>OY743182.1:32841085-33441085 GCA_963555705.1 Ligustrum vulgare
GTGACGACACCAGACGCAGCGGGCCCCACAGTCACTAGGCGTTCTCGCTCGATCGGCGCGCGACGGATCGAACCGGGAAAGTGGCCCATTCATACGCTTGACTTACATTAAGTATGCTCGGAGCGCAATTACTGACGGGTGCGACCATACCAGCACTAACGCACCGGATCCCATCAGAACTCCGAAGTTAAGCGTGCTTGGGCGAGAGTAGGACTAGGATGGGTGACCTCCTGGGAAGTCCTCGTGTTGCACCCCTTTTCTTTTTTTCGACAACTTTTTCCACCGAATATTTTTATTTCGACTTCCCGTCGCTCCGCGCGATCGACAACCCCAAGTTGACTTCTCACTTGTGACGACACCAGACGCAGCGGGCCCCACAGTCACTAGGCGTTCTCGCTCGATCGGCGCGCAACGGATCGAACCGGGAAAGTGGCCCATTCATACGCTTGACTTACATTAAGTATGCTCGGAGCGCAATTACTGACGGGTGCGACCATACCAGCAATAACGCACCGGATCCCATCAGAACTCCGAAGTTAAGCGTGCTTGGGCGAGAGTAGTACTAGGATGGGTGACCTCCTGGGAAGTCCTCGTGTTTCACCCCTTTTCTTTTTTTCGACAACTTTTTCCACCGAATATTTTTATTTCGACTTCTCGTCGATCCGCGCGATTGGAAGCCCCAAATTGACCACTCACTTATGACGACACCAGACCCAGCGGGCCCCACAGCTACTTGGGCGTCTCGTTCGACCGGTGCACGACGGATCGATCGGAGAAGGTTGCTCAATCAAACCGGCCGAGATCGCACAGCAAAATAAAAAAGACCGAACACCATAAAATAAAAAAATAAATAAAAATCTCTGTTTTTAGATAAGTATACGAATTCGGAATTCTAAAATTGCTCATAGTCATGGCAAAGCCATGAGACTTGTAGGGGTCGTCGAGAGGATTCCGAAAACATATTATAATAGTCATTCTGACACCGTATGCGACTTTTACGAGTATTTGAATCCGGCAACACGTAAAAATACGCCCGACCGGGGGCGTGTAGGATAAATCTGCACGAGAGTCCTATTCAAACGCCTGACTTACGTCGAGTACGCTCGGAGCGCAATTGCTTACGGGTGCGACCATACCATCACTAACGCACCGGATCCCATCAGAACTCCGAAGTTAAGCGTGATTGGGCGAGAGTAGTACTAGGATGGGTGACCTCCTGGGAAGTCCTCGTGTTGCACCCCTTTTCTTTTTTTCGACAACTTTTTCCACCGAATATTTTTATTTCGACTTCCCGTCGCTCCGCGCGATCGACAACCCCAAGTTGACTTCTCACTTGTGACGACACTAGACGCAGCGGGCCCCACAGTCACTAGGCGTTCTCGCTCGATCGGCGCGCGACGGATCGACCCGGGAAAGTGGCCCATTCATACGCTTGACTTACATTAAGTATGCTCGGAGCGCAATTACTGACGGGTGCGACCATACCAGCACTAACGCACCGGATCCCATCAGAACTCCGAAGTTAAGCGTGCTTGGGCGAGAGTAGGACTAGGATGGGTGACCTCCTGGGAAGTCCTCGTGTTGCACCCCTTTTCTTTTTTTCGACAACTTTTTCCACCGAATATTTTTATTTCGACTTCCCGTCGCTCCGCGCGATCGACAACCCCAAGTTGACTTCTCACTTGTGACGACACCAGACGCAGCGGGCCCCACAGTCACTAGGCGTTCTCGCTCGATCGGCGCGCGACGGATCGAACCGGGAAAGTGGCCCATTCATACGCTTGACTTACATTAAGTATGCTCGGAGCGCAATTACTGACGGGTGCGACCATACCAGCAATAACGCACCGTATCCCATCAGAACTCCGAAGTTAAGCGTGCTTGGGCGAGAGTAGTACTAGGATGGGTGACCTCCTGGGAAGTCCTCGTGTTGCACCCCTTTTCTTTTTTTCGACAACTTTTTCCAACGAATATTTTTATTTCGACTTCCCGTCGCTCCGCGCGATCGACAACCCCAAGTTGACTTCTCACTTGTGACGACACCAGACGCAGCGGGCCCCACAGTCACTAGGCGTTCTCGCTCGATCGGCGCGCGACGGATCGAACCGGGAAAGTGGCCCATTCATACGCTTGACTTACATTAAGTATGCTCGGAGCGCAATTACTGACGGGTGCGACCATACCAGCAATAACGCACCGGTTCCCATCAGAACTCCGAAGTTAAGCGTGCTTGGGCGAGAGTAGTACTAGGATGGGTGACCTCCTGGGAAGTCCTCGTGTTGCACCCCTTTTCTTTTTTTCGACAACTTTTTCCACCGAATATTTTTATTTCGACTTCTCGTCGATCCGCGCGATCGGAAGCCCCAAATTGACCACTCACTTCTGACGGCACCAGACCCAGCGGGCCCCACAGCTACTTGGGCGTCTCGTTCGACCGGTGCACGACGGATCGATCGGAGAAGGTTGCTAATTCAAACCGGCCGAGATCGCACAGCAAAATAAAAAAGACCGAACACCATAAAATAAAAAAATAAATAAAAATCTCTGTTTTTAGATAAGTATACGAATTTGGAATTCTAAAATTGCTCATAGTCATGGCAAAGCCATGAGACTTGTAGGGGTCGTCGAGAGGATTCCGAAAACATATTATAATAGTCATTCTGACACCGTATGCGACTTTTACGAGTATTTGAATCCGGCAACACGTAAAAATACGCCCGACCGGGGGCGTGTAGGATAAATCTGCACGAGAGTCCTATTCAAACGCTTGACTTACGTCGAGTACGCTCGGAGCGCAATTGCTTACGGGTGCGACCATACCATCACTAACGCACCGGATCCCATCAGAACTCCGAAGTTAAGCGTGATTGGGCGAGAGTAGTACTAGGATGGGTGACCTCCTGGGAAGTCCTCGTGTTGCACCCCTTTTCTTTTTTTCGACAACTTTTTCCACCGAATATTTTTATTTCGACTTCCCGTCGCTCCGCGCGATCGTCAACCCCAAGTTGACTTCTCACTTGTGACGACACCAGACGCAGCGGGCCCCACAGTCACTAGGCGTTCTCGCTCGATCGGCGCGCGACGGATCGACCCGGGAAAGTGGCCCATCCATACGCTTGACTTACATTAAGTATGCTCGGAGCGCAATTACTGACGGGTGCGACCATACCAGCACTAACGCACCGGATCCCATCAGAACTCCGAAGTTAAGCGTGCTTGGGCGAGAGTAGTACTAGGATTGGTGACCTCCTGGGAAGTCCTCGTGTTGCACCCCTTTTCTTTTTTTCGACAACTTTTTCCACCGAATATTTTTATTTCGACTTCCCGTCGCTCCGCGCGATCGACAACCCCAAGTTGACTTCTCACTTGTGACGACACCAGACGCAGCGGGCCCCACAGTCACTAGGCGTTCTCGCTCGATCGGCGCGCGACGGATCGACCCGGGAAAGTGGCCCACTCATACGCTTGACTTACATTAAGTATTCTCGGAGCGCAATTACTGACTGGTGCGACCATACTAGCACTAACGCACCGGATCCCATCAGAACTCCGAAGTTAAGCGTGCTTGGGCGAGAGTAGTACTAGGATGGGTGACCTCCTGGGAAGTCCTCGTGTTGCACCCCTTTTCTTTTTTTCGACAACTTTTTCCACCGAATATTTTTATTTCGACTTCTCGTCGATCCGCGCGATTGGAAGCCCCAAATTGACCACTCACTTATGACGACACCAGACCCAGCGGGCCCCACAGCTACTTGGGCGTCTCGTTCGACCGGTGCACGACGGATCGATCGGAGAAGGTTGCTCAATCAAACCGGCCGAGATCGCACAGCAAAATAAAAAAGACCGAACACCATAAAACAAAAAATAAATAAAAATCTCTGTTTTTAGATAAGTATACGAATTCGGAAGTCTAAAATTGCTCATCGTCATGTCAAAGCTATGAGACTTGTAGGGCTCGTCGAGAGGATTCCGAAAACATATTATAATAGTCATTCTGACACCGTATGCGACTTTTACGAGTATTTGAATCCGGCAACACGTAAAAATACGCCCGACCGGGGGCGTGTAGGATAAATCTGCACGAGAGTCCTATTCAAACGCCTGACTTACGTCGAGTACGCTCGGAGCGCAATTGCTTACGGGTGCGACCATACCATCACTAACGCACCGGATCCCATCAGAACTCCGAAGTTAAGCGTGATTGGGCGAGAGTAGTACTAGGATGGGTGACCTCCTGGGAAGTCCTCGTGTTGCACCCCTTTTCTTTTTTTCGACAACTTTTTCCACCGAATATTTTTATTTCGACTTCCCGTCGCTCCGCGCGATCGACAACCCCAAGTTGACTTCTCACTTGTGACGACACCAGACGCAGCGGGCCCCACAGTCACTAGGCGTTCTCGCTCGATCGGCGCGCGACGGATCGACCCGGGAAAGTGGCCCATTCATACGCTTGACTTACATTAAGTATGCTCGGAGCGCAATTACTGACGGGTGCGACCATACCAGCACTAACGCACCGGATCCCATCAGAACTCCGAAGTTAAGCGTGCTTGGGCGAGAGTAGGACTAGGATGGGTGACCTCCTGGGAAGTCCTCGTGTTGCACCCCTTTTCTTTTTTTCGACAACTTTTTCCACCGAATATTTTTATTTCGACTTCCCGTCGCTCCGCGCGATCGACAACCCCAAGTTGACTTCTCACTTGTGACGACACCAGACGCAGCGGGCCCCACAGTCACTAGGCGTTCTCGCTCGATCGGCGCGCGACGGATCGAACCGGGAAAGTGGCCCATTCATACGGTTGACTTACATTAAGTATGCTCGGAGCGCAATTACTGACGGGTGCGACCATACCAGCAATAACGCACCGGATCCCATCAGAACTCCGAAGTTAAGCGTGCTTGGGCGAGAGTAGTACTAGGATGGGTGACCTCCTGGGAAGTCCTCGTGTTGCACCCCTTTTCTTTTTTTCGACAACTTTTTCCAACGAATATTTTTATTTCGACTTCCCGTCGCTCCGCGCGATCGACAACCCCAAGTTGACTTCTCACTTGTGACGACACCAGACGCAGCGGGCCCCACAGTCACTAGGCGTTCTCGCTCGATCGGCGCGCGACGGATCGAACCGGGAAAGTGGCCCATTCATACGCTTGACTTACATTAAGTATGCTCGGAGCGCAATTACTGACGGGTGCGACCATACCAGCAATAACGCACCGGTTCCCATCAGAACTCCGAAGTTAAGCGTGCTTGGGCGAGAGTAGTACTAGGATGGGTGACCTCCTGGGAAGTCCTCGTGTTGCACCCCTTTTCTTTTTTTCGACAACTTTTTCCACCGAATATTTTTATTTCGACTTCTCGTCGATCCGCGCGATCGGAAGCCCCAAATTGACCACTCACTTCTGACGGCACCAGACCCAGCGGGCCCCACAGCTACTTGGGCGTCTCGTTCGACCGGTGCACGACGGATCGATCGGAGAAGGTTGCTAATTCAAACCGGCCGAGATCGCACAGCAAAATAAAAAAGACCGAACACCATAAAATAAAAAAATAAATAAAAATCTCTGTTTTTAGATAAGTATACGAATTTGGAATTCTAAAATTGCTCATAGTCATGGCAAAGCCATGAGACTTGTAGGGGTCGTCGAGAGGATTCCGAAAACATATTATAATAGTCATTCTGACACCGTATGCGACTTTTACGAGTATTTGAATCCGGCAACACGTAAAAATACGCCCGACCGGGGGCGTGTAGGATAAATCTGCACGAGAGTCCTATTCAAACGCTTGACTTACGTCGAGTACGCTCGGAGCGCAATTGCTTAAGGGTGCTACCATACCAGCACTAATGCACCGGATCCCATCAGAACTCCGAAGTTAAGCGTGCTTGGGCGAGAGTAGTACGAGGATGGGTGACCTCCTGGGAAGTCCTCGTGTTGCACCCCTTTTCTTTTTTTCGACAACTTTTTCCACCGAATATTTTTATTTCGACTTCCCGTCGCTCCGCGCGATCGACAACCCCAAGTTGACTTCTCACTTGTGACGACACCAGACGCAGCGGGCCCCACAGTCACTAGGCGTTCTCGCTCGATCGGCGCGCGACGGATCGACCCGGGAAAGTGGCCCATCCATACGCTTGACTTACATTAAGTATGCTCGGAGCGCAATTACTGACGGGTGCGACCATACCAGCACTAACGCACCGGATCCCATCAGAACTTCGAAGTTAAGCGTGCTTGAGCGAGAGTAGTACTAGGATGGGTGACCTCCTGGGAAGTCCTCTTGTTGCACCCCTTTTCTTTTTTTCGACAACTTTTTCCACCGAATATTTTTATTTCGACTTCTCGTCGATCCGCGCGATTGGAAGCCCCAAATTGACCACTCACTTATGACGACACCAGACCCAGCGGGCCCCACAGCTACTTGGGCGTCTCGTTCGACCGGTGCACGACGGATCGATCGGAGAAGGTTGCTCAATCAAACCGGCCGAGATCGCACAGCAAAATAAAAAAGACCGAACACCATAAAACAAAAAATAAATAAAAATCTCTGTTTTTAGATAAGTATACGAATTCGGAAGTCTAAAATTGCTCATCGTCATGTCAAAGCTATGAGACTTGTAGGGCTCGTCGAGAGGATTCCGAAAACATATTATAATAGTCATTCTGACACCGTATGCGACTTTTACGAGTATTTGAATCCGGCAACACGTAAAAATACGCCCGACCGGGGGCGTGTAGGATAAATCTGCACGAGAGTCCTATTCAAACGCCTGACTTACGTCGAGTACGCTCGGAGCGCAATTGCTTACGGGTGCGACCATACCATCACTAACGCACCGGATCCCATCAGAACTCCGAAGTTAAGCGTGATTGGGCGAGAGTAGTACTAGGATGGGTGACCTCCTGGGAAGTCCTCGTGTTGCACCCCTTTTCTTTTTTTCGACAACTTTTTCCACCGAATATTTTTATTTCGACTTCCCGTCGCTCCGCGCGATCGACAACCCCAAGTTGACTTCTCACTTGTGACGACACCAGACGCAGCGGGCCCCACAGTCACTAGGCGTTCTCGCTCGATCGGCGCGCGACGGATCGACCCGGGAAAGTGGCCCATTCATACGCTTGACTTACATTAAGTATGCTCGGAGCGCAATTACTGACGGGTGCGACCATACCAGCACTAACGCACCGGATCCCATCAGAACTCCGAAGTTAAGCGTGCTTGGGCGAGAGTAGGACTAGGATGGGTGACCTCCTGGGAAGTCCTCGTGTTGCACCCCTTTTCTTTTTTTCGACAACTTTTTCCACCGAATATTTTTATTTCGACTTCCCGTCGCTCCGCGCGATCGACAACCCCAAGTTGACTTCTCACTTGTGACGACACCAGACGCAGCGGGCCCCACAGTCACTAGGCGTTCTCGCTCGATCGGCGCGCGACGGATCGAACCGGGAAAGTGGCCCATTCATACGCTTGACTTACATTAAGTATGCTCGGAGCGCAATTACTGACGGGTGCGACCATACCAGCAATAACGCACCGGATCCCATCAGAACTCCGAAGTTAAGCGTGCTTGGGCGAGAGTAGTACTAGGATGGGTGACCTCCTGGGAAGTCCTCGTGTTGCACCCCTTTTCTTTTTTTCGACAACTTTTTCCAACGAATATTTTTATTTCGACTTCCCGTCGCTCCGCGCGATCGACAACCCCAAGTTGACTTCTCACTTGTGACGACACCAGACGCAGCGGGCCCCACAGTCACTAGGCGTTCTCGCTCGATCGGCGCGCGACGGATCGACCCGGGAAAGTGGCCCATTCATACGCTTGACTTACATTAAGTATGCTCGGAGCGCAATTACTGACGGGTGCGACCATACCAGCACTAACGCACCGGATCCCATCAGAACTCCGAAGTTAAGCGTGCTTGGGCGAGAGTAGGACTAGGATGGGTGACCTCCTGGGAAGTCCTCGTGTTGCACCCCTTTTCTTTTTTTCGACAACTTTTTCCACCGAATATTTTTATTTCGACTTCCCGTCGCTCCGCGCGATCGACAACCCCAAGTTGACTTCTCACTTGTGACGACACCAGACGCAGCGGGCCCCACAGTCACTAGGCGTTCTCGCTCGATCGGCGCGCGACGGATCGAACCGGGAAAGTGGCCCATTCATACGCTTGACTTACATTAAGTATGCTCGGAGCGCAATTACTGACGGGTGCGACCATACCAGCAATAACGCACCGGATCCCATCAGAACTCCGAAGTTAAGCGTGCTTGGGCGAGAGTAGTACTAGGATGGGTGACCTCCTGGGAAGTCCTCGTGTTGCACCCCTTTTCTTTTTTTCGACAACTTTTTCCAACGAATATTTTTATTTCGACTTCCCGTCGCTCCGCGCGATCGACAACCCCAAGTTGACTTCTCACTTGTGACGACACCAGACGCAGCGGGCCCCACAGTCACTAGGCGTTCTCGCTCGATCGGCGCGCGACGGATCGAACCGGGAAAGTGGCCCATTCATACGCTTGACTTACATTAAGTATGCTCGGAGCGCAATTACTGACGGGTGCGACCATACCAGCAATAACGCACCGGTTCCCATCAGAACTCCGAAGTTAAGCGTGCTTGGGCGAGAGTAGTACTAGGATGGGTGACCTCCTGGGAAGTCCTCGTGTTGCACCCCTTTTCTTTTTTTCGACAACTTTTTCCACCGAATATTTTTATTTCGACTTCTCGTCGATCCGCGCGATCGGAAGCCCCAAATTGACCACTCACTTCTGACGGCACCAGACCCAGCGGGCCCCACAGCTACTTGGGCGTCTCGTTCGACCGGTGCACGACGGATCGATCGGAGAAGGTTGCTAATTCAAACCGGCCGAGATCGCACAGCAAAATAAAAAAGACCGAACACCATAAAATAAAAAAATAAATAAAAATCTCTGTTTTTAGATAAGTATACGAATTTGGAATTCTAAAATTGCTCATAGTCATGGCAAAGCCATGAGACTTGTAGGGGTCGTCGAGAGGATTCCGAAAACATATTATAATAGTCATTCTGACACCGTATGCGACTTTTACGAGTATTTGAATCCGGCAACACGTAAAAATACGCCCGACCGGGGGCGTGTAGGATAAATCTGCACGAGAGTCCTATTCAAACGCTTGACTTACGTCGAGTACGCTCGGAGCGCAATTGCTTACGGGTGCGACCATACCATCACTAACGCACCGGATCCCATCAGAACTCCGAAGTTAAGCGTGATTGGGCGAGAGTAGTACTAGGATGGGTGACCTCCTGGGAAGTCCTCGTGTTGCACCCCTTTTCTTTTTTTCGACAACTTTTTCCACCGAATATTTTTATTTCGACTTCCCGTCGCTCCGCGCGATCGTCAACCCCAAGTTGACTTCTCACTTGTGACGACACCAGACGCAGCGGGCCCCACAGTCACTAGGCGTTCTCGCTCGATCGGCGCGCGACGGATCGACCCGGGAAAGTGGCCCATCCATACGCTTGACTTACATTAAGTATGCTCGGAGCGCAATTACTGACGGGTGCGACCATACCAGCACTAACGCACCGGATCCCATCAGAACTCCGAAGTTAAGCGTGCTTGGGCGAGAGTAGTACTAGGATTGGTGACCTCCTGGGAAGTCCTCGTGTTGCACCCCTTTTCTTTTTTTCGACAACTTTTTCCACCGAATATTTTTATTTCGACTTCCCGTCGCTCCGCGCGATCGACAACCCCAAGTTGACTTCTCACTTGTGACGACACCAGACGCAGCGGGCCCCACAGTCACTAGGCGTTCTCGCTCGATCGGCGCGCGACGGATCGACCCGGGAAAGTGGCCCACTCATACGCTTGACTTACATTAAGTATTCTCGGAGCGCAATTACTGACTGGTGCGACCATACTAGCACTAACGCACCGGATCCCATCAGAACTCCGAAGTTAAGCGTGCTTGGGCGAGAGTAGTACTAGGATGGGTGACCTCCTGGGAAGTCCTCGTGTTGCACCCCTTTTCTTTTTTTCGACAACTTTTTCCACCGAATATTTTTATTTCGACTTCTCGTCGATCCGCGCGATTGGAAGCCCCAAATTGACCACTCACTTATGACGACACCAGACCCAGCGGGCCCCACAGCTACTTGGGCGTCTCGTTCGACCGGTGCACGACGGATCGATCGGAGAAGGTTGCTCAATCAAACCGGCCGAGATCGCACAGCAAAATAAAAAAGACCGAACACCATAAAACAAAAAATAAATAAAAATCTCTGTTTTTAGATAAGTATACGAATTCGGAAGTCTAAAATTGCTCATCGTCATGTCAAAGCTATGAGACTTGTAGGGCTCGTCGAGAGGATTCCGAAAACATATTATAATAGTCATTCTGACACCGTATGCGACTTTTACGAGTATTTGAATCCGGCAACACGTAAAAATACGCCCGACCGGGGGCGTGTAGGATAAATCTGCACGAGAGTCCTATTCAAACGCCTGACTTACGTCGAGTACGCTCGGAGCGCAATTGCTTACGGGTGCGACCATACTATCACTAACGCACCGGATCCCATCAGAACTCCGAAGTTAAGCGTGATTGGGCGAGAGTAGTACTAGGATGGGTGACCTCCTGGGAAGTCCTCGTGTTGCACCCCTTTTCTTTTTTTCGACAACTTTTTCCACCGAATATTTTTATTTCGACTTCCCGTCGCTCCGCGCGATCGACAACCCCAAGTTGACTTCTCACTTGTGACGACACCAGACGCAGCGGGCCCCACAGTCACTAGGCGTTCTCGCTCGATCGGCGCGCGACGGATCGACCCGGGAAAGTGGCCCATTCATACGCTTGACTTACATTAAGTATGCTCGGAGCGCAATTACTGACGGGTGCGACCATACCAGCACTAACGCACCGGATCCCATCAGAACTCCGAAGTTAAGCGTGCTTGGGCGAGAGTAGGACTAGGATGGGTGACCTCCTGGGAAGTCCTCGTGTTGCACCCCTTTTCTTTTTTTCGACAACTTTTTCCACCGAATATTTTTATTTCGACTTCCCGTCGCTCCGCGCGATCGACAACCCCAAGTTGACTTCTCACTTGTGACGACACCAGACGCAGCGGGCCCCACAGTCACTAGGCGTTCTCGCTCGATCGGCGCGCGACGGATCGAACCGGGAAAGTGGCCCATTCATACGCTTGACTTACATTAAGTATGCTCGGAGCGCAATTACTGACGGGTGCGACCATACCAGCAATAACGCACCGGATCCCATCAGAACTCCGAAGTTAAGCGTGCTTGGGCGAGAGTAGTACTAGGATGGGTGACCTCCTGGGAAGTCCTCGTGTTGCACCCCTTTTCTTTTTTTCGACAACTTTTTCCAACGAATATTTTTATTTCGACTTCCCGTCGCTCCGCGCGATCGACAACCCCAAGTTGACTTCTCACTTGTGACGACACCAGACGCAGCGGGCCCCACAGTCACTAGGCGTTCTCGCTCGATCGGCGCGCGACGGATCGAACCGGGAAAGTGGCCCATTCATACGCTTGACTTACATTAAGTATGCTCGGAGCGCAATTACTGACGGGTGCGACCATACCAGCAATAACGCACCGGTTCCCATCAGAACTCCGAAGTTAAGCGTGCTTGGGCGAGAGTAGTACTAGGATGGGTGACCTCCTGGGAAGTCCTCGTGTTGCACCCCTTTTCTTTTTTTCGACAACTTTTTCCACCGAATATTTTTATTTCGACTTCTCGTCGATCCGCGCGATCGGAAGCCCCAAATTGACCACTCACTTCTGACGGCACCAGACCCAGCGGGCCCCACAGCTACTTGGGCGTCTCGTTCGACCGGTGCACGACGGATCGATCGGAGAAGGTTGCTAATTCAAACCGGCCGAGATCGCACAGCAAAATAAAAAAGACCGAACACCATAAAATAAAAAAATAAATAAAAATCTCTGTTTTTAGATAAGTATACGAATTTGGAATTCTAAAATTGCTCATAGTCATGGCAAAGCCATGAGACTTGTAGGGGTCGTCGAGAGGATTCCGAAAACATATTATAATAGTCATTCTGACACCGTATGCGACTTTTACGAGTATTTGAATCCGGCAACACGTAAAAATACGCCCGACCGGGGGCGTGTAGGATAAATCTGCACGAGAGTCCTATTCAAACGCTTGACTTACGTCGAGTACGCTCAGAGCGCAATTGCTTAAGGGTGCTACCATACCAGCACTAATGCACCGGATCCCATCAGAACTCCGAAGTTAAGCGTGCTTGGGCGAGAGTAGTACGAGGATGGGTGACCTCCTGGGAAGTCCTCGTGTTGCACCCCTTTTCTTTTTTTCGACAACTTTTTCCACCGAATATTTTTATTTCGACTTCCCGTCGCTCCGCGCGATCGACAACCCCAAGTTGACTTCTCACTTGTGACGACACCAGACGCAGCGGGCCCCACAGTCACTAGGCGTTCTCGCTCGATCGGCGCGCGACGGATCGACCCGGGAAAGTGGCCCATCCATACGCTTGACTTACATTAAGTATGCTCGGAGCGCAATTACTGACGGGTGCGACCATACCAGCACTAACGCACCGGATCCCATCAGAACTCCGAAGTTAAGCGTGCTTGAGCGAGAGTAGTACTAGGATGGGTGACCTCCTGGGAAGTCCTCTTGTTGCACCCCTTTTCTTTTTTTCGACAACTTTTTCCACCGAATATTTTTATTTCGACTTCTCGTCGATCCGCGCGATTGGAAGCCCCAAATTGACCACTCACTTATGACGACACCAGACCCAGCGGGCCCCACAGCTACTTGGGCGTCTCGTTCGACCGGTGCACGACGGATCGATCGGAGAAGGTTGCTCAATCAAACCGGCCGAGATCGCACAGCAAAATAAAAAAGACCGAACACCATAAAACAAAAAATAAATAAAAATCTCTGTTTTTAGATAAGTATACGAATTCGGAAGTCTAAAATTGCTCATCGTCATGTCAAAGCTATGAGACTTGTAGGGCTCGTCGAGAGGATTCCGAAAACATATTATAATAGTCATTCTGACACCGTATGCGACTTTTACGAGTATTTGAATCCGGCAACACGTAAAAATACGCCCGACCGGGGGCGTGTAGGATAAATCTGCACGAGAGTCCTATTCAAACGCCTGACTTACGTCGAGTACGCTCGGAGCGCAATTGCTTACGGGTGCGACCATACCATCACTAACGCACCGGATCCCATCAGAACTCCGAAGTTAAGCGTGATTGGGCGAGAGTAGTACTAGGATGGGTGACCTCCTGGGAAGTCCTCGTGTTGCACCCCTTTTCTTTTTTTCGACAACTTTTTCCACCGAATATTTTTATTTCGACTTCCCGTCGCTCCGCGCGGTCGACAACCCCAAGTTGACTTCTCACTTGTGACGACACCAGACGCAGCGGGCCCCACAGTCACTAGGCGTTCTCGCTCGATCGGCGCGCGACGGATCGACCCGGGAAAGTGGCCCATTCATACGCTTGACTTACATTAAGTATGCTCGGAGCGCAATTACTGACGGGTGCGACCATACCAGCACTAACGCACCGGATCCCATCAGAACTCCGAAGTTAAGCGTGCTTGGGCGAGAGTAGTACTAGGATGGGTGACCTCCTGGGAAGTCCTCGTGTTGCACCCCTTTTCTTTTTTTCGACAACTTTTTCCACCGAATATTTTTATTTCGACTTCCCGTCGCTCCGCGCGATCGACAACCCCAAGTTGACTTCTCACTTGTGACGACACCAGACGCAGCGGGCCCCACAGTCACTAGGCGTTCTCGCTCGATCGGCGCGGGACGGATCGAACCGAGAAAGTGGCCCATTCATACGCTTGACTTACATTAAGTATGCTCGGAGCGCAATTACTGACGGGTGCGACCATACCAGCAATAACGCACCGGATCCCATCAGAACTCCGAAGTTAAGCGTGCTTGGGCGAGAGTAGTACTAGGATGGGTGACCTCCTGGGAAGTCCTCGTGTTGCACCCCTTTTCTTTTTTTCGACAACTTTTTCCAACGAATATTTTTATTTCGACTTCCCGTCGCTCCGCGCGATCGACAACCCCAAGTTGACTTCTCACTTGTGACGACACCAGACGCAGCGGGCCCCACAGTCACTAGGCGTTCTCGCTCGATCGGCGCGCGACGGATCGACCCGGGAAAGTGGCCCATTCATACGCTTGACTTACATTAAGTATGCTCGGAGCGCAATTACTGACGGGTGCGACCATACCAGCACTAACGCACCGGATCCCATCAGAACTCCGAAGATAAGCGTGCTTGGGCGAGAGTAGGACTAGGATGGGTGACCTCCTGGGAAGTCCTCGTGTTGCACCCCTTTTCTTTTTTTCGACAACTTTTTCCACCGAATATTTTTATTTCGACTTCCCGTCGCTCCGCGCGATCGACAACCCCAAGTTGACTTCTCACTTGTGACGACACCAGACGCAGCGGGCCCCACAGTCACTAGGCGTTCTCGCTCGATCGGCGCGCGACGGATCGAACCGGGAAAGTGGCCCATTCATACGCTTGACTTACATTAAGTATGCTCGGAGCGCAATTACTGACGGGTGCGACCATACCAGCAATAACGCACCGGATCCCATCAGAACTCCGAAGTTAAGCGTGCTTGGGCGAGAGTAGTACTAGGATGGGTGACCTCCTGGGAAGTCCTCGTGTTGCACCCCTTTTCTTTTTTTCGACAACTTTTTCCAACGAATATTTTTATTTCGACTTCCCGTCGCTCCGCGCGATCGACAACCCCAAGTTGACTTCTCACTTGTGACGACACCAGACGCAGCGGGCCCCACAGTCACTAGGCGTTCTCGCTCGATCGGCGCGCGACGGATCGAACCGGGAAAGTGGCCCATTCATACGCTTGACTTACATTAAGTATGCTCGGAGCGCAATTACTGACGGGTGCGACCATACCAGCAATAACGCACCGGTTCCCATCAGAACTCCGAAGTTAAGCGTGCTTGGGCGAGAGTAGTACTAGGATGGGTGACCTCCTGGGAAGTCCTCGTGTTGCACCCCTTTTCTTTTTTTCGACAACTTTTTCCACCGAATATTTTTATTTCGACTTCTCGTCGATCCGCGCGATCGGAAGCCCCAAATTGACCACTCACTTCTGACGGCACCAGACCCAGCGGGCCCCACAGCTACTTGGGCGTCTCGTTCGACCGGTGCACGACGGATCGATCGGAGAAGGTTGCTAATTCAAACCGGCCGAGATCGCACAGCAAAATAAAAAAGACCGAACACCATAAAATAAAAAAATAAATAAAAATCTCTGTTTTTAGATAAGTATACGAATTTGGAATTCTAAAATTGCTCATAGTCATGGCAAAGCCATGAGACTTGTAGGGGTCGTCGAGAGGATTCCGAAAACATATTATAATAGTCATTCTGACACCGTATGCGACTTTTACGAGTATTTGAATCCGGCAACACGTAAAAATACGCCCGACCGGGGGCGTGTAGGATAAATCTGCACGAGAGTCCTATTCAAACGCTTGACTTACGTCGAGTACGCTCGGAGCGCAATTGCTTACGGGTGCGACCATACCATCACTAACGCACCTGATCCCATCAGAACTCCGAAGTTAAGCGTGATTGGGCGAGAGTAGTACTAGGATGGGTGACCTCCTGGGAAGTCCTCGTGTTACACCGCTTTTCATTTTTTCGACAACTTTTTCCACCGAATATTTTTATTTCGACTTCCCGTCGCTCCGCGCGATCGTCAACCCCAAGTTGACTTCTCACTTGTGACGACACCAGACGCAGCGGGCCCCACAGTCACTAGGCGTTCTCGCTCGATCGGCGCGCGACGGATCGACCCGGGAAAGTGGCCCATCCATACGCTTGACTTACATTAAGTATGCTCGGAGCGCAATTACTGACGGGTGCGACCATACCAGCACTAACGCACCGGATCCCATCAGAACTCCGAAGTTAAGCGTGCTTGGGCGAGAGTAGTACTAGGATTGGTGACCTCCTGGGAAGTCCTCGTGTTGCACCCCTTTTCTTTTTTTCGACAACTTTTTCCACCGAATATTTTTATTTCGACTTCCCGTCGCTCCGCGCGATCGACAACCCCAAGTTGACTTCTCACTTGTGACGACACCAGACGCAGCGGGCCCCACAGTCACTAGGCGTTCTCGCTCGATCGGCGCGCGACGGATCGACCCGGGAAAGTGGCCCACTCATACGCTTGACTTACATTAAGTATTCTCGGAGCGCAATTACTGACTGGTGCGACCATACTAGCACTAACGCACCGGATCCCATCAGAACTCCGAAGTTAAGCGTGCTTGGGCGAGAGTAGTACTAGGATGGGTGACCTCCTGGGAAGTCCTCGTGTTGCACCCCTTTTCTTTTTTTCGACAACTTTTTCCACCGAATATTTTTATTTCGACTTCTCGTCGATCCGCGCGATTGGAAGCCCCAAATTGACCACTCACTTATGACGACACCAGACCCAGCGGGCCCCACAGCTACTTGGGCGTCTCGTTCGACCGGTGCACGACGGATCGATCGGAGAAGGTTGCTCAATCAAACCGGCCGAGATCGCACAGCAAAATAAAAAAGACCGAACACCATAAAACAAAAAATAAATAAAAATCTCTGTTTTTAGATAAGTATACGAATTCGGAAGTCTAAAATTGCTCATCGTCATGTCAAAGCTATGAGACTTGTAGGGCTCGTCGAGAGGATTCCGAAAACATATTATAATAGTCATTCTGACACCGTATGCGACTTTTACGAGTATTTGAATCCGGCAACACGTAAAAATACGCCCGACCGGGGGCGTGTACGATAAATCTGCACGAGAGTCCTATTCAAACGCCTGACTTACGTCGAGTACGCTCGGAGCGCAATTGCTTACGGGTGCGACCATACCATCACTAACGCACCGGATCCCATCAGAACTCCGAAGTTAAGCGTGATTGGGCGAGAGTAGTACTAGGATGGGTGACCTCCTGGGAAGTCCTCGTGTTGCACCCCTTTTCTTTTTTTCGACAACTTTTTCCACCGAATATTTTTATTTCGACTTCCCGTCGCTCCGCGCGATCGACAACCCCAAGTTGACTTCTCACTTGTGACGACACCAGACGCAGCGGGCCCCACAGTCACTAGGCGTTCTCGCTCGATCGGCGCGCGACGGATCGACCCGGGAAAGTGGCCCATTCATACGCTTGACTTACATTAAGTATGCTCGGAGCGCAATTACTGACGGGTGCGACCATACCAGCACTAACGCACCGGATCCCATCAGAACTCCGAAGTTAAGCGTGCTTGGGCGAGAGTAGGACTAGGATGGGTGACCTCCTGGGAAGTCCTCGTGTTGCACCCCTTTTCTTTTTTTCGACAACTTTTTCCACCGAATATTTTTATTTCGACTTCCCGTCGCTCCGCGCGATCGACAACCCCAAGTTGACTTCTCACTTGTGACGACACCAGACGCAGCGGGCCCCACAGTCACTAGGCGTTCTCGCTCGATCGGCGCGCGACGGATCGAACCGGGAAAGTGGCCCATTCATACGCTTGACTTACATTAAGTATGCTCGGAGCGCAATTACTGACGGGTGCGACCATACCAGCAATAACGCACCGGATCCCATCAGAACTCCGAAGTTAAGCGTGCTTGGGCGAGAGTAGTACTAGGATGGGTGACCTCCTGGGAAGTCCTCGTGTTGCACCCCTTTTCTTTTTTTCGACAACTTTTTCCAACGAATATTTTTATTTCGACTTCCCGTCGCTCCGCGCGATCGACAACCCCAAGTTGACTTCTCACTTGTGACGACACCAGACGCAGCGGGCCCCACAGTCACTAGGCGTTCTCGCTCGATCGGCGCGCGACGGATCGAACCGGGAAAGTGGCCCATTCATACGCTTGACTTACATTAAGTATGCTCGGAGCGCAATTACTGACGGGTGCGACCATACCAGCAATAACGCACCGGTTCCCATCAGAACTCCGAAGTTAAGCGTGCTTGGGCGAGAGTAGTACTAGGATGGGTGACCTCCTGGGAAGTCCTCGTGTTGCACCCCTTTTCTTTTTTTCGACAACTTTTTCCACCGAATATTTTTATTTCGACTTCTCGTCGATCCGCGCGATCCGAAGCCCCAAATTGACCACTCACTTCTGACGGCACCAGACCCAGCGGGCCCCACAGCTACTTGGGCGTCTCGTTCGACCGGTGCACGACGGATCGATCGGAGAAGGTTGCTAATTCAAACCGGCCGAGATCGCACAGCAAAATAAAAAAGACCGAACCCCATAAAATAAAAAAATAAATAAAAATCTCTGTTTTTAGATAAGTATACGAATTTGGAATTCTAAAATTGCTCATAGTCATGGCAAAGCCATGAGACTTGTAGGGGTCGTCGAGAGGATTCCGAAAACATATTATAATAGTCATTCTGACACCGTATGCGACTTTTACGAGTATTTGAATCCGGCAACACGTAAAAATACGCCCGACCGGGGGCGTGTAGGATAAATCTGCACGAGAGTCCTATTCAAACGCTTGACTTACGTCGAGTACGCTCGGAGCGCAATTGCTTAAGGGTGCTACCATACCAGCACTAATGCACCGGATCCCATCAGAACTCCGAAGTTAAGCGTGCTTGGGCGAGAGTAGTACGAGGATGGGTGACCTCCTGGGAAGTCCTCGTGTTGCACCCCTTTTCTTTTTTTCGACAACTTTTTCCACCGAATATTTTTATTTCGACTTCCCGTCGCTCCGCGCGATCGTCAACCCCAAGTTGACTTCTCACTTGTGACGACACCAGACGCAGCGGGCCCCACAGTCACTAGGCGTTCTCGCTCGATCGGCGCGCGACGGATCGACCCGGGAAAGTGGCCCATCCATACGCTTGACTTACATTAAGTATGCTCGGAGCGCAATTACTGACGGGTGCGACCATACCAGCACTAACGCACCGGATCCCATCAGAACTCCGAAGTTAAGCGTGCTTGGGCGAGAGTAGTACTAGGATTGGTGACCTCCTGGGAAGTCCTCGTGTTGCACCCCTTTTCTTTTTTTCGACAACTTTTTCCACCGAATATTTTTATTTCGACTTCCCGTCGCTCCGCGCGATCGACAACCCCAAGTTGACTTCTCACTTGTGACGACACCAGACGCAGCGGGCCCCACAGTCACTAGGCGTTCTCGCTCGATCGGCGCGCGACGGATCGACCCGGGAAAGTGGCCCACTCATACGCTTGACTTACATTAAGTATTCTCGGAGCGCAATTACTGACTGGTGCGACCATACTAGCACTAACGCACCGGATCCCATCAGAACTCCGAAGTTAAGCGTGCTTGGGCGAGAGTAGTACTAGGATGGGTGACCTCCTGGGAAGTCCTCGTGTTGCACCCCTTTTCTTTTTTCGACAACTTTTTCCACCGAATATTTTTATTTCGACTTCTCGTCGATCCGCGCGATTGGAAGCCCCAAATTGACCACTCACTTATGACGACACCAGACCCAGCGGGCCCCACAGCTACTTGGGCGTCTCGTTCGACCGGTGCACGACGGATCGATCGGAGAAGGTTGCTCAATCAAACCGGCCGAGATCGCACAGCAAAATAAAAAAGACCGAACACCATAAAACAAAAAATAAATAAAAATCTCTGTTTTTAGATAAGTATACGAATTCGGAAGTCTAAAATTGCTCATCGTCATGTCAAAGCTATGAGACTTGTAGGGCTCGTCGAGAGGATTCCGAAAACATATTATAATAGTCATTCTGACACCGTATGCGACTTTTACGAGTATTTGAATCCGGCAACACGTAAAAATACGCCCGACCGGGGGCGTGTACGATAAATCTGCACGAGAGTCCTATTCAAACGCCTGACTTACGTCGAGTACGCTCGGAGCGCAATTGCTTACGGGTGCGACCATACCATCACTAACGCACCGGATCCCATCAGAACTCCGAAGTTAAGCGTGATTGGGCGAGAGTAGTACTAGGATGGGTGACCTCCTGGGAAGTCCTCGTGTTGCACCCCTTTTCTTTTTTTCGACAACTTTTTCCACCGAATATTTTTATTTCGACTTCCCGTCGCTCCGCGCGATCGACAACCCCAAGTTGACTTCTCACTTGTGACGACACCAGACGCAGCGGGCCCCACAGTCACTAGGCGTTCTCGCTCGATCGGCGCGCGACGGATCGACCCGGGAAAGTGGCCCATTCATACGCTTGACTTACATTAAGTATGCTCGGAGCGCAATTACTGACGGGTGCGACCATACCAGCACTAACGCACCGGATCCCATCAGAACTCCGAAGTTAAGCGTGCTTGGGCGAGAGTAGGACTAGGATGGGTGACCTCCTGGGAAGTCCTCGTGTTGCACCCCTTTTCTTTTTTTCGACAACTTTTTCCACCGAATATTTTTATTTCGACTTCCCGTCGCTCCGCGCGATCGACAACCCCAAGTTGACTTCTCACTTGTGACGACACCAGACGCAGCGGGCCCCACAGTCACTAGGCGTTCTCGCTCGATCGGCGCGCGACGGATCGAACCGGGAAAGTGGCCCATTCATACGCTTGACTTACATTAAGTATGCTCGGAGCGCAATTACTGACGGGTGCGACCATACCAGCAATAACGCACCGGATCCCATCAGAACTCCGAAGTTAAGCGTGCTTGGGCGAGAGTAGTACTAGGATGGGTGACCTCCTGGGAAGTCCTCGTGTTGCACCCCTTTTCTTTTTTTCGACAACTTTTTCCAACGAATATTTTTATTTCGACTTCCCGTCGCTCCGCGCGATCGACAACCCCAAGTTGACTTCTCACTTGTGACGACACCAGACGCAGCGGGCCCCACAGTCACTAGGCGTTCTCGCTCGATCGGCGCGCGACGGATCGAACCGGGAAAGTGGCCCATTCATACGCTTGACTTACATTAAGTATGCTCGGAGCGCAATTACTGACGGGTGCGACCATACCAGCAATAACGCACCGGTTCCCATCAGAACTCCGAAGTTAAGCGTGCTTGGGCGAGAGTAGTACTAGGATGGGTGACCTCCTGGGAAGTCCTCGTGTTGCACCCCTTTTCTTTTTTTCGACAACTTTTTCCACCGAATATTTTTATTTCGACTTCTCGTCGATCCGCGCGATCCGAAGCCCCAAATTGACCACTCACTTCTGACGGCACCAGACCCAGCGGGCCCCACAGCTACTTGGGCGTCTCGTTCGACCGGTGCACGACGGATCGATCGGAGAAGGTTGCTAATTCAAACCGGCCGAGATCGCACAGCAAAATAAAAAAGACCGAACCCCATAAAATAAAAAAATAAATAAAAATCTCTGTTTTTAGATAAGTATACGAATTTGGAATTCTAAAATTGCTCATAGTCATGGCAAAGCCATGAGACTTGTAGGGGTCGTCGAGAGGATTCCGAAAACATATTATAATAGTCATTCTGACACCGTATGCGACTTTTACGAGTATTTGAATCCGGCAACACGTAAAAATACGCCCGACCGGGGGCGTGTAGGATAAATCTGCACGAGAGTCCTATTCAAACGCTTGACTTACGTCGAGTACGCTCGGAGCGCAATTGCTTAAGGGTGCTACCATACCAGCACTAATGCACCGGATCCCATCAGAACTCCGAAGTTAAGCGTGCTTGGGCGAGAGTAGTACGAGGATGGGTGACCTCCTGGGAAGTCCTCGTGTTGCACCCCTTTTCTTTTTTTCGACAACTTTTTCCACCGAATATTTTTATTTCGACTTCCCGTCGCTCCGCGCGATCGTCAACCCCAAGTTGACTTCTCACTTGTGACGACACCAGACGCAGCGGGCCCCACAGTCACTAGGCGTTCTCGCTCGATCGGCGCGCGACGGATCGACCCGGGAAAGTGGCCCATCCATACGCTTGACTTACATTAAGTATGCTCGGAGCGCAATTACTGACGGGTGCGACCATACCAGCACTAACGCACCGGATCCCATCAGAACTCCGAAGTTAAGCGTGCTTGGGCGAGAGTAGTACTAGGATTGGTGACCTCCTGGGAAGTCCTCGTGTTGCACCCCTTTTCTTTTTTTCGACAACTTTTTCCACCGAATATTTTTATTTCGACTTCCCGTCGCTCCGCGCGATCGACAACCCCAAGTTGACTTCTCACTTGTGACGACACCAGACGCAGCGGGCCCCACAGTCACTAGGCGTTCTCGCTCGATCGGCGCGCGACGGATCGACCCGGGAAAGTGGCCCACTCATACGCTTGACTTACATTAAGTATTCTCGGAGCGCAATTACTGACTGGTGCGACCATACTAGCACTAACGCACCGGATCCCATCAGAACTCCGAAGTTAAGCGTGCTTGGGCGAGAGTAGTACTAGGATGGGTGACCTCCTGGGAAGTCCTCGTGTTGCACCCCTTTTCTTTTTTTCGACAACTTTTTCCACCGAATATTTTTATTTCGACTTCTCGTCGATCCGCGCGATTGGAAGCCCCAAATTGACCACTCACTTATGACGACACCAGACCCAGCGGGCCCCACAGCTACTTGGGCGTCTCGTTCGACCGGTGCACGACGGATCGATCGGAGAAGGTTGCTCAATCAAACCGGCCGAGATCGCACAGCAAAATAAAAAAGACCGAACACCATAAAACAAAAAATAAATAAAAATCTCTGTTTTTAGATAAGTATACGAATTCGGAAGTCTAAAATTGCTCATCGTCATGTCAAAGCTATGAGACTTGTAGGGCTCGTCGAGAGGATTCCGAAAACATATTATAATAGTCATTCTGACACCGTATGCGACTTTTACGAGTATTTGAATCCGGAAACACGTAAAAATACGCCCGACCGGGGGCGTGTAGGATAAATCTGCACGAGAGTCCTATTCAAACGCCTGACTTACGTCGAGTACGCTCGGAGCGCAGTTGCTTACGGGTGCGACCATACCATCACTAACGCACCGGATCCCATCAGAACTCCGAAGTTAAGCGTGATTGGGCGAGAGTAGTACTAGGATGGGTGACCTCCTGGGAAGTCCTCGTGTTGCACCCCTTTTCTTTTTTTCGACAACTTTTTCCAACGAATATTTTTATTTCGACTTCCCGTCGCTCCGCGCGATCGACAACCCCAAGTTGACTTCTCACTTGTGACGACACCAGACGCAGCGGGCCCCACAGTCACTAGGCGTTCTCGCTCGATCGGCGCGCGACGGATTGACCCGGGAAAGTGGCCCATCCATACGCTTGACTTACATTAAGTATGCTCGGAGCGCAATTACTGACGGGTGCGACCATACCAGCACTAACGCACCGGATCCCATCAGAACTCCGAAGTTAAGCGTGCTTGAGCGAGAGTAGTACTAGGATGGGTGACCTCCTGGGAAGTCCTCTTGTTGCACCCCTTTTCTTTTTTTCGACAACTTTTTCCACCGAATATTTTTATTTCGACTTCCCGTCGCTCCGCGCGATCGACAACCCCAAGTTGACTTCTCACTTGTGACGACACCAGCCGCAGCGGGCCCCACAGTCACTAGGCGTTCTCGCTCGATCGGCGCGCGACGGATCGAACCGGGAAAGTGGCCCATTCATACGCTTGACTTACATTAAGTATGCTCGGAGCGCAATTACTGACGGGTGCGACCATACCAGCAATAACGCACCGGATCCCATCAGAACTCCGAAGTCAAGCGTGCTTGGGCGAGAGTAGTACTAGGATGGGTGACCTCCTGGGAAGTCCTCGTGTTGCACCCCTTTTCTTTTTTTCGACAACTTTTTCCAACGAATATTTTTATTTCGACTTCCCGTCGCTCCGCGCGATCGACAACCCCAAGTTGACTTCTCACTTGTGACGACACCAGACGCAGCGGGCCCCACAGTCACTAGGCGTTCTCGCTCGATCGGCGCGCGATGGATCGAACCGGGAAAGTGGCCCATTCATACGCTTGACTTACATTAAGTATGCTCGGAGCGCAATTACTGACGGGTGCGACCATACCAGCAATAACGCACCGGTTCCCATCAGAACTCCGAAGTTAAGCGTGCTTGGGCGAGAGTAGTACTAGGATGGGTGACCTCCTGGGAAGTCCTCGTGTTGCACCCCTTTTCTTTTTTTCGACAACTTTTTCCACCGAATATTTTTATTTCGACTTCTCGTCGATCCGCGCGATCGGAAGCCCCAAATTGACCACTCACTTATGACGACACCAGACCCAGCGGGCCCCACAGCTACTTGGGCGTCTCGTTCGACCGGTGCACGACGGATCGATCGGAGAAGGTTGCTAATTCAAACCGGCCGAGATCGCACAGCAAAATAAAAAAGACTGAACACCATAAAATAAAAAAATAAATAAAAATCTCTGTTTTTAGATAAGTATACGAATTTGGAATTCTAAAATTGCTCATAGTCATGGCAAAGCCATGAGACTTGTAGGGGTCGTCGAGAGGATTCCGAAAACATATTATAATAGTCATTCTGACACCGTTTGCGACTTTTACGAGTATTTGAATCCGGCAACACGTAAAAATACGCCCGACCGGGGGCGTGTAGGATAAATCTGCACGAGAGTCCTATTCAAACGCTTGACTTACGTCGAGTACGCTCGGAGCGCAATTGCTTAAGGGTGCTACCATACCAGCACTAATGCACCGGATCCCATCAGAACTCCGAAGTTAAGCGTGCTTGGGCGAGAGTAGTACGAGGATGGGTGACCTCCTGGGAAGTCCTCGTGTTGCACCCCTTTTCTTTTTTTCGACAACTTTTTCCAACGAATATTTTTATTTCGACTTCCCGTCGCTCCGCGCGATCGACAACCCCAAGTTGACTTCTCACTTGTGACGACACCAGACGCAGCGGGCCCCACAGTCACTAGGCGTTCTCGCTCGATCGGCGCGCGACGGATCGACCCGGGAAAGTGGCCCATCCATACGATTGACTTACATTAAGTATGCTCGGAGCGCAATTACTGACGGGTGCGACCATACCAGCACTAACGCACCGGATCCCATCAGAACTCCGAAGTTAAGCGTGCTTGAGCGAGAGTAGTACTAGGATGGGTGACCTCCTGGGAAGTCCTCTTGTTGCACCCCTTTTCTTTTTTTCGACAACTTTTTCCACCGAATATTTTTATTTCGACTTCCCGTCGCTCCGCGCGATCGACAACCCCAAGTTGACTTCTCACTTGTGACGACACCAGCCGCAGCGGGCCCCACAGTCACTAGGCGTTCTCGCTCGATCGGCGCGCGACGGATCGACCCGGGAAAGTGGTCAACTCATACGCTTGACTTACATTAAGTATTCTCGGAGCGCAATTACTGACGGGTGCGACCATACCAGCACTAACGCACCGGATCCCATCAGAACTCCGAAGTTAAGCGTGCTTGGGCGAGAGTAGTACTAGGATGGGTGACCTCGTGGGAAGTCCTCGTGTTGCACCCCTTTTCTTTTTTTCGACAACTTTTTCCACCGAATATTTTTATTTCGACTTCCCGTCGCTCCGCGCGATCGACAACCCCAAGTTGACTTCTCACTTGTGACGACACCAGACGCAGCGGGCCCCACAGTCACTAGGCGTTCTCGCTCGATCGGCGCGCGACGGATCGACCCGGGAAAGTGGCCCATTCATACGCTTGACTTACATTAAGTATGCTCGGAGCGCAATTACTGACGGGTGCGAACATACCAGCACTAACGCACCGGATCCCATCAGAACTCCGAAGTTAAGCGTGCTTGGGCGAGAGTAGGACTAGGATGGGTTACCTCCTGGGAAGTCCTCGTGTTGCACCCCTTTTCTTTTTTTCGACAACATTTTCCACCGAATATTTTTATTTCGACTTCCCGTCGCTCCGCGCGATCGACAACCCCAAGTTGACTTCTCACTTGTGACGACACCAGACGCAGCGGGCCCCACAGTCACTAGGCGTTTTCGCTCGATCGGCGCGCGACGGATCGAACCGGGAAAGTGGCCCATTCATACGCTTGACTTACATTAAGTATGCTCGGAGCGCAATTACTGACGGGTGCGACCATACCAGCAATAACGCACCGGTTCCCATCAGAACTCCGAAGTTAAGCGTGCTTGGGCGAGAGTAGTACTAGGATGGGTGACCTCCTGGGAAGTCCTCGTGTTGCACCCCTTTTCTTTTTTTCGACAACTTTTTCCACCGAATATTTTTATTTCGACTTCTCGTCGATCCGCGCGATCGGAAGCCCCAAATTGACCACTCACTTCTGACGGCACCAGACCCAGCGGGCCCCACAGCTACTTGGGCGTCTCGTTCGACCGGTGCACGACGGATCGATCGGAGAAGGTTGCTAATTCAAACCGGCCGAGATCGCACAGCAAAATAAAAAAGACCGAACACCATAAAATAAAAAAATAAATAAAAATCTCTGTTTTTAGATAAGTATACGAATTCGGAATTCTAAAATTGCTCATAGTCATGGAAAAGCCATGAGACTTGTAGGGGTCGTCGAGAGGATTCCGAAAACATATTATAATAGTCATTCTGACACCGTATGCGACTTTTACGAGTATTTGAATCCGGCAACACGTAAAAATACGCCCGACCGGGGGCGTGTAGGATAAATCTGCACGAGAGTCCTATTCAAACGCTTGACTTACGTCGAGTACGCTCGGAGCGCAATTGCTTAAGGGTGCTACCATACCAGCACTAATGCACCGGATCCCATCAGAATTCCGAAGTTAAGCGTGCTTGGGCGAGAGTAGTACTAGGATGGGTGACCTCCTGGGAAGTCCTCGTGTTGCACCCCTTTTCTTTTTTTCGACAACTTTTTCCACCGAATATTTTTATTTCGACTTCCCGTCGCTCCGCGCGATCGACAACCCCAAGTTGACTTCTCACTTGTGACGACACCAGACGCAGCGGGCCCCACAGTCACTAGGCGTTCTCGCTCGATCGGCGCGAGACGGATCGACCCGGGAAAGTGGCCCATCCATACGCTTGACTTACATTAAGTATGCTCGGAGCGCAATTACTGACGGGTGCGACCATACCAGCACTAACGCAACGGATCCCATCAGAACTCCGAAGTTAAGCGTGCTTGAGCGAGAGTAGTACTAGGATGGGTGACCTCCTGGGAAGTCCTCTTGTTGCACCCCTTTTCTTTTTTTCGACAACTTTTTCCACCGAATATTTTTATTTCGACTTCCCGTCGCTCCGCGCGATCGACAACCCCAAGTTGACTTCTCACTTGTGACGACACCAGACGCAGCGGGCCCCACAGTCACTAGGCGTTCTCGCTCGATCGGCGCGCGACGGATCGACCCGGGAAAGTGGTCCACTCATACGCTTGACTTACATTAAGTATTCTCGGAGCGCAATTACTGACGGGTGCGACCATACCAGCACTAACGCACCGGATCCCATCAGAACTCCGAAGTTAAGCGTGCTTGGGCGAGAGTAGTACTAAGATGGGTGACCTCATGGGAAGTCCTCGTGTTGCACCCCTTTTCTTTTTTTCGACAACTTTTTCCACCGAATATTTTTATTTCGACTTCCCGTCGCTCCGCGCGATCGACAACCCCAAGTTGACTTCTCACTTGTGACGACACCAGACGCAGCGGGCCCCACAGTCACTAGGCGTTCTCGCTCGATCGGCGCGCGACGGATCGAACCGGGAAAGTGGCCCATTCATACGCTTGACTTACATTAAGTATGCTCGGAGCGCAATTACTGACGGGTGCGACCATACCAGCACTAACACACCGGATCCCATCAGAACTCCGAAGTTAAGCGTGCTTGGACGAGAGTAGGACTAGGATGGGTGACCTCCTGGGAAGTCCTCGTGTTGCACCCCTTTTCTTTTTTTCGACAACTTTTTCCACCGAATATTTTTATTTCGACTTCCCGTCGCTCCGCGCGATCGACAACCCCAAGTTGACTTCTCACTTGTGACGACACCAGACGCAGCGGGCCCCACAGTCACTAGGCGTTCTCGCTCGATCGGCGCGCGACGGATCGACCCGGGAAAGTGGCCCACTCATACGCTTGACTTACATTAAGTATTCTCGGAGCGCAATTACTGACGGGTGCGACCATACCAGCACTAACGCACCGGATCCCATCAGAACTCCGAAGTTAAGCGTGCTTGGGCGAGAGTAGTACTAGGATGGGTGACCTCCTGGGAAGTCCTCGTGTTGCACCCCTTTTCTTTTTTTCGACAACTTTTTCCACCGAATATTTTTATTTCGACTTCTCGTCGATCCGCGCGATTGGAAGCCCCAAATTGACCACTCACTTATGACGACACCAGACCCAGCGGGCCCCACAGCTACTTGGGCGTCTCGTTCGACCGGTGCACGACGGATCGATCGGAGAAGGTTGCTCAATCAAACCGGCCGAGATCGCACAGCAAAATAAAAAAGACCGAACACCATAAAACAAAAAATAAATAAAAATCTCTGTTTTTAGATAAGTATACGAATTCGGAAGTCAAAAATTGCTCATCGTCATGTCAAAGCTGTGAGACTTGTAGGGCTCGTCGAGAGGATTCCGAAAACATATTATAATAGTCATTCTGACACCGTATGCGACTTTTACGAGTATTTGAATCCGGCAACACGTAAAAATACGCCCGACCGGGGGCGTGTAGGATAAATCTGCACGAGAGTCCTATTCAAACGCCTGACTTACGTCGAGTACGCTCGGAGCGCAATTGCTTACGGGTGCGACCATACCAGCACTAACGCACCGGATCCCATCAGAACTCCGAAGTTAAGCGTGCTTGGGTGAGAGTAGTACTAGGATGGGTGACCTCCTGGGAAGTCCTCGTGTTGCACCACTTTTCTTTTTTTCGACAACTTTTTCCACCGAATATTTTTATTTCGACTTCCCGTCGCTCCGCGCGATCGACAACCCCAAGTTGACTTCTCACTTGTGACGACACCAGACGCAGCGGGCCCCACAGTCACTAGGCGTTCTCGCTCGATCGGCGCGCGACGGATCGACCCGGGAAAGTGGCCCATTCATACGCTTGACTTACATTAAGTATGCTCGGAGCGCAATTACTGACGGGTGCGAACATACCAGCACTAACGCACCGGATCCCATCAGAACTCCGAAGTTAAGCGTGCTTGGACGAGAGTAGGACTAGGATGGGTTACCTCCTGGGAAGTCCTCGTGTTGCACCCCTTTTATTTTTTTCGACAACTTTTTCCACCGAATATTTTTATTTCGACTTCCCGTCGCTCCGCGCGATCGACAACCCCAAGTTGACTTCTCACTTGTGACGACACCAGACGCAGCGGGCCCCACAGTCACTAGGCGTTTTCGCTCGATCGGCGCGCGACGGATCGAACCGGGAAAGTGGCCCATTCATACGCTTGACTTACATTAAGTATGCTCGGAGCGCAATTACTGACGGGTGCGACCATACCAGCAATAACGCACCGGTTCCCATCAGAACTCCGAAGTTAAGCGTGCTTGGGCGAGAGTAGTACTAGGATGGGTGACCTCCTGGGAAGTCCTCGTGTTGCACCCCTTTTCTTTTTTTCGACAACTTTTTCCACCGAATATTTTTATTTCGACTTCTCGTCGATCCGCGCGATCGGAAGCCCCAAATTGACCACTCACTTCTGACGGCACCAGACCCAGCGGGCCCCACAGCTACTTGGGCGTCTCGTTCGACCGGTGCACGACGGATCGATCGGAGAAGGTTGCTAATTCAAACCGGCCGAGATCGCAAAGCAAAATAAAAAAGACCGAACACCATAAAACAAAAAATAAATAAAAATCTCTGTTTTTAGATAAGTATACGAATTCGGAAGTCTAAAATTGCTCATAGTCATGGCAAAGCCATGAGACTTGTAGGGGTCTTCGAGAGGATTCCGAAAACATATTATAATAGTCATTCTGACACCGTATGCGACTTTTACGAGTATTTGAATCCGGCAACACGTAAAAATACGCCCGACCGGGGGCGTGTAGGATAAATCTGCACGAGAGTCCTATTCAAACGCTTGACTTACGTCGAGTACGCTCGGAGCGCAATTGCTTAAGGGTGCTACCATACCAGCACTAACGCACCGGATCCCATCAGAACTCCGAAGTTAAGCGTGCTTGGGCGAGAGTAGTACTAGCATGGGTGACCTCCTGGGAAGTCCTCGTGTTGCACCCCTTTTCTTTTTTTCGACAACTTTTTCCACCGAATATTTTTATTTCGACTTCCCGTCGCTCCGCGCGATCGACAACTCCAAGTTGACTTCTCACTTGTGACGACACCAGACGCAGCGGGCCCCACAGTCACTAGGCGTTCTCGCTCGATCGGCGCGCGACGGATCGACCCGGGAAAGTGGCCCATTCATACGCTTGACTTACATTAAGTATGCTCGGAGCGCAATTACTGACGGGTGCGAACATACCAGCACTAACGCACCGGATCCCATCAGAACTCCGAAGTTAAGCGTGCTTGGGCGAGAGTAGGACTAGGATGGGTGACCTCCTGGGAAGTCCTCGTGTTGCACCCCTTTTCTTTTTTTCGACAACTTTTTCCACCGAATATTTTTATTTCTACTTCCCGTCGCTCCGCGCGATCGACAAGCCCAAGTTGACTTCTCACTTGTGACGACACCAGACGCAGCGGGCCCCACAGTCACTAGGCGTTTTCCCTCGATCGGCGCGCGACGGATCGAACCGGGAAAGTGGCCCATTCATACGCTTGACTTACATTAAGTATGCTCGGAGCGCAATTACTGACGGGTGCGACCATACCAGCAATAACGCACCGGTTCCCATCAGAACTCCGAAGTTAAGCGTGCTTGGGCGAGAGTAGTACTAGGATGGGTGACCTCCTGGGAAGTCCTCGTGTTGCACCTCTTTTCTTTTTTTCGACAACTTTTTCCACCGAATATTTTTATTTCGACTTCTCGTCGATCCGCGCGATCGGAAGCCCCAAATTGACCACTCACTTCTGACGACACCAGACCCAGCGGGCCCCACAGCTACTTGGGCGTCTCGTTCGACCGGTGCACGACGGATCGATCGGAGAAGGTTGCTAATTCAAACCGGCCGAGATCGCACAGCAAAATAAAAAAGACCGAACACCATAAAACAAAAAATAAATAAAAATCTCTGTTTTTAGATAAGTATACGAATTCGGAAGTCTAAAATTGCTCATAGTCATGGAAAAGCCATGAGACTTGTAGGGGTCGTCGAGAGGATTCCGAAAACATATTATAATAGTCATTCTGACACCGTATGCGACTTTTACGAGTATTTGAATCCGGCAACACGTAAAAATACGCCCGACCGGGGGCGTGTAGGATAAATCTGCACGAGAGTCCTATTCAAACGCTTGACTTACGTCGAGTACGCTCGGAGCGCAATTGCTTAAGGGTTCTACCATACCAGTACTAACGCACCGGATCCCATCAGAACTCCGAAGTTAAGCGTGCTTGGGCGAGAGTAGTACTAGGATGGGTGACCTCCTGGGAAGTCCTCGTGTTGCACCCCTTTTCTTTTTTTCGACAACTTTTTCCACCGAATATTTTTATTTCGACTTCCCGTCGCTCCGCGCGATCGACAACCCCACGTTGACTTCTCACTTGTGACGACACCAGACACAGCGGGCCCCACAGTCACTAGGCGTTCTCGCTCGATCGGCGCGCGACAGATCGAACCGGGAAAGTGGCCCATTCATACGCTTGACTTACATTAAGTATGCTCGGAGCGCAATTACTGACGGGTGCGACCATACCAGCAATAACGCACCGGTTCCCGTCAGAACTCCGAAGTTAAGCGTGCTTGGGCGAGAGTAGTACTAGGATGGGTGACCTCCTGGGAAGTCCTCGTGTTGCACCCCTTTTCTTTTTTTCGACAACTTTTTCCACCGAATATTTTTATTTCGACTTCTCGTCGATCCGCGCGATCGGAAGCCCCAAATTGACCACTCACTTCTGACGGCACCAGACCCAGCGGGCCCCACAGCTACTTGGGCGTCTCGTTCGACCGGTGCACGACGGATCGATCGGAGAAGGTTGCTAATTCAAACCGGCCGAGATCGCACAGCAAAATAAAAAAGACCGAACACCATAAAATAAAAAAATAAATAAAAATCTCTGTTTTTAGATAAGTATACGAATTCGAAATTCTAAAATTGCTCATAGTCATGGCAAAGCCATGAGACTTGTAGGGGTCGTCGAGAGGATTCCGAAAACATATTATAATAGTCATTCTGACACCGTATGCGACTTTTACGAGTATTTGAATCCGGCAACACGTAAAAATACGCCCGACCGGGGGCGTGTAGGATAAATCTGCACGAGAGTCCTATTCAAACGCTTGACTTACGTCGAGTACGCTCGGAGCGCAATTGCTTAAGGGTGCTACCATACCAGCACTAACGCACCGGATCCCATCAGAACTCCGAAGTTAAGCGTGCTTGGGCGAGAGTAGTACTAGGATGGGTGACCTCCTGGGAAGTCCTCGTGTTGCACCCCTTTTCTTTTTTTCGACAACTTTTTACACCGAATATTTTTATTTCGACTTCCCGTCGCTCCGCGCGATCGACAACCCCAAGTTGACTTCTCACTTGTGACGACACCAGACGCAGGGGGCCCCACAGTCACTAGGCGTTCTCGCTCGATCGGCGCGCGACAGATCGACCCGGGAAAGTGGCCCATCCATACGCTTGACTTACATTAAGTATGCTCGGAGCGCAATTACTAACGGGTGCGACCATACCAGCACTAACGCACCGGATCCCATCAGAACTCCGAAGTTAAGCGTGCTTGGGCGAGAGTAGTACTAGGATGGGTGACCTCCTGGGAAGTCCTCTTGTTGCACCCCTTTTCTTTTTTTCGACAACTTTTTCCACCGAATATTTTTATTTCGACTTCCCGTCGCTCCGCGCGATCGACAACCCCAAGTTGACTTCTCACTTGTGACGACACCAGACGCAGCGGGCCCCACAGTCACTAGGCGTTCTCGCTCGATCGGCGCGCGACGGATCGACCCGGGAAAGTGGTCCACTCATACGCTTGACTTACATTAAGTATTCTCGGAGCGCAATTACTGACGGGTGCGACCATACCAGCACTAACGCACCGGATCCCATCAGAACTCCGAAGTTAAGCGTGCTTGGGCGAGAGTAGTACTAGGATGGGTGACCTCGTGGGAAGTCCTCGTGTTGCACCTCTTTTCTTTTTTTCGACAACTTTTTCCACCGAATATTTTTATTTCGACTTCCCGTCGCTCCGCGCGATCGACAACCCCAAGTTGACTTCTCACTTGTGACGACACCAGACGCAGCGGGCCCCACAGTCACTAGGCGTTCTCGCTCGATCGGCGCGCGACGGATCGAACCGGGAAAGTGGCCCATTCATACGCTTGACTTACATTAAGTATGCTCGGAGCGCAATTACTGACGGGTGCGACCATACCAGCAATAACGCACCGGTTCCCATCAGAACTCCGAAGTTAAGCGTGCTTGGGCGAGAGTAGTACTAGGATGGGTGACCTCCTGGGAAGTCCTCGTGTTGCACCCCTTTTCTTTTTTTCGACAACTTTTTCCACCGAATATTTTTATTTCGACTTCTCGTCGATCCGCGCGATCGGAAGCCCCAAATTGACCACTCACTTCTGACGGCACCAGACCCAGCGGGCCCCACAGCTACTTGGGCGTCTCGTTCGACCGGTGCACGACGGATCGATCGGAGAAGGTTGCTAATTCAAACCGGCCGAGATCGCAAAGCAAAATAAAAAAGACCGAACACCATAAAACAAAAAATAAATAAAAATCTCTGTTTTTAGATAAGTATACGAATTCGGAAGTCTAAAATTGCTCATAGTCATGGAAAAGCCATGAGACTTGTAGGGGTCTTCGAGAGGATTCCGAAAACATATTATAATAGTCATTCTGACACCGTATGCGACTTTTACGAGTATTTGAATCCGGCAACACGTAAAAATACGCCCGACCGGGGGCGTGTAGGATAAATCTGCACGAGAGTCCTATTCAAACGCTTGACTTACGTCGAGTACGCTCGGAGCGCAATTGCTTAAGGGTGCTACCATACCAGCACTAACGCACCGGATCCCATCAGAACTCCGAAGTTAAGCGTGCTTGGGCGAGAGTAGTACTAGCATGGGTGACCTCCTGGGAAGTCCTCGTGTTGCACCCCTTTTCTTTTTTTCGACAACTTTTTCCACCGAATATTTTTATTTCGACTTCCCGTCGCTCCGCGCGATCGACAACTCCAAGTTGACTTCTCACTTGTGACGACACCAGACGCAGCGGGCCCCACAGTCACTAGGCGTTCTCGCTCGATCGGCGCGCGACGGATCGACCCGGGAAAGTGGCCCATTCATACGCTTGACTTACATTAAGTATGCTCGGAGCGCAATTACTGACGGGTGCGAACATACCAGCACTAACGCACCGGATCCCATCAGAACTCCGAAGTTAAGCGTGCTTGGGCGGGAGTAGGACTAGGATGGGTGACCTCCTGGGAAGTCCTCGTGTTGCACCCCTTTTCTTTTTTTCGACAACTTTTTCCACCGAATATTTTTATTTCTACTTCCCGTCGCTCCGCGCGATCGACAAGCCCAAGTTGACTTTTCACTTGTGACGACACCAGACGCAGCGGGCCCCACAGTCACTAGGCGTTTTCCCTCGATCGGCGCGCGACGGATCGAACCGGGAAAGTGGCCCATTCATACGCTTGACTTACATTAAGTATGCTCGGAGCGCAATTACTGACGGGTGCGACCATACCAGCAATAACGCACCGGTTCCCATCAGAACTCCGAAGTTAAGCGTGCTTGGGCGAGAGTAGTACTAGGATGGGTGACCTCCTGGGAAGTCCTCGTGTTGCACCTCTTTTCTTTTTTTCGACAACTTTTTCCACCGAATATTTTTATTTCGACTTCTCGTCGATCCGCGCGATCGGAAGCCCCAAATTGACCACTCACTTCTGACGACACCAGACCCAGCGGGCCCCACAGCTACTTGGGCGTCTCGTTCGACCGGTGCACGACGGATCGATCGGAGAAGGTTGCTAATTCAAACCGGCCGAGATCGCACAGCAAAATAAAAAAGACCGAACACCATAAAACAAAAAATAAATAAAAATCTCTGTTTTTAGATAAGTATACGAATTCGGAAGTCTAAAATTGCTCATAGTCATGGAAAAGCCATGAGACTTGTAGGGGTCGTCGAGAGGATTCCGAAAACATATTATAATAGTCATTCTGACACCGTATGCGACTTTTACGAGTATTTGAATCCGGCAACACGTAAAAATACGCCCGACCGGGGGCGTGTAGGATAAATCTGCACGAGAGTCCTATTCAAACGCTTGACTTACGTCGAGTACGCTCGGAGCGCAATTGCTTAAGGGTTCTACCATACCAGTACTAACGCACCGGATCCCATCAGAACTCCGAAGTTAAGCGTGCTTGGGCGAGAGTAGTACTAGGATGGGTGACCTCCTGGGAAGTCCTCGTGTTGCACCCCTTTTCTTTTTTTCGACAACTTTTTCCACCGAATATTTTTATTTCGACTTCCCGTCGCTCCGCGCGATCGACAACCCCACGTTGACTTCTCACTTGTGACGACACCAGACACAGCGGGCCCCACAGTCACTAGGCGTTCTCGCTCGATCGGCGCGCGACAGATCGAACCGGGAAAGTGGCCCAATCATACGCTTGACTTACATTAAGTATGCTCGGAGCGCAATTACTGACGGGTGCGACCATACCAGCAATAACGCACCGGTTCCCGTCAGAACTCCGAAGTTAAGCGTGCTTGGGCGAGAGTAGTACTAGGATGGGTGACCTCCTGGGAAGTCCTCGTGTTGCACCCCTTTTCTTTTTTTCGACAACTTTTTCCACCGAATATTTTTATTTCGACTTCTCGTCGATCCGCGCGATCGGAAGCCCCAAATTGACCACTCACTTCTGACGGCACCAGACCCAGCGGGCCCCACAGCTACTTGGGCGTCTCGTTCGACCGGTGCACGACGGATCGATCGGAGAAGGTTGCTAATTCAAACCGGCCGAGATCGCACAGCAAAATAAAAAAGACCGAACACCATAAAATAAAAAAATAAATAAAAATCTCTGTTTTTAGATAAGTATACGAATTCGGAATTCTAAAATTGCTCATAGTCATGGCAAAGCCATGAGACTTGTAGGGGTCGTCGAGAGGATTCCGAAAACATATTATAATAGTCATTCTGACACCGTATGCGACTTTTACGAGTATTTGAATCCGGCAACACGTAAAAATACGCCCGACCGGGGGCGTGTAGGATAAATCTGCACGAGAGTCCTATTCAAACGCTTGACTTACGTCGAGTACGCTCGGAGCGCAATTGCTTAAGGGTGCTACCATACCAGCACTAACGCACCGGATCCCATCAGAACTCCGAAGTTAAGCGTGCTTGGGCGAGAGTAGTACTAGGATGGGTGACCTCCTGGGAAGTCCTCGTGTTGCACCCCTTTTCTTTTTTTCGACAACTTTTTCCACCGAATATTTTTATTTCGACTTCCCGTCGCTCCGCGCGATCGACAACCCCAAGTTGACTTCTCACTTGTGACGACACCAGACGCAGGGGGCCCCACAGTCACTAGGCGTTCTCGCTCGATCGGCGCGCGACAGATCGACCCGGGAAAGTGGCTCATCCATACGCTTGACTTACATTAAGTATGCTCGGAGCGCAATTACTAACGGGTGCGACCATACCAGCACTAACGCACCGGATCCCATCAGAACTCCGAAGTTAAGCGTGCTTGGGCGAGAGTAGTACTAGGATGGGTGACCTCCTGGGAAGTCCTCTTGTTGCACCCCTTTTCTTTTTTTCGACAACTTTTTCCACCGAATATTTTTATTTCGACTTCCCGTCGCTCCGCGCGATCGACAACCCCAAGTTGACTTCTCACTTGTGACGACACCAGACGCAGCGGGCCCCACAGTCACTAGGCGTTCTCGCTCGATCGGCGCGCGACGGATCGAACCGGGAAAGTGGCCCATTCATACGCTTGACTTACATTAAGTATGCTCGGAGCGCAATTACTGACGGGTGCGACCATACCAGCACTAACGCACCGGATCCCATCAGAACTCCGAAGTTAAGCGTGCTTGGGCGAGAGTAGGACTAGGATGGGTGACCTCCTGGGAAGTCCTCGTGTTGCACCCCTTTTCTTTTTTTCGACAACTTTTTCCACCGAATATTTTTATTTCGACTTCTCGTCGATCCGCGCGATGGGAAGCCCCAAATTGACCACTCACTTATGACGACACCAGACCCAGCGGGCCCCACAGCTATAGCGATCCAGAATTTTTATGCAATAAATAATTATTTTAATATTTAGAAAATCGTGTCGCTACTATTTCATTTATTATTTTGAAGTCAACGCCGCGACGGATTCGTCTAGCCAAGTCAAGAAATATCGAATTTGTTCGATTTTAAATTAAATTTCCGAATTTCTAAAATTATGTTATTTTAATTGTTTATTCAAAGTATTATTTTCAGTCCAAAATATATCAGTTTTAATACAATTCCTTGTACAAAAACATCATCATTATATATATATATATTTTACATCTATTTCATATTCCATCTCATTATACAAACACCAAAAGCATTTCCAACTAATCTCTACACAATTCCATCATCCTTCCATATCAAACAAATCATGATGTCTTCCATTATTCATTGTTTTCTTTCCATTTTCTTTCCCTTTGCACAAATCACACCCGAGCACCAACAAGACCATTTCAAACCACCACCTAAATTCCACAATAAACAAAGCAATTATCATATAGACATTACACCTATTCTAATTCAAAACTCCAACCTGGTCCATTTTCATCATTCCCTCCACCTACTCCCATCTACTTTCAATCTCATAAGATTCCCAAACCTTCCATGTGCATCCACTTTATAGCTTCATCTCCATCTCCAGCTATCAACCCTCACCACACACTGCAAAACCAAGCATCATTATGTTCCTATACCAAATTCTCCACTAATCAAATCACAATTTCATTTCCATCTACCTTAATACCACCACAGCTTTTCCATCATTATATCAATCCACTAACTCACAGCCATTCACTGCTAAGCATCTTCTACTGCCCAGATTGAACTCCAAACCAACAGACTGCTTCAATCGAATTCATCACACTGAAATCAATCTGTCAACCAACAATCCTCAATCCAGTTGCAGCCCCAAACCACAACCACGAAACCTATGTATCATCATCTGCATCACCACTGTCAAACTACCAAACCACTATAATTCACCACCGTATCTGTATCACCACAAACCTCCAATTTCATCTCCACCCAGCAGTAGCCATAGCCACCACCATAACCATCATCCAGTCACCACTTGCAGCCACCACCACCTTCACGTTCAAACACTCTGCAGAATTTCAGAAACCACCTCATTTCTAAGAACTTCAATCAATTTTCAAACACAATCACAGCAGGCCCCATCACCTGCACAATTCGAACCACCACAGCCATCTATCAAACCACAGGTTAAACCACCACCGGAATTAGTTCCATCACCATCAATTTGCAGATCACCAATTAAATTCCATATTTTCAAAACACCCAGCAAACATCATCAATCATCACTGTCACGCAGAATCTCAAATCACAGGCCAACGACTGCTCCTCACAAATCAAAAAAACCCAAAATCAACTAAACCAAAGACTTACCTCGACGCCGACTGCCAGTGACCGGATTTGTCACCGGAAATCGCAATCTAGATCAGAGCTTGAGCCTTGGATTCACCTCGAATCAACACCAAAACCTAGCCTAAATCACCACCACATGATGGCCGAACCATCGCCGAACCACCGCCGGCGTTTGGCTCGCGGCAACCTTGACTGAAAGTAGTCGATCGCCAGTTTTTTTTTCAGCCGTCGTCTCTCGTCTCTCTCCCTGGCTCTTTGATCTGAAACGTGAAAGGAAGAGAAGATATATTTGATAACTTTCAGAAATTACAGCTTGGTCCCTGAAGTTTTTAAAGTTATTCATTTCAGTCCCCATGTTTCAAAACATCAATTTCAGCCCTTAAGTTTTAAATGATTTTAATCAGCCCTTTCATTTTAAAATTCTGATCAATTCAGTCCCTGCTGATTTACTTTATTTTAAGCTCAAGTTTCAAAAGTATTCATTTTAATCCCTCAACTTTCAAAAGTATTCATTTTAGTCCCTCAACTTTCAAAACATCAATTTTAGTCCTCAAATTATAATTTATCATTTTGAACTATATATTCGATATACTAAAGTGACTTATTGGCTAAGACGAAGCGTACGGAGAATTTAAAGAAATTGAAGTCATTCCCGCTCAACTTTGCACTCGTCGGATTTGAGGTAGACTCGCACTTATTAATTGATTTAAATTATGATTTCATATGAATGTCATGTGACTTGTGAAAGTCAATTTTTAAGAAAAACAAGTATGTTTTTATGAAAGGTAAATATACCTTATGTTGTTATGAAAAGTAAGTATGTTTTTATGAAAAGAAAATATACTTTATGTTTTTACGAAAAGTAAGTATACCCTATGCTTCACGAAAATGTTTTTTTGGATCATTGCTATGAAATCAATCTACCAAGATTGTTTTGGGTCCCATATGATAAGTTATGATATGTTAAGGGGACCGGAGTTTTAGTAGCGCTACACATAAGAATTCTTGCCACCTAAGTTCGGTAACATTCTTGTGTCTCCTATGTTTATGAGGATTTGCCACGAAGTTCGGTAAAATTCCTGTCTTTCCATATGTTTATGAGGATTTACCACCTAAGTTCGGTAAAATTCCTGTCGCGTATGTTTATGAGGATTTCGATCCTATCTTATGTTATGATGCAATTGATCCCTATGAATTTCAGAAAATTATGCTTGGTATACTTACTACATAAGAATTCTTGCCACCTAAGTTCGGTAAAATTCTTATGTTTATGAGAATTTGGTTTTTATCCTATGTTATGATGAAAACTTACTGTTATTATGATTTTACTACATAAGAATTCTTACCACCTAAGTTCGGTAAAATTCTTATGTTTATGAGGATTTCAATCCTATCTTATGTTATGCTTTCAAAAGAAATTATGCTTGGCATAATTAAAATGTTTTATAAGTATATGGTTTTCAAAGAACGGTTTTCAAAGAGATGTTTTCAAAGAGCATATGATTTGCAAAATATGTCCCGTGCTGTAATGCACAATATGAGTTTTATCAAGAACAGTTTTATAAAGAAGCTCTATCAATGCCCGTTTTATAAAGAGCCGGGATTTATGTGTTTAATCATCTTATAAATTAAATTAATTTGCGATGAGTCTACTGAGTATTTCCCCCATGAAATACTCACCCTACTTTTAACAGTTTTGCAGGTTTCGGAGACGGTGGCGAGCGATGAATGATGGTGGCAATAATCGTTAAACGGTTGAAAGTTTGACGTTAATGATTTCCGTATTTTCTAAACAATCGAATAATTTAGAGAAGTTCATTTATTTGAGAAATTATGATATTTACAATATTAATGGTTCTATTTACTATTTCAAATGGTTTCATAAATGTTTTCAATTTTAGCGGCCATTACAGTTTATTTAATGTTGCCAAAAATGAATTTCAACTATTTCTTCCGCAAAAATATTATTCGAAAAATTTAGACAGAAAATGACGTAGTGAATCGGGTATACGGAACTCGGGGCGCTACAAGTTGGTATCAGAGCTAGTCTGCGTTTCTGTAGACTGGTAAAATTTTCAAAAAGAATTTTAAGAAATATTTTCCATTATAAGATTTTTATTTATGAAGATTGCCACTGCCATCATTTCGTTCCACCAACTCCGAGGTAAAGAAGTTTATGATGTTTAAAGTTATTTCAGTATTTCGAATACTCATTTTACTAATTTATGAGAAAGAATGAAGAGTATTTCGGATACTTATGATTTATGAGAAATAAGAATGTATTTCTTCGAAAATAATGATGTTGTTATGCTTTGTCATAACTTATATGCTCTAATGTATGATTATGAGAAATTTTTTTTTTAAAGAAAACGAGTGTTGAGCATAATGGGAATAATATGATTTTATTAAGAATTAAGTAATGGATATTATGTTGAGTTAATTTATTATGCCTCTATGTTGAAGAGAAATTTATTATGAAGTTTGGCTTTGTGAATAAATTTTGGGAATATGATTTATGGCATATATTTATAAGTATGAGTAACTTTTGAGCCAATTAAGGTATGGAAGGAAGTAATATTGTGATATTGAAAAAAAAATATGATTTGAAATTTCTATGTTGAGGAATTATGAATTGAATTATGGGATATTTTGATGATATTGAAGTGTTAGAATTATTTTCAATATTTTTAGATCGTTGTGATCAAATGTGGAGTTATTTATTATTGTGAGTTATGAAGTATGCTTATGGTTTGGAATAAGTCCAAATTACAAGGGAGACTCTATCCAGAATTTTATCATTTGGAATTAAGAGCATAATATGATAAGCATCCACTAAAGGAATTAAGGTTAGACATGCAAGATTATTTACATCACAAACGAGATTTAGTAGATGATAGCAGAGATTTTATTATTTTCTCATAAGGAGAACACACAAGAGTCACACTGGAAAGGAATACATGAAACACACGAAAGCATAAGAGATAAAACATGGAAAGATCCTCAGAATGAGAGATGTGTTTCCGGAGTAGCCGTATCCTACCACCTCTGATCTTTTGAGGAAATAAAGAAACCTTCAAAGAGGTGTGTTTCGAGAGTAAGAATACTCCGTAATCTACCACCTGGAATCTTTGAAGTACACACAAGATTTAAACATGAAGGAAATCCTAGTAAATGGAGGGGTGTCTCGAGAGTGAGAATACTCCGTACTCTACCCCCACCTATTCTAAGATTCAAAGAGTTAAGTTTACATTAACCGGACTCCATTTTCGCTTGATTCCCCTTCCTTGCGACCAATCTATCTTAACTCCTGCTGGATCTTGTATTGAGATATATGACTGCAGCTTATCCAGTAGTTCATCAATAGTAGGAGCAGAAATAAGAAGCCTTCTGGAAAATGGAGAGATGAATCCCTGTTCCACAGCATAATCAAGAAAGGTTAACAAACCATCAAAGAAATTGTTAACATTCAGAAGCCCAATAGGCTTAGTATGGAGATCTAGTTGAGCCCACGAGGTAATGTTAAAAATTTCTTCTAAGGTACCAAAACCTCCGGGCAGGGCTATAAAGGCATCAGAACCATATAACATACAAGTTATGCGTTCATGGATGGATAAAGTTTGAACTTCATGCCCTCGTGTTTTGCCTGCAACATCTACCAAAGGGACAGGTATAACACCGATTACTTTTGATTTCTCTGCAAGAGCAGATTGGGAAACACAACCCATTAGACCACTGCTACCACCCCCATACACAAGAGTGATACCTTTTTCCCCCAGTTTCTTTCCAAGATCTACAGCCGCTTCTAGATAACCGAAGCCTTTCCCTACTTTTGATCCACAAAATACACAAATAGTTTTGATTTGTCGAAGTTTTGGTGCTTCCATCTTTGATAGTATAGAAGAGAAAACTTACGAAGAAGATGTGATTTTGGGATGCCTGAACTATGAAATATGTTTGACTATTTAAAGCCGGAAAAATTTACTGTTTTTGATTGATTCTGAAAAAGTAAAGATTTACTTTTGACAAAATCAGCCCACTTTTGAATATTTTTATCGTATCGAGGCTGTCATCTTTCGGCGATTAAATATTTATTTCCAGCTTTATCAAACCTCGAGAAAGGAAAATATATTTTATTTCCAAAATGCGTGAAAGAAAGCAGCAAAATATTTTAAAAAGATTTACCTTATATCATTGCTGAACTGCCAGAAGCCTCATTTTGTAAAACAGACTGGCAAACAGGATCTTTCGATATTATATTTTGGAGACTATAACGATTTTTGTCCTCGTTAAACTGAGCGTATAAGGAGAGAAGTTCACGTTGTACATAACCACTTGGGTGCGTCTCAAGAGTCAGTCGAATATCATCCAAAGACTCCTTACTCAGTCCACCCTTTATGAATTCGATTTTATCATCCCGATTAGTAGAAGAATATCCTACTGATTTGCAACGTGTATTACAGTTCCAACGAGCACATTTGTAGCAACCACCCAGTCTTTTTGCTCTTCGTTTCTTTGCGAACGTGCTTTTGCCTAAACCAGGCATATGTTTTGGAAATGTTGATGGTAATTCACCAGATAGTCGAACCTTTGCTTCTATCAACCAGCGAACATCTTCTGGAATATCATGAGCCATTAGCAACCTCAATCTTTCGAGCCTTATTCTATAGATCTTTCTCAGATCATTCATAGGAAGACTGGAATAATACTTGCGAATGTTAGAAAGGATGATATCCATTGTTTGATGATTCAACCTCTTCCCAGCATGAACTATTTAAAAGCGCAAAGGATCTGAGTGAATCCGCGTGATGTTATGACCAGCAAGAAAGCGCAGGATTATTTTAATGATAAGAGGAGACAAGAAGTAATGCGCTGTTAAATTTTATCGATAAAGGAGATTTGATTGAAGATTTGGAATATTTTCTTGGATTATGGGTACTGATATTTTGTTTTAATAATGATAATCTTGGTATAGTGTGATGATACAAAAGTAAAATGAGTACCGTATTGAATCAGAATTCATACGTATATACAAGTGAAAGAAATACTTTGCAGGAAATGTGGTGACATTTAAGTATAGAATCTTAGTTTTGGGAGATATTTGTTTACTGAATTTTGGGTTACAAATATTGAAAAGATAAGTTGATGATATTATGTTGATATGTTTGGGTATTTTACGTAGAGAAAATATTCAGGAATTGTTTTGATTATTTTGAGAATATTCGATGATAAGAAGAAGAGATTCTGATTAAGTATTCAGAAATTATAAGATTAAGTAAGTTTAATTTCGAGGACGAAATTATTTTAAGGAGGTAAGATTATAGCGATCCAGAATTTTTATGCAATAAATAATTATTTTAATATTTAGAAAATCGTGTCGCTACTATTTCATTTATTATTTTGAAGTCAACGCCGCGACGGATTCGTCTAGCCAAGTCAAGAAATATCGAATTTGTTCGATTTTAAATTAAATTTCCGAATTTCTAAAATTATGTTATTTTAATTGTTTATTCAAAGTATTATTTTCAGTCCAAAATATATCAGTTTTAATACAATTCCTTGTACAAAAACATCATCATTATATATATATATATTTTACATCTATTTCATATTCCATCTCATTATACAAACACCAAAAGCATTTCCAACTAATCTCTACACAATTCCATCATCCTTCCATATCAAACAAATCATGATGTCTTCCATTATTCATTGTTTTCTTTCCATTTTCTTTCCCTTTGCACAAATCACACCCGAGCACCAACAAGACCATTTCAAACCACCACCTAAATTCCACAATAAACAAAGCAATTATCATATAGACATTACACCTATTCTAATTCAAAACTCCAACCTGGTCCATTTTCATCATTCCCTCCACCTACTCCCATCTACTTTCAATCTCATAAGATTCCCAAACCTTCCATGTGCATCCACTTTATAGCTTCATCTCCATCTCCAGCTATCAACCCTCACCACACACTGCAAAACCAAGCATCATTATGTTCCTATACCAAATTCTCCACTAATCAAATCACAATTTCATTTCCATCTACCTTAATACCACCACAGCTTTTCCATCATTATATCAATCCACTAACTCACAGCCATTCACTGCTAAGCATCTTCTACTGCCCAGATTGAACTCCAAACCAACAGACTGCTTCAATCGAATTCATCACACTGAAATCAATCTGTCAACCAACAATCCTCAATCCAGTTGCAGCCCCAAACCACAACCACGAAACCTATGTATCATCATCTGCATCACCACTGTCAAACTACCAAACCACTATAATTCACCACCGTATCTGTATCACCACAAACCTCCAATTTCATCTCCACCCAGCAGTAGCCATAGCCACCACCATAACCATCATCCAGTCACCACTTGCAGCCACCACCACCTTCACGTTCAAACACTCTGCAGAATTTCAGAAACCACCTCATTTCTAAGAACTTCAATCAATTTTCAAACACAATCACAGCAGGCCCCATCACCTGCACAATTCGAACCACCACAGCCATCTATCAAACCACAGGTTAAACCACCACCGGAATTAGTTCCATCACCATCAATTTGCAGATCACCAATTAAATTCCATATTTTCAAAACACCCAGCAAACATCATCAATCATCACTGTCACGCAGAATCTCAAATCACAGGCCAACGACTGCTCCTCACAAATCAAAAAAACCCAAAATCAACTAAACCAAAGACTTACCTCGACGCCGACTGCCAGTGACCGGATTTGTCACCGGAAATCGCAATCTAGATCAGAGCTTGAGCCTTGGATTCACCTCGAATCAACACCAAAACCTAGCCTAAATCACCACCACATGATGGCCGAACCATCGCCGAACCACCGCCGGCGTTTGGCTCGCGGCAACCTTGACTGAAAGTAGTCGATCGCCAGTTTTTTTTTCAGCCGTCGTCTCTCGTCTCTCTCCCTGGCTCTTTGATCTGAAACGTGAAAGGAAGAGAAGATATATTTGATAACTTTCAGAAATTACAGCTTGGTCCCTGAAGTTTTTAAAGTTATTCATTTCAGTCCCCATGTTTCAAAACATCAATTTCAGCCCTTAAGTTTTAAATGATTTTAATCAGCCCTTTCATTTTAAAATTCTGATCAATTCAGTCCCTGCTGATTTACTTTATTTTAAGCTCAAGTTTCAAAAGTATTCATTTTAATCCCTCAACTTTCAAAAGTATTCATTTTAGTCCCTCAACTTTCAAAACATCAATTTTAGTCCTCAAATTATAATTTATCATTTTGAACTATATATTCGATATACTAAAGTGACTTATTGGCTAAGACGAAGCGTACGGAGAATTTAAAGAAATTGAAGTCATTCCCGCTCAACTTTGCACTCGTCGGATTTGAGGTAGACTCGCACTTATTAATTGATTTAAATTATGATTTCATATGAATGTCATGTGACTTGTGAAAGTCAATTTTTAAGAAAAACAAGTATGTTTTTATGAAAGGTAAATATACCTTATGTTGTTATGAAAAGTAAGTATGTTTTTATGAAAAGAAAATATACTTTATGTTTTTACGAAAAGTAAGTATACCCTATGCTTCACGAAAATGTTTTTTTGGATCATTGCTATGAAATCAATCTACCAAGATTGTTTTGGGTCCCATATGATAAGTTATGATATGTTAAGGGGACCGGAGTTTTAGTAGCGCTACACATAAGAATTCTTGCCACCTAAGTTCGGTAACATTCTTGTGTCTCCTATGTTTATGAGGATTTGCCACGAAGTTCGGTAAAATTCCTGTCTTTCCATATGTTTATGAGGATTTACCACCTAAGTTCGGTAAAATTCCTGTCGCGTATGTTTATGAGGATTTCGATCCTATCTTATGTTATGATGCAATTGATCCCTATGAATTTCAGAAAATTATGCTTGGTATACTTACTACATAAGAATTCTTGCCACCTAAGTTCGGTAAAATTCTTATGTTTATGAGAATTTGGTTTTTATCCTATGTTATGATGAAAACTTACTGTTATTATGATTTTACTACATAAGAATTCTTACCACCTAAGTTCGGTAAAATTCTTATGTTTATGAGGATTTCAATCCTATCTTATGTTATGCTTTCAAAAGAAATTATGCTTGGCATAATTAAAATGTTTTATAAGTATATGGTTTTCAAAGAACTGTTTTCAAAGAGATGTTTTCAAAGAGCATATGATTTGCAAAATATGTCCCGTGCTGTAATGCACAATATGAGTTTTATCAAGAACAGTTTTATAAAGAAGCTCTATCAATGCCCGTTTTATAAAGAGCCGGGATTTATGTGTTTAATCATCTTATAAATTAAATTAATTTGCGATGAGTCTACTGAGTATTTCCCCCATGAAATACTCACCCTACTTTTAACAGTTTTGCAGGTTTCGGAGACGGTGGCGAGCGATGAATGATGGTGGCAATAATCGTTAAACGGTTGAAAGTTTGACGTTAATGATTTCCGTATTTTCTAAACAATCGAATAATTTAGAGAAGTTCATTTATTTGAGAAATTATGATATTTACAATATTAATGGTTCTATTTACTATTTCAAATGGTTTCATAAATGTTTTCAATTTTAGCGGCCATTACAGTTTATTTAATGTTGCCAAAAATGAATTTCAACTATTTCTTCCGCAAAAATATTATTCGAAAAATTTAGACAGAAAATGACGTAGTGAATCGGGTATACGGAACTCGGGGCGCTACAACAGCTACTTGGGCGTCTCGTTCGACCGATGCACGACGGATCGATCGGAGAAGGTTGCTAATTCAAACCGGCCGAGATCGCACAGCAAAATAAAAAAGACCGAACACCATAAAACAAAAAATAAATAAAAATCTCTGTTTTTAGATAAGTATACGAATTCGGAAGTCTAAAATTGCTCATAGTCATGGCAAAGCCATGAGACATGTAGGGGTCGTCGAGAGGATTCCGAAAACATATTATAATAGTCATTCTGACACCGTATGCGACTTTTACGAGTATTTGAATCCGGCAACACGTAAAAATACGCCCGACCGGGGGCGTGTAGGATAAATCTGCACGAGAGTCCTATTCAAACGCTTGACTTACGTCGAGTACGCTCGGAGCGCAATTGCTTAAGGGTGCTACCATACCAGCACTAACGCACCGGATCCCATCAGAACTCCGAAGTTAAGCGTGCTTGGGCGAGAGTAGTACTAGGATGGGTGACCTCCTGGGAAGTCCTCGTGTTGCACCCCTTTTCTTTTTTTCGACAACTTTTTCCACCGAATATTTTTATTTCGACTTCCCGTCGCTCCGCGCGATCGACAACCCCAAGTTGACTTCTCACTTGTGACGACACCAGACGCAGGGGGCCCCACAGTCACTAGGCGTTCTCGCTCGATCGGCGCGCGACAGATCGACCCGGGAAAGTGGCTCATCCATACGCTTGACTTACATTAAGTATGCTCGGAGCGCAATTACTAACTGGTGCGACCATACCAGCACTAACGCACCGAATCCCATCAGAACTCCGAAGTTAAGCGTGCTTGGGCGAGAGTAGTACTAGGATGGGTGACCTCCTGGGAAGTCCTCTTGTTGCACCCCTTTTCTTTTTTTCGACAACTTTTTCCACCGAATATTTTTATTTCGACTTCCCGTCGCTCCGCGCGATCGACAACCCCAAGTTGACTTCTCACTTGTGACGACACCAGACGCAGCGGGCCCCACAGTCACTAGGCGTTCTCGCTCGATCGGCGCGCGACGGATCGAACCGGGAAAGTGGCCCATTCATACGCTTGACTTACATTAAGTATGCTCGGAGCGCAATTACTGACGGGTGCGACCATACCAGCACTAACGCACCGGATCCCATCAGAACTCCGAAGTTAAGCGTGCTTGGGCGAGAGTAGGACTAGGATGGGTGACCTCCTGGGAAGTCCTCGTGTTGCACCCCTTTTCTTTTTTTCGACAACCTTTTCCACCGAATATTTTTATTTCGACTTCTCGTCGATCCGCGCGATGGGAAGCCCCAAATTGACCACTCACTTATGACGACACCAGACCCAGCGGGCCCCACAGCTACTTGGGCGTCTCGTTCGACCGATGCACGACGGATCGATCGGAGAAGGTTGCTAATTCAAACCGGCCGAGATCGCACAGCAAAATAAAAAAGACCGAACACCATAAAACAAAAAATAAATAAAAATCTCTGTTTTTAGATAAGTATACGAATTCGGAAGTCTAAAATTGCTCATAGTCATGGCAAAGCCATGAGACATGTAGGGGTCGTCGAGAGGATTCCGAAAACATATTATAATAGTCATTCTGACACCGTATGCGACTTTTACGAGTATTTGAATCCGGCAACACGTAAAAATACGCCCGACCGGGGGCGTGTAGGATAAATCTGCACGAGAGTCCTATTCAAACGCTTGACTTACGTCGAGTACGCTCGGAGCGCAATTGCTTAAGGGTGCTACCATACCAGCACTAACGCACCGGATCCCATCAGAACTCCGAAGTTAAGCGTGCTTGGGCGAGAGTAGTACTAGGATGGGTGACCTCCTGGGAAGTCCTCGTGTTGCACCCCTTTTCTTTTTTTCGACAACTTTTTCCACCGAATATTTTTATTTCGACTTCCCGTCGCTCCGCGCGATCGACAACCCCAAGTTGACTTCTCACTTGTGACGACACCAGACGCAGGGGGCCCCACAGTCACTAGGCGTTCTCGCTCGATCGGCGCGCGACAGATCGACCCGGGAAAGTGGCCCATCCATACGCTTGACTTACATTAAGTATGCTCGGAGCGCAATTACTAACGGGTGCGACCATACCAGCACTAACGCACCGGATCCCATCAGAACTCCGAAGTTAAGCGTGCTTGGGCGAGAGTAGTACTAGGATGGGTGACCTCCTGGGAAGTCCTCTTGTTGCACCCCTTTTCTTTTTTTCGACAACTTTTTCCACCGAATATTTTTATTTCGACTTCCCGTCGCTCCGCGCGATCGACAACCCCAAGTTGACTTCTCACTTGTGACGACACCAGACGCAGCGGGCCCCACAGTCACTAGGCGTTCTCGCTCGATCGGCGCGCGACGGATCGACCCGGGAAAGTGGTCCACTCATACGCTTGACTTACATTAAGTATTCTCGGAGCGCAATTACTGACGGGTGCGACCATACCAGCACTAACGCACCGGATCCCATCAGAACTCCGAAGTTAAGCGTGCTTGGGCGAGAGTAGTACTAGGATGGGTGACCTCGTGGGAAGTCCTCGTGTTGCACCTCTTTTCTTTTTTTCGACAACTTTTTCCACCGAATATTTTTATTTCGACTTCCCGTCGCTCCGCGCGATCGACAACCCCAAGTTGACTTCTCACTTGTGACGACACCAGACGCAGCGGGCCCCACAGTCACTAGGCGTTCTCGCTCGATCGGCGCGCGACGGATCGAACCGGGAAAGTGGCCCATTCATACGCTTGACTTACATTAAGTATGCTCGGAGCGCAATTACTGACGGGTGCGACCATACCAGCAATAACGCACCGGTTCCCATCAGAACTCCGAAGTTAAGCGTGCTTGGGCGAGAGTAGTACTAGGATGGGTGACCTCTTGGGAAGTCCTCGTGTTGCACCCCTTTTCTTTTTTTCGACAACTTTTTCCACCGAATATTTTTATTTCGACTTCTCGTCGATCCGCGCGATCGGAAGCCCCAAATTGACCACTCACTTCTGACGGCACCAGACCCAGCGGGCCCCACAGCTACTTGGGCGTCTCGTTCGACCGGTGCACGACGGATCGATCGGAGAAGGTTGCTAATTCAAACCGGCCGAGATCGCAAAGCAAAATAAAAAAGACCGAACACCATAAAACAAAAAATAAATAAAAATCTCTGTTTTTAGATAAGTATACGAATTCGGAAGTCTAAAATTGCTCATAGTCATGGCAAAGCCATGAGACTTGTAGGGGTCTTCGAGAGGATTCCGAAAACATATTATAATAGTCATTCTGACACCGTATGCGACTTTTACGAGTATTTGAATCCGGCAACACGTAAAAATACGCCCGACCGGGGGCGTGTAGGATAAATCTGCACGAGAGTCCTATTCAAACGCTTGACTTACGTCGAGTACGCTCGGAGCGCAATTGCTTAAGGGTGCTACCATACCAGCACTAACGCACCGGATCCCATCAGAACTCCGAAGTTAAGCGTGCTTGGGCGAGAGTAGTACTAGCATGGGTGACCTCCTGGGAAGTCCTCGTGTTGCACCCCTTTTCTTTTTTTCGACAACTTTTTCCACCGAATATTTTTATTTCGACTTCCCGTCGCTCCGCGCGATCGACAACTCCAAGTTGACTTCTCACTTGTGACGACACCAGACGCAGCGGGCCCCACAGTCACTAGGCGTTCTCGCTCGATCGGCGCGCGACGGATCGACCCGGGAAAGTGGCCCATTCATACGCTTGACTTACATTAAGTATGCTCGGAGCGCAATTACTGACGGGTGCGAACATACCAGCACTAACGCACCGGATCCCATCAGAACTCCGAAGTCAAGCGTGCTTGGGCGGGAGTAGGACTAGGATGGGTGACCTCCTGGGATGTCCTCGTGTTGCACCCCTTTTCTTTTTTTCGACAACTTTTTCCACCGAATATTTTTATTTCTACTTCCCGTCGCTCCGCGCGATCGACAAGCCCAAGTTGACTTCTCACTTGTGACGACACCAGACGCAGCGGGCCCCACAGTCACTAGGCGTTTTCCCTCGATCGGCGCGCGACGGATCGAACCGGGAAAGTGGCCCATTCATACGCTTGACTTACATTAAGTATGCTCGGAGCGCAATTACTGACGGGTGCGACCATACCAGCAATAACGCACCGGTTCCCATCAGAACTCCGAAGTTAAGCGTGCTTGGGCGAGAGTAGTACTAGGATGGGTGACCTCCTGGGAAGTCCTCGTGTTGCACCTCTTTTCTTTTTTTCGACAACTTTTTCCACCGAATATTTTTATTTCGACTTCTCGTCGATCCGCGCGATCGGAAGCCCCAAATTGACCACTCACTTCTGACGACACCAGACCCAGCGGGCCCCACAGCTACTTGGGCGTCTCGTTCGACCGGTGCACGACGGATCGATCGGAGAAGGTTGCTAATTCAAACCGGCCGAGATCGCACAGCAAAATAAAAAAGACCGAACACCATAAAACAAAAAATATATAAAAATCTCTGTTTTTAGATAAGTATACGAATTCGGAAGTCTAAAATTGCTCATAGTCATGGAAAAGCCATGAGACTTGTAGGGGTCGTCGAGAGGATTCCGAAAACATATTATAATAGTCATTCTGACACCGTATGCGACTTTTACGAGTATTTGAATCCGGCAACACGTAAAAATACGCCCGACCGGGGGCGTGTAGGATAAATCTGCACGAGAGTCCTATTCAAACGCTTGACTTACGTCGAGTACGCTCGGAGCGCAATTGCTTAAGGGTTCTACCATACCAGTACTAACGCACCGGATCCCATCAGAACTCCGAAGTTAAGCGTGCTTGGGCGAGAGTAGTACTAGGATGGGTGACCTCCTGGGAAGTCCTCGTGTTGCACCCCTTTTCTTTTTTTCGACAACTTTTTCCACCGAATATTTTTATTTCGACTTCCCGTCGCTCCGCGCGATCGACAACCCCACGTTGACTTCTCACTTGTGACGACACCAGACACAGCGGGCCCCACAGTCACTAGGCGTTCTCGCTCGATCGGCGCGCGACAGATCGAACCGGGAAAGTGGCCCATTCATACGCTTGACTTACATTAAGTATGCTCGGAGCGCAATTACTGACGGGTGCGACCATACCAGCAATAACGCACCGGTTCCCGTCAGAACTCCGAAGTTAAGCGTGCTTGGGCGAGAGTAGTACTAGGATGGGTGACCTCCTGGGAAGTCCTCGTGTTGCACCCCTTTTCTTTTTTTCGACAACTTTTTCCACCGAATATTTTTATTTCGACTTCTCGTCGATCCGCGCGATCGGAAGCCCCAAATTGACCACTCACTTCTGACGGCACCAGACCCAGCGGGCCCCACAGCTACTTGGGCGTCTCGTTCGACCGGTGCACGACGGATCGATCGGAGAAGGTTGCTAATTCAAACCGGCCGAGATCGCACAGCAAAATAAAAAAGACCGAACACAATAAAACAAAAAATAAATAAAAATCTCTGTTTTTAGATAAGTATACGAATTCGGAAGTCCAAAATTGCTCATAGTCATGGCGAAGCCATGAGACTTGTAGGGGTCGTCGAGAGGATTCCGAAAACATATTATAATAGTCATTCTGACACCGTATGCGACTTTTACGAGTATTTGAATCCGGCAACACGTAAAAATACGCCCGACCGGGGGCGTGTAGGATAAATCTGCACGAGAGTCCTATTCAAACGCTTGACTTACGTCGAGTACGCTCGGAGCGCAATTGCTTAAGGGTGCGACCATACCAGCACTAACGCACCGGATCCCATCAGAACTCCGAAGTTAAGCGTGCTTGGGCGAGAGTAGTACTAGGATGGGTGACCTCCTGGAAAGTCCTCGTGTTGCACACCTTTTCTTTTTTTCGACAACTTTTTCCACCGAATATTTTTATTTCGACTTCCCGTCGCTCCGCGCGATCGACAACCCCAAGTTGACTTCTCACTTGTGACGACACCAGACGCAGCGGGCCCCACAGTCACTAGGCGTTCTCGCTCGATCGGCGCGCGACGGATCGACCCGGGAAAGTGGCCCATTCATACGCTTGACTTACATTAAGTATGCTCGGAGCGCAATTACTAACGGGTGCGACCATACCAGCACTAACGCACCGGATCCCATCAGAACTCCGAAGTTAAGCGTGCTTGGGCGAGAGTAGGACTAGGATGGGTGACCTCCTGGGAAGTCCTCGTGTTGCACCCCTTTTCTTTTTTTCGACAACTTTTTCCACCGAATATTTTTATTTCGACTTCCCGTCGCTCCGCGCGATCGACAACCCCAAGTTGACTTCTCACTTGTGACGACACCAGACGCAGCGGGCCCCACAGTCACTAGGCGTTCTCGCTCGATCGGCGCGCGACGGATCGAACCGGGAAAGTGGCCCATTCATACGCTTGACTTACATTAATCATGCTCGGAGCGCAATTACTGACGGGTGCGACCATACCAGCAATAACGCACCGGATCCCATCAGAACTCCGAAGTTAAGCGTGCTTGGGCGAGAGTAGTACTAGGATGGGTGACCTCCTGGGAAGTCCTCGTGTTGCACCCCTTTTCTTTTTTTCGACAACTTTTTCCACCGAATATTTTTATTTCGACTTCTGTCGATCCGCGCGATCGGAAGCCCCAAATTGACCACTCACTTCTGACGGCACCAGACCCAGCGGGCCCCACAGCTACTTGGGCGTCTCGTTCGACCGGTGCACGACGGATCGATCGGAGAAGGTTGCTAATTCAAACCGGCCGAGATCGCACAGCAAAATAAAAAAGACCGAACACCATAAAACAAAAAATAAATAAAAATCTCTGTTTTTAGATAAGTATACGAATTCGGAAGTCTAAAATTGCTCATAGTCATGGCAAAGCCATGAGACTTGTAGGGGTCCTCGAGAGGATTCCGAAAACATATTATAATAGTCATTCTGACACCGTATGCGACTTTTACGAGTATTTGAATCCGGCAACACGTAAAAATACGCCCGACCGGGGGCGTGTAGGATAAATCTGCACGAGAGTCCTATTCAAACGCTTGACTTACGTCGAGTACGCTCGGAGCGCAATTGCTTAAGGGTGCGACCATACCAGCACTAACGCACCGGATCCCATCAGAACTCCGAAGTTAAGCGTGCTTGGGCGAGAGTAGTACTAGGATGGGTGACCTCCTGGGAAGTCCTCGTGTTGCACCCCTTTTCTTTTTTTCGACAACTTTTTCCACCGAATATTTTTATTTCGACTTCCCGTCGCTCCGCGCGATCGACAACCCCAAGTTGACTTCTCACTTGTGACGACACCAGACGCAGCGGCCCCACAGTCACTAGGCGTTCTCGCTCGATCGGCGCGCGACGGATCGACCCGGGAAATTGGCCCACTCATACGCTTGACTTACATTAAGTATTCTCGGAGCGCAATTACTGACGGGTGCGACCATACCAGCACTAACGCACCGGATCCCATCAGAACTCCGAAGCTAAGCGTGCTTGGGCGAGAGTAGTACTAGGATGGGTGACCTCCTGGGAAGTCCTCGTGTTGCACCCATTTTCTTTTTTTCGACAACTTTTTCCACCGAATATTTTTATTTCGACTTCTCGTCGATCCGCGCGATCGGAAGCCCCAAATTGACCACTCACTTCTGACGGCACCAGACCCAGCGGGCCCCACATCTACTTGGGCGTCTCGTTCGACCGGTGCACGACGGATCGATCGGAGAAGTTTGCTAATTCAAACCGGCCGAGATCGCACAGCAAAATAAAAAAGACCGAACACCATAAAACAAAAAATAAATAAAAATCTCTGTTTTTGGATAAGTATACGAATTCGGAAGTCTAAAATTGCTCATCGTCATGTCAAAGCTATGAGACTTGTAGGGCTCGTCGAGAGGATTCCGAAAACATATATAATAGTCATTCTGACCCCGTATGCGACTTTTACGAGTATTTGAATCCGGCAACACGTAAAAATACGCCCGACCGGGGGCGTGAAGGATAAATCTGCACGAGAGTCCTATTCAAACGCCTGACTTACGTCGAGTACGCTCGGAGCGCAATTGCTTACGGGTGCGACCATACCAGCACTAACGCACCGGATCCCATCAGAACTCCGAAGTTAAGCGTGCTTGGGTGAGAGTAGTACTAGGATGGGTGACCTCCTGGGAAGTCCTCGTGTTGCACCCCTTTTCTTTTTTTCGACAACTTTTTCCACCGAATATTTTTATTTCGACTTCCCGTCGCTCCGCGCGATCGACAACCCCAAGTTGACTTCTCACTTGTGACGACACCAGACGCAGCGGGCCCCACAGTCACTAGGCGTTCTCGCTCGATCGGCGCGCGACGGATCGACCCGGGAAAGTGGCCCATTCATACGCTTGACTTACATTAAGTATGCTCGGAGCGCAATTACTGACGGGTGCGACCATACCAGCACTAACGCACCGGATCCCATCAGAACTCCGAAGTTAAGCGTGCTTGGGCGAGAGTAGGACTAGGATGGGTGACCTCCAGGGAAGTCCTCGTGTTGCACCCCTTTTCTTTTTTTCGACAACTTTTTCCACCGAATATTTTTATTTCGACTTCCCGTCGCTCCGCGCGATCGACAACCCCAAGTTGACTTCTCACTTGTGACGACACCAGACGCAGCGGCCCCACAGTCACTAGGCGTTCTCGCTCGATCGGCGCGCGACGGATCGACCCGGGAAATTGGCCCACTCATACGCTTGACTTACATTAAGTATTCTCGGAGCGCAATTACTGACGGGTGCGACCATACCAGCACTAACGCACCGGATCCCATCAGAACTCCGAAGCTAAGCGTGCTTGGGCGAGAGTAGTACTAGGATGGGTGACCTCCTGGGAAGTCCTCGTGTTGCACCCCTTTTCTTTTTTTCGACAACTTTTTCCACCGAATATTTTTATTTCGACTTCTCGTCGATCCGCGCGATCGGAAGCCCCAAATTGACCACTCACTTCTGACGGCACCAGACCCAGTGGGCCCCACAGCTACTTGGGCGTCTCGTTCGACCGGTGCACGACGGATCGATCGGAGAAGGTTGCTAATTCAAACCGGCCGAGATCGCACAGCAAAATAAAAAAGACCGAACACCATAAAACAAAAAATAAATAAAAATCTCTGTTTTTGGATAAGTATACGAATTCGGAAGTCTAAAATTGCTCATCGTCATGTCAAAGCTATGAGACTTGTAGGGCTCGTCGAGAGGATTCCGAAAACATATATAATAGTCATTCTGACCCCGTATGCGACTTTTACGAGTATTTGAATCCGGCAACACGTAAAAATACGCCCGACCGGGGGCGTGAAGGATAAATCTGCACGAGAGTCCTATTCAAACGCCTGACTTACGTCGAGTACGCTCGGAGCGCAATTGCTTACGGGTGCGACCATACCAGCACTAACGCACCGGATCCCATCAGAACTCCGAAGTTAAGCGTGCTTGGGTGAGAGTAGTACTAGGATGGGTGACCTCCTGGGAAGTCCTCGTGTTGCACCCCTTTTCTTTTTTTCGACAACTTTTTCCACCGAATATTTTTATTTCGACTTCCCGTCGCTCCGCGCGATCGACAACCCCAAGTTGACTTCTCACTTGTGACGACACCAGACGCAGCGGGCCCCACAGTCACTAGGCGTTCTCGCTCGATCGGCGCGCGACGGATCGACCCGGGAAAGTGGCCCATTCATACGCTTGACTTACATTAAGTATGCTCGGAGCGCAATTACTGACGGGTGCGACCATACCAGCACTAACGCACCGGATCCCATCAGAACTCCGAAGTTAAGCGTGCTTGGGCGAGAGTAGGACTAGGATGGGTGACCTCCAGGGAAGTCCTCGTGTTGCACCCCTTTTCTTTTTTTCGACAACTTTTTCCACCGAATATTTTTATTTCGACTTCCCGTCGCTCCGCGCGATCGACAACCCCAAGTTGACTTCTCACTTGTGACGACACCAGACGCAGCGGGCCCCACAGTCACTAGGCGTTCTCGCTCGATCGGCGCGCGACGGATCGACCCGGGAAAGTGGCCCATTCATACGCTTGACTTACATTAAGTATGCTCGGAGCGCAATTACTGACGGGTGCGACCATACCAGCACTAACGCACCGGATCCCATCAGAACTCCGAAGTTAAGCGTGCTTGGGCGAGAGTAGGACTAGGATGGGTGACCTCCAGGGAAGTCCTCGTGTTGCACCCCTTTTCTTTTTTTCGACAACTTTTTCCACCGAATATTTTTATTTCGACTTCTCGTCGATCCGCGCGATCGGAAGCCCCAAATTGACCACTCACTTCTGACGGCACCAGACCCAGCGGGCCCCACAGCTACTTGGGCGTCTCGTTCGACCGGTGCACGACGGATCGATCGGAGAAGGTTGCTAATTCAAACCGGCCGAGATCGCACAGCAAAATAAAAAAGACCGAACACCATAAAACAAAAAATAAATAAAAATCTCTGTTTTTAGATAAGTATACGAATTCGGAAGTCTAAAATTGCTCATAGTCATGGCAAAGCCATGAGACTTGTAGGGGTCGTCGAGAGGATTCCGAAAACATATTATAATAGTCATTCTGACACCGTATGCGACTTTTACGAGTATTTGAATCCGGCAACACGTAAAAATACGCCCGACCGGGGGCGTGTAGGATAAATCTGCACGAGAGTCCTATTCAAACGCTTGACTTACGTCGAGTACGCTCGGAGCGCAATTGCTTAAGGGTGCGACCATACCAGCACTAACGCACCGGATCCCATCAGAACTCCGAAGTTTAGCGTGCTTGGGCGAGAGTAGTACTAGGATGGGTGACCTCCTGGGAAGTCCTCGTGTTGCACCCTTTTTCTTTTTTTCGACAACTTTTTCCACCGAATATTTTTATTTCGACTTCCCGTCGCTCCGCGCGATCGACAACCCCAAGTTGACTTCTCACTTGTGACGACACCAGACGCAGCGGGCCCCACAGTCACTAGGCGTTCTCGCTCGATCGGCGCGCGACGGATCGACCCGGGAAAGTGGCCCATCCATACGCTTGACTTACATTAAGTATGCTCGGAGCGCAATTGCTGACGGGTGCGACCATACCAGCACTAACGCACCGGATCCCATCAGAACTCCGAAGTTAAGCGTGCTTGGGCGAGAGTAGTACTAGGATGGGTGACCTCCTGGGAAGTCCTCGTGTTGCACCCCTTTTCTTTTTTTCGACAACTTTTTCCACCGAATATTTTTATTTCGACTTCCCGTCGCTCCGCGCGATCGACAACCCCAAGTTGACTTCTCACTTGTGACGACACCAGACGCAGCGGGCCCCACAGTCACTAGGCGTTCTCGCTCGATCGGCGCGCGACGGATCGACCCGGGAAAGTGGCCCATCCATACGCTTGACTTACATTAAGTATGCTCGGAGCGCAATTACTGACGGGTGCGACCATACCAGCACTAACGCACCGGATCCCATCAGAACTCCGAAGTTAAGCGTGCTTGGGCGAGAGTAGTACTAGGATGGGTGACCTCCTGGGAAGTCCTCGTGTTGCACCCCTTTTCTTTTTTTCGACAACTTTTTCCACCGAATATTTTTATTTCGACTTCTCGTCGATCCGCGCGATCGGAAGCCCCAAATTGACCACTCACTTCTGACGGCACCAGACCCAGCGGGCCCCACAGCTACTTGGGCGTCTCGTTCGACCGGTGCACGACGGATCGATCGGAGAAGGTTGCTAATTCAAACCGGCCGAGATCGCACAGCAAAATAAAAAAGACCGAACACCATAAAACAAAAAATAAATAAAAATCTCTGTTTTTAGATAAGTATACGAATTCGGAAGTCTAAAATTGCTCATAGTCATGGCAAAGCCATGAGACTTGTAGGGGTCGTCGAGAGGATTCCGAAAACATATTATAATAGTCATTCTGACACCGTATGCGACTTTTACGAGTATTTGAATCCGGCAACACGTAAAAATACGCCCGACCGGGGGCGTGTAGGATAAATCTGCACGAGAGTCCTATTCAAACGCTTGACTTACGTCGAGTACGCTCGGAGCGCAATTGCTTAAGGGTGCGACCATACCAGCACTAACGCACCGGATCCCATCAGAACTCCGAAGTTAAGCGTGCTTGGGCGAGAGTAGTACTAGGATGGGTGACCTCCTGGGAAGTCCTCGTGTTGCACCCTTTTTCTTTTTTTCGACAACTTTTTCCACCGAATATTTTTATTTCGACTTCCCGTCGCTCCGCGCGATCGACAACCCCAAGTTGACTTCTCACTTGTGACGACACCAGACGCAGCGGGCCCCACAGTCACTAGGCGTTCTCGCTCGATCGGCGCGCGACGGATCGACCCGGGAAAGTGGCCCATCCATACGCTTGACTTACATTAAGTATGCTCGGAGCGCAATTACTGACGGGTGCGACCATACCAGCACTAACGCACCGGATCCCATCAGAACTCCGAAGTTAAGCGTGCTTGGGCGAGAGTAGTACTAGGATGGGTGACCTCCTGGGAAGTCCTCGTGTTGCACCCTTTTTCTTTTTTTCGACAACTTTTTCCACCGAATATTTTTATTTCGACTTCCCGTCGCTCCGCGCGATCGACAACCCCAAGTTGACTTCTCACTTGTGACGACACCAGACGCAGCGGGCCCCACAGTCACTAGGCGTTCTCGCTCGATCGGCGCGCGACGGATCGACCCGGGAAAGTGGCCCATCCATACGCTTGACTTACATTAAGTATGCTCGGAGCGCAATTACTGACGGGTGCGACCATACCAGCACTAACGCACCGGATCCCATTAGAACTCCGAAGTTAAGCGTGCTTGGGCGAGAGTAGTACTAGGATGGGTGACCTCCTGGGAAGTCCTCGTGTTGCACCCCTTTTCTTTTTTTCGACAACTTTTTCCACCGAATATTTTTATTTCGACTTCCCGTCGCTCCGCGCGATCGACAACCCCAAGTTGACTTCTCACTTGTGACGACACCAGACGCAGCGGGCCCCACAGTCACTAGGCGTTCTCGCTTGATCGGCGCGCGACGGATCGACCCGGGAAAGTGGCCCATCCATACGCTTGACTTACATTAAGTATGCTCGGAGCGCAATTACTGACGGGTGCGACCATACCAGCACTAACGCACCGGATCCCATCAGAACTCCGAAGTTAAGCGTGCTTGGGCGAGAGTAGTACTAGGATGGGTGACCTCCTGGGAAGTCCTCGTGTTGCACCCCTTTTCTTTTTTTCGACAACTTTTTCCACCGAATATTTTTATTTCGACTTCTCGTCGATCCGCGCGATCGGAAGCCCCAAATTGACCACTCACTTCTGACGGCACCAGACCCAGCGGGCCCCACAGCTACTTGGGCGTCTCGTTCGACCGGTGCACGACGGATCGATCGGAGAAGGTTGCTAATTCAAACCGGCCGAGATCGCACAGCAAAATAAAAAAGACCGAACACCATAAAACAAAAAATAAATAAAAATCTCTGTTTTTAGATAAGTATACGAATTCGGAAGTCTAAAATTGCTCATAGTCATGGCAAAGCCATGAGACTTGTAGGGGTCGTCGAGAGGATTCCGAAAACATATTATAATAGTCATTCTGACACCGTATGCGACTTTTACGAGTATTTGAATCCGGCAACACGTAAAAATACGCCCGACCGGGGGCGTGTAGGATAAATCTGCACGAGAGTCCTATTCAAACGCTTGACTTACGTCGAGTACGCTCGGAGCGCAATTGCTTAAGGGTGCGACCATACCAGCACTAACGCACCGGATCCCATCAGAACTCCGAAGTTAAGCGTGCTTGGGCGAGAGTAGTACTAGGATGGGTGACCTCCTGGGAAGTCCTCGTGTTGCACCCCTTTTCTTTTTTTCGACAACTTTTTCCACCGAATATTTTTATTTCGACTTCCCGTCGCTCCGCGCGATCGACAACCCCAAGTTGACTTCTCACTTGTGACGACACCAGACGCAGCGGGCCCCACAGTCCCTAGGCGTTCTCGCTCGATCGGCGCGCGACGGATCGACCCGGGAAAGTGGCCCATCCATACGCTTGACTTACATTAAGTATGCTCGGAGCGCAATTACTGACGGGTGCGACCATACCAGCACTAACGCACCGGATCCCATCAGAACTCCGAAGTTATGCGTGCTTGGGCGAGAGTAGTACTAGGATGGGTGACCTCCTGGGAAGTCCTCGTGTTGCACCCCTTTTCTTTTTTTCGACAACTTTTTCCACCGAATATTTTTATTTCGACTTCCCGTCGCTCCGCGCGATCGACAACCCCAAGTTGACTTCTCACTTGTGACGACACCAGACGCAGCGGGCCCCACAGTCACTAGGCGTTCTCGCTCGATCGGCGCGCGACGGATCGACCCGGGAAAGTGGCCCGTCCATACGCTTGACTTACATTAAGTATGCTCGGAGCGCAATTACTGACGGGTGCGACCATACCAGCACTAACGCACCGGATCCCATCAGAACTCCGAAGTTAAGCGTGCTTGGGCGAGAGTAGTACTAGGATGGGTGACCTCCTGGGAAGTCCTCGTGTTGCACCCCTTTTCTTTTTTTCGACAACTTTTTCCACCGAATATTTTTATTTCGACTTCCCGTCGCTCCGCGCGATCGACAACCCCAAGTTGACTTCTCACTTGTGACGACACCAGACGCAGCGGGCCCCACAGTCACTAGGCGTTCTCGCTCGATCGGCGCGCGACGGATCGACCCGGGAAAGTGGCCCACTCATATGCTTGACTTACATTAAGTATTCTCGGAGCGCAATTACTGACGGGTGCGACCATACCAGCACTAACGCACCGGATCCCATCAGAACTCCGAAGTTAAGCGTGCTTGGGCGAGAGTAGTACTAGGATGGGTGACCTCCTGGGAAGTCCTCGTGTTGCACCCCTTTTCTTTTTTTCGACAACTTTTTCCACCGAATATTTTTATTTCGACTTCTCGTCGATCCGCGCGATCGGAAGCCCCAAATTGACCACTCACTTCTGACGGCACCAGACCCAGCGGGCCCCACAGCTACTTGGGCGTCTCGTTCGACCGGTGCATGACGGATCGATCGGAGAAGGTTGCTAATTCAAACCGGCCGAGATCGCACAGCAAAATAAAAAAGACCGAACACCATAAAACAAAAAATAAATAAAAATCTCTGTTTTTAGATAAGTATACGAATTCGGAAGTCTAAAATTGCTCATAGTCATGGCAAAGCCATGAGACTTGTAGGGGTCGTCGAGAGGATTCCGAAAACATATTATAATAGTCATTCTGACACCGTATGCGACTTTTGCGAGTATTTGAATCCGGCAACACGTAAAAATACGCCCGACCGGGGGCGTGTAGGATAAATCTGCACGAGAGTCCTATTAAAACGCTTGACTTACGTCGAGTACGCTCGGAGCGCAATTGCTTAAGGGTGCGACCATACCAGCACTAACGCACCGGATCCCATCAGAACTCCGAAGTTAAGCGTGCTTGGGCGAGAGTAGTACTAGGATGGGTGACCTCCTGGGAAGTCCTCGTGTTGCACCCCTTTTCTTTTTTTCGACAACTTTTTCCACCGAATATTTTTATTTCGACTTCCCGTCGCTCCGCGCGATCGACAACCCCAAGTTGACTTCTCACTTGTGACGACACCAGACGCAGCGGGCCCCACAGTCACTAGGCGTTCTCGCTCGATCGGCGCGCGACGGATCGACCCGGGAAAGTGGCCCATCCATACGCTTGACTTACATTAAGTATGCTCGGAGCGCAATTACTGACGGGTGCGACCATACCAGCACTAACGCACCGGATCCCATCAGAACTCCGAAGTTAAGCGTGCTTGGGCGAGAGTAGTACTAGGATGGGTGACCTCCTGGGAAGTCCTCGTGTTGCACCCCTTTTCTTTTTTTCGACAACTTTTTCCACCGAATATTTTTATTTCGACTTCCCGTCGCTCCGCGCGATCGACAACCCCAAGTTGACTTCTCACTTGTGACGACACCAGACAAAGCGGGCCCCACAGTCACTAGGCGTTCTCGCTCGATCGGCGCGCGACGGATCGACCCGGGAAAGTGGCCCACTCATACGCTTGACTTACATTAAGTATTCTCGGAGCGCAATTACTGACGGGTGCGACCATACCAGCACTAACGCACCGGATCCCATCAGAACTCCGAAGCTAAGCGTGCTTGGGCGAGAGTAGTACTAGGATGGGTGACCTCCTGGGAAGTCCTCGTGTTGCACCCCTTTTCTTTTTTTCGACAACTTTTTCCACCGAATATTTTTATTTCGACTTCTGTCGATCCGCGCGATCGGAAGCCCCAAATTGACCACTCACTTCTGACGGCACCAGACCCAGCGGGCCCCACAGCTACTTGGGCGTCTCGTTCGACCGGTGCACGACGGATCGATCGGAGAAGGTTGCTAATTCAAACCGGCCGAGATCGCACAGCAAAATAAAAAAGACCGAACACCATAAAACAAAAAATAAATAAAAATCTCTGTTTTTAGATAAGTATACGAATTCGGAAGTCTAAAATTGCTCATAGTCATGGCAAAGCCATGAGACTTGTAGGGGTCGTCGAGAGGATTCCGAAAACATATTATAATAGTCATTCTGACACCGTATGCGACTTTTACGAGTATTTGAATCCGGCAACACGTAAAAATACGCCCGACCGGGGGCGTGTAGGATAAATCTGCACGAGAGTCCTATTCAAACGCTTGACTTACGTCGAGTACGCTCGGAGCGCAATTGCTTAAGGGTGCGACCATACCAGCACTAACGCACCGGATCCCATCAGAACTCCGAAGTTAAGCGTGCTTGGGCGAGAGTAGTACTAGGATGGGTGACCTCCTGGGAAGTCCTCGTGTTGCACCCCTTTTCTTTTTTTCGACAACTTTTTCCACCGAATATTTTTATTTCGACTTCCCGTCGCTCCGCGCGATCGACAACCCCAAGTTGACTTCTCACTTGTGACGACACCAGACGCAGCGGCCCCACAGTCACTAGGCGTTCTCGCTCGATCGGCGCGCGACGGATCGACCCGGGAAATTGGCCCACTCATACGCTTGACTTACATTAAGTATTCTCGGAGCGCAATTACTGACGGGTGCGACCATACCAGCACTAACGCACCGGATCCCATCAGAACTCCGAAGCTAAGCGTGCTTGGGCGAGAGTAGTACTAGGATGGGTGACCTCCTGGGAAGTCCTCGTGTTGCACCCCTTTTCTTTTTTTCGACAACTTTTTCCACCGAATATTTTTATTTCGACTTCTCGTCGATCCGCGCGATCGGAAGCCCCAAATTGACCACTCACTTCTGACGGCACCAGACCCAGCGGGCCCCACAGCTACTTGGGCGTCTCGTTCGACCGGTGCACGACGGATCGATCGGAGAAGGTTGCTAATTCAAACCGGCCGAGATCGCACAGCAAAATAAAAAAGACCGAACACCATAAAACAAAAAATAAATAAAAATCTCTGTTTTTAGATAAGTATACGAATTCGGAAGTCTAAAATTGCTCATAGTCATGGCAAAGCCATGAGACTTGTAGGGGTCGTCGAGAGGATTCCGAAAACATATTATAATAGTCATTCTGACACCGTATGCGACTTTTACGAGTATTTGAATCCGGCAACACGTAAAAATACGCCCGACCGGGGGCGTGTAGGATAAATCTGCACGAGAGTCCTATTCAAACGCTTGACTTACGTCGAGTACGCTCGGAGCGCAATTGCTTAAGGGTGCGACCATACCAGCACTAACGCACCGGATCCCATCAGAACTCCGAAGTTAAGCGTGCTTGGGCGAGAGTAGTACTAGGATGGGTGACCTCCTGGGAAGTCCTCGTGTTGCACCCTTTTTCTTTTTTTCGACAACTTTTTCCACCGAATATTTTTATTTCGACTTCCCGTCGCTCCGCGCGATCGACAACCCCAAGTTGACTTCTCACTTGTGACGACACCAGACGCAGCGGGCCCCACAGTCACTAGGCGTTCTCGCTCGATCGGCGCGCGACGGATCGACCCGGGAAAGTGGCCCATCCATACGCTTGACTTACATTAAGTATGCTCGGAGCGCAATTACTGACGGGTGCGACCATACCAGCACTAACGCACCGGATCCCATCAGAACTCCGAAGTTAAGCGTGCTTGGGCGAGAGTAGTACTAGGATGGGTGACCTCCTGGGAAGTCCTCGTGTTGCACCCTTTTTCTTTTTTTCGACAACTTTTTCCACCGAATATTTTTATTTCGACTTCCCGTCGCTCCGCGCGATCGACAACCCCAAGTTGACTTCTCACTTGTGACGACACCAGACGCAGCGGGCCCCACAGTCACTAGGCGTTCTCGCTCGATCGGCGCGCGACGGATCGACCCGGGAAAGTGGCCCATCCATACGCTTGACTTACATTAAGTATGCTCGGAGCGCAATTACTGACGGGTGCGACCATACCAGCACTAACGCACCGGATCCCATTAGAACTCCGAAGTTAAGCGTGCTTGGGCGAGAGTAGTACTAGGATGGGTGACCTCCTGGGAAGTCCTCGTGTTGCACCCCTTTTCTTTTTTTCGACAACTTTTTCCACCGAATATTTTTATTTCGACTTCCCGTCGCTCCGCGCGATCGACAACCCCAAGTTGACTTCTCACTTGTGACGACACCAGACGCAGCGGGCCCCACAGTCACTAGGCGTTCTCGCTTGATCGGCGCGCGACGGATCGACCCGGGAAAGTGGCCCATCCATACGCTTGACTTACATTAAGTATGCTCGGAGCGCAATTACTGACGGGTGCGACCATACCAGCACTAACGCACCGGATCCCATCAGAACTCCGAAGTTAAGCGTGCTTGGGCGAGAGTAGTACTAGGATGGGTGACCTCCTGGGAAGTCCTCGTGTTGCACCCCTTTTCTTTTTTTCGACAACTTTTTCCACCGAATATTTTTATTTCGACTTCTCGTCGATCCGCGCGATCGGAAGCCCCAAATTGACCACTCACTTCTGACGGCACCAGACCCAGCGGGCCCCACAGCTACTTGGGCGTCTCGTTCGACCGGTGCACGACGGATCGATCGGAGAAGGTTGCTAATTCAAACCGGCCGAGATCGCACAGCAAAATAAAAAAGACCGAACACCATAAAACAAAAAATAAATAAAAATCTCTGTTTTTAGATAAGTATACGAATTCGGAAGTCTAAAATTGCTCATAGTCATGGCAAAGCCATGAGACTTGTAGGGGTCGTCGAGAGGATTCCGAAAACATATTATAATAGTCATTCTGACACCGTATGCGACTTTTACGAGTATTTGAATCCGGCAACACGTAAAAATACGCCCGACCGGGGGCGTGTAGGATAAATCTGCACGAGAGTCCTATTCAAACGCTTGACTTACGTCGAGTACGCTCGGAGCGCAATTGCTTAAGGGTGCGACCATACCAGCACTAACGCACCGGATCCCATCAGAACTCCGAAGTTAAGCGTGCTTGGGCGAGAGTAGTACTAGGATGGGTGACCTCCTGGGAAGTCCTCGTGTAGCACCCCTTTTCTTTTTTTCGACAACTTTTTCCACCGAATATTTTTATTTCGACTTCCCGTCGCTCCGCGCGATCGACAACCCCAAGTTGACTTCTCACTTGTGACGACACCAGACGCAGCGGGCCCCACAGTCCCTAGGCGTTCTCGCTCGATCGGCGCGCGACGGATCGACCCGGGAAAGTGGCCCATCCATACGCTTGACTTACATTAAGTATGCTCGGAGCGCAATTACTGACGGGTGCGACCATACCAGCACTAACGCACCGGATCCCATCAGAACTCCGAAGTTATGCGTGCTTGGGCGAGAGTAGTACTAGGATGGGTGACCTCCTGGGAAGTCCTCGTGTTGCACCCCTTTTCTTTTTTTCGACAACTTTTTCCACCGAATATTTTTATTTCGACTTCCCGTCGCTCCGCGCGATCGACAACCCCAAGTTGACTTCTCACTTGTGACGACACCAGACGCAGCGGGCCCCACAGTCACTAGGCGTTCTCGCTCGATCGGCGCGCGACGGATCGACCCGGGAAAGTGGCCCGTCCATACGCTTGACTTACATTAAGTATGCTCGGAGCGCAATTACTGACGGGTGCGACCATACCAGCACTAACGCACCGGATCCCATCAGAACTCCGAAGTTAAGCGTGCTTGGGCGAGAGTAGTACTAGGATGGGTGACCTCCTGGGAAGTCCTCGTGTTGCACCCTTTTTCTTTTTTTCGACAACTTTTTCCACCGAATATTTTTATTTCGACTTCCCGTCGCTCCGCGCGATCGACAACCCCAAGTTGACTTCTCACTTGTGACGACACCAGACGCAGCGGGCCCCACAGTCACTAGGCGTTCTCGCTCGATCGGCGCGCGACGGATCGACCCGGGAAAGTGGCCCATCCATACGCTTGACTTACATTAAGTATGCTCGGAGCGCAATTACTGACGGGTGCGACCATACCAGCACTAACGCACCGGATCCCATTAGAACTCCGAAGTTAAGCGTGCTTGGGCGAGAGTAGTACTAGGATGGGTGACCTCCTGGGAAGTCCTCGTGTTGCACCCCTTTTCTTTTTTTCGACAACTTTTTCCACCGAATATTTTTATTTCGACTTCCCGTCGCTCCGCGCGATCGACAACCCCAAGTTGACTTCTCACTTGTGACGACACCAGACGCAGCGGGCCCCACAGTCACTAGGCGTTCTCGCTTGATCGGCGCGCGACGGATCGACCCGGGAAAGTGGCCCATCCATACGCTTGACTTACATTAAGTATGCTCGGAGCGCAATTACTGACGGGTGCGACCATACCAGCACTAACGCACCGGATCCCATCAGAACTCCGAAGTTAAGCGTGCTTGGGCGAGAGTAGTACTAGGATGGGTGACCTCCTGGGAAGTCCTCGTGTTGCACCCCTTTTCTTTTTTTCGACAACTTTTTCCACCGAATATTTTTATTTCGACTTCTCGTCGATCCGCGCGATCGGAAGCCCCAAATTGACCACTCACTTCTGACGGCACCAGACCCAGCGGGCCCCACAGCTACTTGGGCGTCTCGTTCGACCGGTGCACGACGGATCGATCGGAGAAGGTTGCTAATTCAAACCGGCCGAGATCGCACAGCAAAATAAAAAAGACCGAACACCATAAAACAAAAAATAAATAAAAATCTCTGTTTTTAGATAAGTATACGAATTCGGAAGTCTAAAATTGCTCATAGTCATGGCAAAGCCATGAGACTTGTAGGGGTCGTCGAGAGGATTCCGAAAACATATTATAATAGTCATTCTGACACCGTATGCGACTTTTACGAGTATTTGAATCCGGCAACACGTAAAAATACGCCCGACCGGGGGCGTGTAGGATAAATCTGCACGAGAGTCCTATTCAAACGCTTGACTTACGTCGAGTACGCTCGGAGCGCAATTGCTTAAGGGTGCGACCATACCAGCACTAACGCACCGGATCCCATCAGAACTCCGAAGTTAAGCGTGCTTGGGCGAGAGTAGTACTAGGATGGGTGACCTCCTGGGAAGTCCTCGTGTAGCACCCCTTTTCTTTTTTTCGACAACTTTTTCCACCGAATATTTTTATTTCGACTTCCCGTCGCTCCGCGCGATCGACAACCCCAAGTTGACTTCTCACTTGTGACGACACCAGACGCAGCGGGCCCCACAGTCCCTAGGCGTTCTCGCTCGATCGGCGCGCGACGGATCGACCCGGGAAAGTGGCCCATCCATACGCTTGACTTACATTAAGTATGCTCGGAGCGCAATTACTGACGGGTGCGACCATACCAGCACTAACGCACCGGATCCCATCAGAACTCCGAAGTTATGCGTGCTTGGGCGAGAGTAGTACTAGGATGGGTGACCTCCTGGGAAGTCCTCGTGTTGCACCCCTTTTCTTTTTTTCGACAACTTTTTCCACCGAATATTTTTATTTCGACTTCCCGTCGCTCCGCGCGATCGACAACCCCAAGTTGACTTCTCACTTGTGACGACACCAGACGCAGCGGGCCCCACAGTCACTAGGCGTTCTCGCTCGATCGGCGCGCGACGGATCGACCCGGGAAAGTGGCCCGTCCATACGCTTGACTTACATTAAGTATGCTCGGAGCGCAATTACTGACGGGTGCGACCATACCAGCACTAACGCACCGGATCCCATCAGAACTCCGAAGTTAAGCGTGCTTGGGCGAGAGTAGTACTAGGATGGGTGACCTCCTGGGAAGTCCTCGTGTTGCACCCCTTTTCTTTTTTTCGACAACTTTTTCCACCGAATATTTTTATTTCGACTTCCCGTCGCTCCGCGCGATCGACAACCCCAAGTTGACTTCTCACTTGTGACGACACCAGACGCAGCGGGCCCCACAGTCACTAGGCGTTCTCGCTCGATCGGCGCGCGACGGATCGACCCGGGAAAGTGGCCCACTCATACGCTTGACTTACATTAAGTATTCTCGGAGCGCAATTACTGACGGGTGCGACCATACCAGCACTAACGCACCGGATCCCATCAGAACTCCGAAGTTAAGCGTGCTTGGGCGAGAGTAGTACTAGGATGGGTGACCTCCTGGGAAGTCCTCGTGTTGCACCCCTTTTCTTTTTTTCGACAACTTTTTCCACCGAATATTTTTATTTCGACTTCTCGTCGATCCGCGCGATCGGAAGCCCCAAATTGACCACTCACTTCTGACGGCACCAGACCCAGCGGGCCCCACAGCTACTTGGGCGTCTCGTTCGACCGGTGCATGACGGATCGATCGGAGAAGGTTGCTAATTCAAACCGGCCGAGATCGCACAGCAAAATAAAAAAGACCGAACACCATAAAACAAAAAATAAATAAAAATCTCTGTTTTTAGATAAGTATACGAATTCGGAAGTCTAAAATTGCTCATAGTCATGGCAAAGCCATGAGACTTGTAGGGGTCGTCGAGAGGATTCCGAAAACATATTATAATAGTCATTCTGACACCGTATGCGACTTTTGCGAGTATTTGAATCCGGCAACACGTAAAAATACGCCCGACCGGGGGCGTGTAGGATAAATCTGCACGAGAGTCCTATTAAAACGCTTGACTTACGTCGAGTACGCTCGGAGCGCAATTGCTTAAGGGTGCGACCATACCAGCACTAACGCACCGGATCCCATCAGAACTCCGAAGTTAAGCGTGCTTGGGCGAGAGTAGTACTAGGATGGGTGACCTCCTGGGAAGTCCTCGTGTTGCACCCCTTTTCTTTTTTTCGACAACTTTTTCCACCGAATATTTTTATTTCGACTTCCCGTCGCTCCGCGCGATCGACAACCCCAAGTTGACTTCTCACTTGTGACGACACCAGACGCAGCGGGCCCCACAGTCACTAGGCGTTCTCGCTCGATCGGCGCGCGACGGATCGACCCGGGAAAGTGGCCCATCCATACGCTTGACTTACATTAAGTATGCTCGGAGCGCAATTACTGACGGGTGCGACCATACCAGCACTAACGCACCGGATCCCATCAGAACTCCGAAGTTAAGCGTGCTTGGGCGAGAGTAGTACTAGGATGGGTGACCTCCTGGGAAGTCCTCGTGTTGCACCCCTTTTCTTTTTTTCGACAACTTTTTCCACCGAATATTTTTATTTCGACTTCCCGTCGCTCCGCGCGATCGACAACCCCAAGTTGACTTCTCACTTGTGACGACACCAGACAAAGCGGGCCCCACAGTCACTAGGCGTTCTCGCTCGATCGGCGCGCGACGGATCGACCCGGGAAAGTGGCCCACTCATACGCTTGACTTACATTAAGTATTCTCGGAGCGCAATTACTGACGGGTGCGACCATACCAGCACTAACGCACCGGATCCCATCAGAACTCCGAAGTTAAGCGTGCTTGGGCGAGAGTAGTACTAGGATGGGTGACCTCCTGGGAAGTCCTCGTGTTGCACCCCTTTTCTTTTTTTCGACAACTTTTTCCACCGAATATTTTTATTTCGACTTCTGTCGATCCGCGCGATCGGAAGCCCCAAATTGACCACTCACTTCTGACGGCACCAGACCCAGCGGGCCCCACAGCTACTTGGGCGTCTCGTTCGACCGGTGCACGACGGATCGATCGGAGAAGGTTGCTAATTCAAACCGGCCGAGATCGCACAGCAAAATAAAAAAGACCGAACACCATAAAACAAAAAATAAATAAAAATCTCTGTTTTTAGATAAGTATACGAATTCGGAAGTCTAAAATTGCTCATAGTCATGGCAAAGCCATGAGACTTGTAGGGGTCGTCGAGAGGATTCCGAAAACATATTATAATAGTCATTCTGACACCGTATGCGACTTTTACGAGTATTTGAATCCGGCAACACGTAAAAATACGCCCGACCGGGGGCGTGTAGGATAAATCTGCACGAGAGTCCTATTCAAACGCTTGACTTACGTCGAGTACGCTCGGAGCGCAATTGCTTAAGGGTGCGACCATACCAGCACTAACGCACCGGATCCCATCAGAACTCCGAAGTTAAGCGTGCTTGGGCGAGAGTAGTACTAGGATGGGTGACCTCCTGGGAAGTCCTCGTGTTGCACCCCTTTTCTTTTTTTCGACAACTTTTTCCACCGAATATTTTTATTTCGACTTCCCGTCGCTCCGCGCGATCGACAACCCCAAGTTGACTTCTCACTTGTGACGACACCAGACGCAGCGGCCCCACAGTCACTAGGCGTTCTCGCTCGATCGGCGCGCGACGGATCGACCCGGGAAATTGGCCCACTCATACGCTTGACTTACATTAAGTATTCTCGGAGCGCAATTACTGACGGGTGCGACCATACCAGCACTAACGCACCGGATCCCATCAGAACTCCGAAGCTAAGCGTGCTTGGGCGAGAGTAGTACTAGGATGGGTGACCTCCTGGGAAGTCCTCGTGTTGCACCCCTTTTCTTTTTTTCGACAACTTTTTCCACCGAATATTTTTATTTCGACTTCTCGTCGATCCGCGCGATCGGAAGCCCCAAATTGACCACTCACTTCTGACGGCACCAGACCCAGCGGGCCCCACAGCTACTTGGGCGTCTCGTTCGACCGGTGCACGACGGATCGATCGGAGAAGGTTGCTAATTCAAACCGGCCGAGATCGCACAGCAAAATAAAAAAGACCGAACACCATAAAACAAAAAATAAATAAAAATCTCTGTTTTTAGATAAGTATACGAATTCGGAAGTCTAAAATTGCTCATAGTCATGGCAAAGCCATGAGACTTGTAGGGGTCGTCGAGAGGATTCCGAAAACATATTATAATAGTCATTCTGACACCGTATGCGACTTTTGCGAGTATTTGAATCCGGCAACACGTAAAAATACGCCCGACCGGGGGCGTGTAGGATAAATCTGCACGAGAGTCCTATTAAAACGCTTGACTTACGTCGAGTACGCTCGGAGCGCAATTGCTTAAGGGTGCGACCATACCAGCACTAACGCACCGGATCCCATCAGAACTCCGAAGTTAAGCGTGCTTGGGCGAGAGTAGTACTAGGATGGGTGACCTCCTGGGAAGTCCTCGTGTTGCACCCCTTTTCTTTTTTTCGACAACTTTTTCCACCGAATATTTTTATTTCGACTTCCCGTCGCTCCGCGCGATCGACAACCCCAAGTTGACTTCTCACTTGTGACGACACCAGACGCAGCGGGCCCCACAGTCACTAGGCGTTCTCGCTCGATCGGCGCGCGACGGATCGACCCGGGAAAGTGGCCCATCCATACGCTTGACTTACATTAAGTATGCTCGGAGCGCAATTACTGACGGGTGCGACCATACCAGCACTAACGCACCGGATCCCATCAGAACTCCGAAGTTAAGCGTGCTTGGGCGAGAGTAGTACTAGGATGGGTGACCTCCTGGGAAGTCCTCGTGTTGCACCCCTTTTCTTTTTTTCGACAACTTTTTCCACCGAATATTTTTATTTCGACTTCCCGTCGCTCCGCGCGATCGACAACCCCAAGTTGACTTCTCACTTGTGACGACACCAGACAAAGCGGGCCCCACAGTCACTAGGCGTTCTCGCTCGATCGGCGCGCGACGGATCGACCCGGGAAAGTGGCCCACTCATACGCTTGACTTACATTAAGTATTCTCGGAGCGCAATTACTGACGGGTGCGACCATACCAGCACTAACGCACCGGATCCCATCAGAACTCCGAAGTTAAGCGTGCTTGGGCGAGAGTAGTACTAGGATGGGTGACCTCCTGGGAAGTCCTCGTGTTGCACCCCTTTTCTTTTTTCGACAACTTTTTCCACCGAATATTTTTATTTCGACTTCTGTCGATCCGCGCGATCGGAAGCCCCAAATTGACCACTCACTTCTGACGGCACCAGACCCAGCGGGCCCCACAGCTACTTGGGCGTCTCGTTCGACCGGTGCACGACGGATCGATCGGAGAAGGTTGCTAATTCAAACCGGCCGAGATCGCACAGCAAAATAAAAAAGACCGAACACCATAAAACAAAAAATAAATAAAAATCTCTGTTTTTAGATAAGTATACGAATTCGGAAGTCTAAAATTGCTCATAGTCATGGCAAAGCCATGAGACTTGTAGGGGTCGTCGAGAGGATTCCGAAAACATATTATAATAGTCATTCTGACACCGTATGCGACTTTTACGAGTATTTGAATCCGGCAACACGTAAAAATACGCCCGACCGGGGGCGTGTAGGATAAATCTGCACGAGAGTCCTATTCAAACGCTTGACTTACGTCGAGTACGCTCGGAGCGCAATTGCTTAAGGGTGCGACCATACCAGCACTAACGCACCGGATCCCATCAGAACTCCGAAGTTAAGCGTGCTTGGGCGAGAGTAGTACTAGGATGGGTGACCTCCTGGGAAGTCCTCGTGTTGCACCCTTTTTCTTTTTTTCGACAACTTTTTCCACCGAATATTTTTATTTCGACTTCCCGTCGCTCCGCGCGATCGACAACCCCAAGTTGACTTCTCACTTGTGACGACACCAGACGCAGCGGGCCCCACAGTCACTAGGCGTTCTCGCTCGATCGGCGCGCGACGGATCGACCCGGGAAAGTGGCCCATCCATACGCTTGACTTACATTAAGTATGCTCGGAGCGCAATTACTGACGGGTGCGACCATACCAGCACTAACGCACCGGATCCCATCAGAACTCCGAAGTTAAGCGTGCTTGGGCGAGAGTAGTACTAGGATGGGTGACCTCCTGGGAAGTCCTCGTGTTGCACCCTTTTTCTTTTTTTCGACAACTTTTTCCACCGAATATTTTTATTTCGACTTCCCGTCGCTCCGCGCGATCGACAACCCCAAGTTGACTTCTCACTTGTGACGACACCAGACGCAGCGGGCCCCACAGTCACTAGGCGTTCTCGCTCGATCGGCGCGCGACGGATCGACCCGGGAAAGTGGCCCATCCATACGCTTGACTTACATTAAGTATGCTCGGAGCGCAATTACTGACGGGTGCGACCATACCAGCACTAACGCACCGGATCCCATCAGAACTCCGAAGTTAAGCGTGCTTGGGCGAGAGTAGTACTAGGATGGGTGACCTCCTGGGAAGTCCTCGTGTTGCACCCCTTTTCTTTTTTTCGACAACTTTTTCCACCGAATATTTTTATTTCGACTTCCCGTCGCTCCGCGCGATCGACAACCCCAAGTTGACTTCTCACTTGTGACGACACCAGACGCAGCGGGCCCCACAGTCACTAGGCGTTCTCGCTTGATCGGCGCGCGACGGATCGACCCGGGAAAGTGGCCCATCCATACGCTTGACTTACATTAAGTATGCTCGGAGCGCAATTACTGACGGGTGCGACCATACCAGCACTAACGCACCGGATCCCATCAGAACTCCGAAGTTAAGCGTGCTTGGGCGAGAGTAGTACTAGGATGGGTGACCTCCTGGGAAGTCCTCGTGTTGCACCCCTTTTCTTTTTTTCGACAACTTTTTCCACCGAATATTTTTATTTCGACTTCTCGTCGATCCGCGCGATCGGAAGCCCCAAATTGACCACTCACTTCTGACGGCACCAGACCCAGCGGGCCCCACAGCTACTTGGGCGTCTCGTTCGACCGGTGCACGACGGATCGATCGGAGAAGGTTGCTAATTCAAACCGGCCGAGATCGCACAGCAAAATAAAAAAGACCGAACACCATAAAACAAAAAATAAATAAAAATCTCTGTTTTTAGATAAGTATACGAATTCGGAAGTCTAAAATTGCTCATAGTCATGGCAAAGCCATGAGACTTGTAGGGGTCGTCGAGAGGATTCCGAAAACATATTATAATAGTCATTCTGACACCGTATGCGACTTTTACGAGTATTTGAATCCGGCAACACGTAAAAATACGCCCGACCGGGGGCGTGTAGGATAAATCTGCACGAGAGTCCTATTCAAACGCTTGACTTACGTCGAGTACGCTCGGAGCGCAATTGCTTAAGGGTGCGACCATACCAGCACTAACGCACCGGATCCCATCAGAACTCCGAAGTTAAGCGTGCTTGGGCGAGAGTAGTACTAGGATGGGTGACCTCCTGGGAAGTCCTCGTGTTGCACCCCTTTTCTTTTTTTCGACAACTTTTTCCACCGAATATTTTTATTTCGACTTCCCGTCGCTCCGCGCGATCGACAACCCCAAGTTGACTTCTCACTTGTGACGACACCAGACGCAGCGGGCCCCACAGTCCCTAGGCGTTCTCGCTCGATCGGCGCGCGACGGATCGACCCGGGAAAGTGGCCCATCCATACGCTTGACTTACATTAAGTATGCTCGGAGCGCAATTACTGACGGGTGCGACCATACCAGCACTAACGCACCGGATCCCATCAGAACTCCGAAGTTATGCGTGCTTGGGCGAGAGTAGTACTAGGATGGGTGACCTCCTGGGAAGTCCTCGTGTTGCACCCCTTTTCTTTTTTTCGACAACTTTTTCCACCGAATATTTTTATTTCGACTTCCCGTCGCTCCGCGCGATCGACAACCCCAAGTTGACTTCTCACTTGTGACGACACCAGACGCAGCGGGCCCCACAGTCACTAGGCGTTCTCGCTCGATCGGCGCGCGACGGATCGACCCGGGAAAGTGGCCCGTCCATACGCTTGACTTACATTAAGTATGCTCGGAGCGCAATTACTGACGGGTGCGACCATACCAGCACTAACGCACCGGATCCCATCAGAACTCCGAAGTTAAGCGTGCTTGGGCGAGAGTAGTACTAGGATGGGTGACCTCCTGGGAAGTCCTCGTGTTGCACCCCTTTTCTTTTTTTCGACAACTTTTTCCACCGAATATTTTTATTTCGACTTCCCGTCGCTCCGCGCGATCGACAACCCCAAGTTGACTTCTCACTTGTGACGACACCAGACGCAGCGGGCCCCACAGTCACTAGGCGTTCTCGCTCGATCGGCGCGCGACGGATCGACCCGGGAAAGTGGCCCACTCATACGCTTGACTTACATTAAGTATTCTCGGAGCGCAATTACTGACGGGTGCGACCATACCAGCACTAACGCACCGGATCCCATCAGAACTCCGAAGTTAAGCGTGCTTGGGCGAGAGTAGTACTAGGATGGGTGACCTCCTGGGAAGTCCTCGTGTTGCACCCCTTTTCTTTTTTTCGACAACTTTTTCCACCGAATATTTTTATTTCGACTTCTCGTCGATCCGCGCGATCGGAAGCCCCAAATTGACCACTCACTTCTGACGGCACCAGACCCAGCGGGCCCCACAGCTACTTGGGCGTCTCGTTCGACCGGTGCATGACGGATCGATCGGAGAAGGTTGCTAATTCAAACCGGCCGAGATCGCACAGCAAAATAAAAAAGACCGAACACCATAAAACAAAAAATAAATAAAAATCTCTGTTTTTAGATAAGTATACGAATTCGGAAGTCTAAAATTGCTCATAGTCATGGCAAAGCCATGAGACTTGTAGGGGTCGTCGAGAGGATTCCGAAAACATATTATAATAGTCATTCTGACACCGTATGCGACTTTTGCGAGTATTTGAATCCGGCAACACGTAAAAATACGCCCGACCGGGGGCGTGTAGGATAAATCTGCACGAGAGTCCTATTAAAACGCTTGACTTACGTCGAGTACGCTCGGAGCGCAATTGCTTAAGGGTGCGACCATACCAGCACTAACGCACCGGATCCCATCAGAACTCCGAAGTTAAGCGTGCTTGGGCGAGAGTAGTACTAGGATGGGTGACCTCCTGGGAAGTCCTCGTGTTGCACCCCTTTTCTTTTTTTCGACAACTTTTTCCACCGAATATTTTTATTTCGACTTCCCGTCGCTCCGCGCGATCGACAACCCCAAGTTGACTTCTCACTTGTGACGACACCAGACGCAGCGGGCCCCACAGTCACTAGGCGTTCTCGCTCGATCGGCGCGCGACGGATCGACCCGGGAAAGTGGCCCATCCATACGCTTGACTTACATTAAGTATGCTCGGAGCGCAATTACTGACGGGTGAGACCATACCAGCACTAACGCACCGGATCCCATCAGAACTCCGAAGTTAAGCGTGCTTGGGCGAGAGTAGTACTAGGATGGGTGACCTCCTGGGAAGTCCTCGTGTTGCACCCCTTTTCTTTTTTTCGACAACTTTTTCCACCGAATATTTTTATTTCGACTTCCCGTCGCTCCGCGCGATCGACAACCCCAAGTTGACTTCTCACTTGTGACGACACCAGACGCAGCGGGCCCCACAGTCACTAGGCGTTCTCGCTCGATCGGCGCGCGACGGATCGACCCGGGAAAGTGGCCCACTCATACGCTTGACTTACATTAAGTATTCTCGGAGCGCAATTACTGACGGGTGCGACCATACCAGCACTAACGCACCGGATCCCATCAGAACTCCGAAGTTAAGCGTGCTTGGGCGAGAGTAGTACTAGGATGGGTGACCTCCTGGGAAGTCCTCGTGTTGCACCCCTTTTCTTTTTTTCGACAACTTTTTCCACCGAATATTTTTATTTCGACTTCTCGTCGATCCGCGCGATCGGAAGCCCCAAATTGACCACTCACTTCTGACGGCACCAGACCCAGCGGGCCCCACAGCTACTTGGGCGTCTCGTTCGACCGGTGCATGACGGATCGATCGGAGAAGGTTGCTAATTCAAACCGGCCGAGATCGCACAGCAAAATAAAAAAGACCGAACACCATAAAACAAAAAATAAATAAAAATCTCTGTTTTTAGATAAGTATACGAATTCGGAAGTCTAAAATTGCTCATAGTCATGGCAAAGCCATGAGACTTGTAGGGGTCGTCGAGAGGATTCCGAAAACATATTATAATAGTCATTCTGACACCGTATGCGACTTTTGCGAGTATTTGAATCCGGCAACACGTAAAAATACGCCCGACCGGGGGCGTGTAGGATAAATCTGCACGAGAGTCCTATTAAAACGCTTGACTTACGTCGAGTACGCTCGGAGCGCAATTGCTTAAGGGTGCGACCATACCAGCACTAACGCACCGGATCCCATCAGAACTCCGAAGTTAAGCGTGCTTGGGCGAGAGTAGTACTAGGATGGGTGACCTCCTGGGAAGTCCTCGTGTTGCACCCCTTTTCTTTTTTTCGACAACTTTTTCCACCGAATATTTTTATTTCGACTTCCCGTCGCTCCGCGCGATCGACAACCCCAAGTTGACTTCTCACTTGTGACGACACCAGACGCAGCGGGCCCCACAGTCACTAGGCGTTCTCGCTCGATCGGCGCGCGACGGATCGACCCGGGAAAGTGGCCCATCCATACGCTTGACTTACATTAAGTATGCTCGGAGCGCAATTACTGACGGGTGAGACCATACCAGCACTAACGCACCGGATCCCATCAGAACTCCGAAGTTAAGCGTGCTTGGGCGAGAGTAGTACTAGGATGGGTGACCTCCTGGGAAGTCCTCGTGTTGCACCCCTTTTCTTTTTTTCGACAACTTTTTCCACCGAATATTTTTATTTCGACTTCCCGTCGCTCCGCGCGATCGACAACCCCAAGTTGACTTCTCACTTGTGACGACACCAGACAAAGCGGGCCCCACAGTCACTAGGCGTTCTCGCTCGATCGGCGCGCGACGGATCGACCCGGGAAAGTGGCCCACTCATACGCTTGACTTACATTAAGTATTCTCGGAGCGCAATTACTGACGGGTGCGACCATACCAGCACTAACGCACCGGATCCCATCAGAACTCCGAAGTTAAGCGTGCTTGGGCGAGAGTAGTACTAGGATGGGTGACCTCCTGGGAAGTCCTCGTGTTGCACCCCTTTTCTTTTTTTCGACAACTTTTTCCACCGAATATTTTTATTTCGACTTCTGTCGATCCGCGCGATCGGAAGCCCCAAATTGACCACTCACTTCTGACGGCACCAGACCCAGCGGGCCCCACAGCTACTTGGGCGTCTCGTTCGACCGGTGCACGACGGATCGATCGGAGAAGGTTGCTAATTCAAACCGGCCGAGATCGCACAGTAAAATAAAAAAGACCGAACACCATAAAACAAAAAATAAATAAAAATCTCTGTTTTTAGATAAGTATACGAATTCGGAAGTCTAAAATTGCTCATAGTCATGGCAAAGCCATGAGACTTGTAGGGGTCGTCGAGAGGATTCCGAAAACATATTATAATAGTCATTCTGACACCGTATGCGACTTTTACGAGTATTTGAATCCGGCAACACGTAAAAATACGCCCGACCGGGGGCGTGTAGGATAAATCTGCACGAGAGTCCTATTCAAACGCTTGACTTACGTCGAGTACGCTCGGAGCGCAATTGCTTAAGGGTGCGACCATACCAGCACTAACGCACCGGATCCCATCAGAACTCCGAAGTTAAGCGTGCTTGGGCGAGAGTAGTACTAGGATGGGTGACCTCCTGGGAAGTCCTCGTGTTGCACCCCTTTTCTTTTTTTCGACAACTTTTTCCACCGAATATTTTTATTTCGACTTCCCGTCGCTCCGCGCGATCGACAACCCCAAGTTGACTTCTCACTTGTGACGACACCAGACGCAGCGGCCCCACAGTCACTAGGCGTTCTCGCTCGATCGGCGCGCGACGGATCGACCCGGGAAATTGGCCCACTCATACGCTTGACTTACATTAAGTATTCTCGGAGCGCAATTACTGACGGGTGCGACCATACCAGCACTAACGCACCGGATCCCATCAGAACTCCGAAGCTAAGCGTGCTTGGGCGAGAGTAGTACTAGGATGGGTGACCTCCTGGGAAGTCCTCGTGTTGCACCCCTTTTCTTTTTTTCGACAACTTTTTCCACCGAATATTTTTATTTCGACTTCTCGTCGATCCGCGCGATCGGAAGCCCCAAATTGACCACTCACTTCTGACGGCACCAGACCCAGCGGGCCCCACAGCTACTTGGGCGTCTCGTTCGACCGGTGCACGACGGATCGATCGGAGAAGGTTGCTAATTCAAACCGGCCGAGATCGCACAGCAAAATAAAAAAGACCGAACACCATAAAACAAAAAATAAATAAAAATCTCTGTTTTTGGATAAGTATACGAATTCGGAAGTCTAAAATTGCTCATCGTCATGTCAAAGCTATGAGACTTGTAGGGCTCGTCGAGAGGATTCCGAAAACATATATAATAGTCATTCTGACCCCGTATGCGACTTTTACGAGTATTTGAATCCGGCAACACGTAAAAATACGCCCGACCGGGGGCGTGAAGGATAAATCTGCACGAGAGTCCTATTCAAACGCCTGACTTACGTCGAGTACGCTCGGAGCGCAATTGCTTACGGGTGCGACCATACCAGCACTAACGCACCGGATCCCATCAGAACTCCGAAGTTAAGCGTGCTTGGGTGAGAGTAGTACTAGGATGGGTGACCTCCTGGGAAGTCCTCGTGTTGCACCCCTTTTCTTTTTTTCGACAACTTTTTCCACCGAATATTTTTATTTCGACTTCCCGTCGCTCCGCGCGATCGACAACCCCAAGTTGACTTCTCACTTGTGACGACACCAGACGCAGCGGGCCCCACAGTCACTAGGCGTTCTCGCTCGATCGGCGCGCGACGGATCGACCCGGGAAAGTGGCCCATTCATACGCTTGACTTACATTAAGTATGCTCGGAGCGCAATTACTGACGGGTGCGACCATACCAGCACTAACGCACCGGATCCCATCAGAACTCCGAAGTTAAGCGTGCTTGGGCGAGAGTAGGACTAGGATGGGTGACCTCCAGGGAAGTCCTCGTGTTGCACCCCTTTTCTTTTTTTCGACAACTTTTTCCACCGAATATTTTTATTTCGACTTCCCGTCGCTCCGCGCGATCGACAACCCCAAGTTGACTTCTCACTTGTGACGACACCAGACGCAGCGGGCCCCACAGTCACTAGGCGTTCTCGCTCGATCGGCGCGCGACGGATCGAACCGGGAAAGTGGCCCATTCATACGCTTGACTTACATTAAGTATGCTCGGAGCGCAATTACTGACGGGTGCGACCATACCAGCAATAACGCACCGGATCCCATCAGAACTCCGAAGTTAAGCGTGCTTGGGCGAGAGTAGTACTAGGATGGGTGACCTCCTGGGAAGTCCTCGTGTTGCACCCCTTTTCTTTTTTTCGACAACTTTTTCCACCGAATATTTTTATTTCGACTTCCCGTCGCTCCGCGCGATCGACAACCCCAAGTTGACTTCTCACTTGTGACGACACCAGATGCAGCGGGCCCCACAGTCACTAGGCGTTCTCGCTCGATCGGCGCGCGACGGATCGACCCGGGAAAGTGGCCCATCCATACGCTTGACTTACATTAAGTATGCTCGGAGCGCAATTACTGACGGGTGCGACCATACCAGCACTAACGCACCGGATCCCATCAGAACTCCGAAGTCAAGCGTGCTTGGGCGAGAGTAGTACTAGGATGGGTGACCTCCTGGGAAGTCCTCGTGTTGCACCCCTTTTCTTTTTTTCGACAACTTTTTCCACCGAATATTTTTATTTCGACTTCCCGTCGCTCCGCGCGATCGACAACCCCAAGTTGACTTCTCATTTGTGACGACACCAGACAAAGCGGGCCCCACAGTCACTAGGCGTTCTCGCTCGATCGGCGCGCGACGGATCGACCCGGGAAAGTGGCCCACTGATACGCTTGACTTACATTAAGTATTCTCGGAGCGCAATTACTGACGGGTGCGACCATACCAGCACTAACGCACCGGATCCCATCAGAACTCCGAAGTTAATCGTGCTTGGGCGAGAGTAGTACTAGGATGGGTGACCTCCTGGGAAGTCCTCGTGTTGCACCCCTTTTCTTTTTTTCGACAACTTTTTCCACCGAATATTTTTATTTCGACTTCTCGTCGATCCGCGCGATTGGAAGCCCCAAATTGACCACTCACTTATGACGACACCAGACCCAGCGGGCCCCACAGCTACTTGGGCGTCTCGTTCGACCGGTGCACGACGGATCGATCGGAGAAGGTTGCTCATTCAAACCGGCCGAGATCGCACAGCAAAATAAAAAAGACCGAACACCATAAAACAAAAAATAAATAAAAATCTCTGTTTGTAGATAAGTATACGAATTCGGAAGTCTAAAATTGCTCATCGTCATGTCAAAGCTATGAGACTTGTAGGGCTCGTCGAGAGGATTCCGAAAACATATTATAATAGTCATTCTGACCCCGTATGCGACTTTTACGAGTATTTGAATCCGGCAACACGTAAAAATACGCCCGACCGGGGGCGTGAAGGATAAATCTGCACGAGAGTCCTATTCAAACGCCTGACTTACGTCGAGTACGCTCGGAGCGCAATTGCTTACGGGTGCGACCATACCAGCACTAACGCACCGGATCCCATCAGAACTCCGAAGTTAAGCGTGCTTGGGCGAGAGTAGTACTAGGATGGGTGACCTCCTGGTAAGTCCTCGTGTTGCACCCCTTTTCTTTTTTTCGACAACTTTTTCCACCGAATATTTTTATTTCGACTTCCCGTCGCTCCGCGCGATCGACAACCCCAAGTTGACTTCTCACTTGTGACGACACCAGACGCAGCGGGCCCCACAGTCACTAGGCGTTCTCGCTCGATCGGCGCGCGACGGATCGACCCGGGAAAGTGGCCCATTCATACGCTTGACTTACATTAAGTATGCTCGGAGCGCAATTACTGACGGGTGCGACCATACCAGCACTAACGCACCGGATCCCATCAGAACTCCGAAGTTAAGCGTGCTTGGGCGAGAGTAGGACTAGGATGGGTGACCTCCAGGGAAGTCCTCGTGTTGCACCCCTTTTCTTTTTTTCGACAACTTTTTCCACCGAATATTTTTATTTCGACTTCCCGTCGCTCCGCGCGATCGACAACCCCAAGTTGACTTCTCACTTGTGACGACACCAGACGCAGCGGGCCCCACAGTCACTAGGCGTTCTCGCTCGATCGGCGCGCGACGGATCGAACCGGGAAAGTGGCCCATTCATACGCTTGACTTACATTAAGTATGCTCGGAGCGCAATTACTGACGGGTGCGACCATACCAGCAATAACGCACCGGATCCCATCAGAACTCCGAAGTTAAGCGTGCTTGGGCGAGAGTAGTACTAGGATGGGTGACCTCCTGGGAAGTCCTCGTGTTGCACCCCTTTTCTTTTTTTTCGACAACTTTTTCCACCGAATATTTTTATTTCGACTTCTCGTCGATCCGCGCGATCGGAAGCCCCAAATTGACCACTCACTTCTGACGGCACCAGACCCAGCGGGCCCCACAGCTACTTGGGCGTCTCGTTCGACCGGTGCACGACGGATCGATCGGAGAAGGTTGCTAATTCAAACCGGCCGAGATCGCACAGCAAAATAAAAAAGACCGAACACCATAAAACAAAAAATAAATAAAAATCTCTGTTTTTAGATAAGTATACGAATTCGGAAGTCTAAAATTGCTCATAGTCATGGCAAAGCCATGAGACTTGTAGGGGTCGTCGAGAGGATTCCGAAAACATATTATAATAGTCATTCTGACACCGTATGCGACTTTTACGAGTATTTGAATCCGGCAACACGTAAAAATACGCCCGACCGGGGGCGTGTAGGATAAATCTGCACGAGAGTCCTATTCAAACGCTTGACTTACGTCGAGTACGCTCGGAGCGCAATTGCTTAAGGGTGCGACCATACCAGCACTAACGCACCGGATCCCATCAGAACTCCGAAGTTAAGCGTGCTTGGGCGAGAGTAGTACTAGGATGGGTGACCTCCTGGGAAGTCCTCGTGTTGCACCCTTTTTCTTTTTTTCGACAACTTTTTCCACCGAATATTTTTATTTCGACTTCCCGTCGCTCCGCGCGATCGACAACCCCAAGTTGACTTCTCACTTGTGACGACACCAGACGCAGCGGGCCCCACAGTCACTAGGCGTTCTCGCTCGATCGGCGCGCGACGGATCGACCCGGGAAAGTGGCCCATCCATACGCTTGACTTACATTAAGTATGCTCGGAGCGCAATTACTGACGGGTGCGACCATACCAGCACTAACGCACCGGATCCCATCAGAACTCCGAAGTTAAGCGTGCTTGGGCGAGAGTAGTACTAGGATGGGTGACCTCCTGGGAAGTCCTCGTGTTGCACCCCTTTTCTTTTTTTCGACAAGTTTTTCCACCGAATATTTTTATTTCGACTTCCCGTCGCTCCGCGCGATCGACAACCCCAAGTTGACTTCTCACTTGTGACGACACCAGACGCAGCGGGCCCCACAGTCACTAGGCGTTCTCGCTCGATCGGCGCGCGACGGATCGACCCGGGAAATTGGCCCACTCATACGCTTGACTTACATTAAGTATTCTCGGAGCGCAATTACTGACGGGTGCGACCATACCAGCACTAACGCACCGGATCCCATCAGAACTCCGAAGCTAAGCGTGCTTGGGCGAGAGTAGTACTAGGATGGGTGACCTCCTGGGAAGTCCTCGTGTTGCACCCCTTTTCTTTTTTTCGACAACTTTTTCCACCGAATATTTTTATTTCGACTTCTCGTCGATCCGCGCGATCGGAAGCCCCAAATTGACCACTCACTTCTGACGGCACCAGACCCAGCGGGCCCCACAGCTACTTGGGCGTCTCGTTCGACCGGTGCACGACGGATCGATCGGAGAAGGTTGCTAATTCAAACCGGCCGAGATCGCACAGCAAAATAAAAAAGACCGAACACCATAAAACAAAAAATAAATAAAAATCTCTGTTTTTGGATAAGTATACGAATTCGGAAGTCTAAAATTGCTCATCGTCATGTCAAAGCTATGAGACTTGTAGGGCTCGTCGAGAGGATTCCGAAAACATATATAATAGTCATTCTGACCCCGTATGCGACTTTTACGAGTATTTGAATCCGGCAACACGTAAAAATACGCCCGACCGGGGGCGTGAAGGATAAATCTGCACGAGAGTCCTATTCAAACGCCTGACTTACGTCGAGTACGCTCGGAGCGCAATTGCTTACGGGTGCGACCATACCAGCACTAACGCACCGGATCCCATCAGAACTCCGAAGTTAAGCGTGCTTGGGTGAGAGTAGTACTAGGATGGGTGACCTCCTGGGAAGTCCTCGTGTTGCACCCCTTTTCTTTTTTTCGACAACTTTTTCCACCGAATATTTTTATTTCGACTTCCCGTCGCTCCGCGCGATCGACAACCCCAAGTTGACTTCTCACTTGTGACGACACCAGACGCAGCGGGCCCCACAGTCACTAGGCGTTCTCGCTCGATCGGCGCGCGACGGATCGACCCGGGAAAGTGGCCCATTCATACGCTTGACTTACATTAAGTATGCTCGGAGCGCAATTACTGACGGGTGCGACCATACCAGCACTAACGCACCGGATCCCATCAGAACTCCGAAGTTAAGCGTGCTTGGGCGAGAGTAGGACTAGGATGGGTGACCTCCAGGGAAGTCCTCGTGTTGCACCCCTTTTCTTTTTTTCGACAACTTTTTCCACCGAATATTTTTATTTCGACTTCCCGTCGCTCCGCGCGATCGACAACCCCAAGTTGACTTCTCACTTGTGACGACACCAGACGCAGCGGGCCCCACAGTCACTAGGCGTTCTCGCTCGATCGGCGCGCGACGGATCGAACCGGGAAAGTGGCCCATTCATACGCTTGACTTACATTAAGTATGCTCGGAGCGCAATTACTGACGGGTGCGACCATACCAGCAATAACGCACCGGATCCCATCAGAACTCCGAAGTTAAGCGTGCTTGGGCGAGAGTAGTACTAGGATGGGTGACCTCCTGGGAAGTCCTCGTGTTGCACCCCTTTTCTTTTTTTTCGACAACTTTTTCCACCGAATATTTTTATTTCGACTTCTCGTCGATCCGCGCGATCGGAAGCCCCAAATTGACCACTCACTTCTGACGGCACCAGACCCAGCGGGCCCCACAGCTACTTGGGCGTCTCGTTCGACCGGTGCACGACGGATCGATCGGAGAAGGTTGCTAATTCAAACCGGCCGAGATCGCACAGCAAAATAAAAAAGACCGAACACCATAAAACAAAAAATAAATAAAAATCTCTGTTTTTAGATAAGTATACGAATTCGGAAGTCTAAAATTGCTCATAGTCATGGCAAAGCCATGAGACTTGTAGGGGTCGTCGAGAGGATTCCGAAAACATATTATAATAGTCATTCTGACACCGTATGCGACTTTTACGAGTATTTGAATCCGGCAACACGTAAAAATACGCCCGACCGGGGGCGTGTAGGATAAATCTGCACGAGAGTCCTATTCAAACGCTTGACTTACGTCGAGTACGCTCGGAGCGCAATTGCTTAAGGGTGCGACCATACCAGCACTAACGCACCGGATCCCATCAGAACTCCGAAGTTAAGCGTGCTTGGGCGAGAGTAGTACTAGGATGGGTGACCTCCTGGGAAGTCCTCGTGTTGCACCCTTTTTCTTTTTTTCGACAACTTTTTCCACCGAATATTTTTATTTCGACTTCCCGTCGCTCCGCGCGATCGACAACCCCAAGTTGACTTCTCACTTGTGACGACACCAGACGCAGCGGGCCCCACAGTCACTAGGCGTTCTCGCTCGATCGACGCGCGACGGATCGACCCGGGAAAGTGGCCCATCCATACGCTTGACTTACATTAAGTATGCTCGGAGCGCAATTACTGACGGGTGCGACCATACCAGCACTAACGCACCGGATCCCATCAGAACTCCGAAGTCAAGCGTGCTTGGGCGAGAGTAGTACTAGGATGGGTGACCTCCTGGGAAGTCCTCGTGTTGCACCCCTTTTCTTTTTTTCGACAACTTTTTCCACCGAATATTTTATTTCGACTTCCCGTCGCTCCGCGCGATCGACAACCCCAAGTTGACTTCTCACTTGTGACGACACCAGACGCAGCGGGCCCCACAGTCACTAGGCGTTCTCGCTCGATCGGCGCGCGACGGATCGACCCGGGAAATTGGCCCACTCATACGCTTGACTTACATTAAGTATTCTCGGAGCGCAATTACTGACGGGTGCGACCATACCAGCACTAACGCACCGGATCCCATCAGAACTCCGAAGCTAAGCGTGCTTGGGCGAGAGTAGTACTAGGATGGGTGACCTCCTGGGAAGTCCTCGTGTTGCACCCCTTTTCTTTTTTTCGACAACTTTTTCCACCGAATATTTTTATTTCGACTTCTCGTCGATCCGCGCGATCGGAAGCCCCAAATTGACCACTCACTTCTGACGGCACCAGACCCAGCGGGCCCCACAGCTACTTGGGCGTCTCGTTCGACCGGTGCACGACGGATCGATCGGAGAAGGTTGCTAATTCAAACCGGCCGAGATCGCACAGCAAAATAAAAAAGACCGAACACCATAAAACAAAAAATAAATAAAAATCTCTGTTTTTGGATAAGTATACGAATTCGGAAGTCTAAAATTGCTCATCGTCATGTCAAAGCTATGAGACTTGTAGGGCTCGTCGAGAGGATTCCGAAAACATATATAATAGTCATTCTGACCCCGTATGCGACTTTTACGAGTATTTGAATCCGGCAACACGTAAAAATACGCCCGACCGGGGGCGTGAAGGATAAATCTGCACGAGAGTCCTATTCAAACGCCTGACTTACGTCGAGTACGCTCGGAGCGCAATTGCTTACGGGTGCGACCATACCAGCACTAACGCACCGGATCCCATCAGAACTCCGAAGTTAAGCGTGCTTGGGTGAGAGTAGTACTAGGATGGGTGACCTCCTGGGAAGTCCTCGTGTTGCACCCCTTTTCTTTTTTTCGACAACTTTTTCCACCGAATATTTTTATTTCGACTTCCCGTCGCTCCGCGCGATCGACAACCCCAAGTTGACTTCTCACTTGTGACGACACCAGACGCAGCGGGCCCCACAGTCACTAGGCGTTCTCGCTCGATCGGCGCGCGACGGATCGACCCGGGAAAGTGGCCCGTTCATACGCTTGACTTACATTAAGTATGCTCGGAGCGCAATTACTGACGGGTGCGACCATACCAGCACTAACGCACCGGATCCCATCAGAACTCCGAAGTTAAGCGTGCTTGGGCGAGAGTAGGACTAGGATGGGTGACCTCCAGGGAAGTCCTCGTGTTGCACCCCTTTTCTTTTTTTCGACAACTTTTTCCACCGAATATTTTTATTTCGACTTCCCGTCGCTCCGCGCGATCGACAACCCCAAGTTGACTTCTCACTTGTGACGACACCAGACGCAGCGGGCCCCACAGTCACTAGGCGTTCTCGCTCGATCGGCGCGCGACGGATCGAACCGGGAAAGTGGCCCATTCATACGCTTGACTTACATTAAGTATGCTCGGAGCGCAATTACTGACGGGTGCGACCATACCAGCAATAACGCACCGGATCCCATCAGAACTCCGAAGTTAAGCGTGCTTGGGCGAGAGTAGTACTAGGATGGGTGACCTCCTGGGAAGTCCTCGTGTTGCACCCCTTTTCTTTTTTTTCGACAACTTTTTCCACCGAATATTTTTATTTCGACTTCTCGTCGATCCGCGCGATCGGAAGCCCCAAATTGACCACTCACTTCTGACGGCACCAGACCCAGCGGGCCCCACAGCTACTTGGGCGTCTCGTTCGACCGGTGCACGACGGATCGATCGGAGAAGGTTGCTAATTCAAACCGGCCGAGATCGCACAGCAAAATAAAAAAGACCGAACACCATAAAACAAAAAATAAATAAAAATCTCTGTTTTTAGATAAGTATACGAATTCGGAAGTCTAAAATTGCTCATAGTCATGGCAAAGCCATGAGACTTGTAGGGGTCGTCGAGAGGATTCCGAAAACATATTATAATAGTCATTCTGACACCGTATGCGACTTTTACGAGTATTTGAATCCGGCAACACGTAAAAATACGCCCGACCGGGGGCGTGTAGGATAAATCTGCACGAGAGTCCTATTCAAACGCTTGACTTACGTCGAGTACGCTCGGAGCGCAATTGCTTAAGGGTGCGACCATACCAGCACTAACGCACCGGATCCCATCAGAACTCCGAAGTTAAGCGTGCTTGGGCGAGAGTAGTACTAGGATGGGTGACCTCCTGGGAAGTCCTCGTGTTGCACCCTTTTTCTTTTTTTCGACAACTTTTTCCACCGAATATTTTTATTTCGACTTCCCGTCGCTCCGCGCGATCGACAACCCCAAGTTGACTTCTCACTTGTGACGACACCAGACGCAGCGGGCCCCACAGTCACTAGGCGTTCTCGCTCGATCGGCGCGCGACGGATCGACCCGGGAAAGTGGCCCATCCATACGCTTGACTTACATTAAGTATGCTCGGAGCGCAATTACTGACGGGTGCGACCATACCAGCACTAACGCACCGGATCCCATCAGAACTCCGAAGTTAAGCGTGCTTGGGCGAGAGTAGTACTAGGATGGGTGACCTCCTGGGAAGTCCTCGTGTTGCACCCCTTTTCTTTTTTTCGACAACTTTTTCCACCGAATATTTTTATTTCGACTTCCCGTCGCTCCGCGCGATCGACAACCCCAAGTTGACTTCTCACTTGTGACGACACCAGACGCAGCGGGCCCCACAGTCACTAGGCGTTCTCGCTCGATCGGCGCGCGACGGATCGACCCGGGAAAGTGGCCCATCCATACGCTTGACTTACATTAAGTATGCTCGGAGCGCAATTACTGACGGGTGCGACCATACCAGCACTAACGCACCGGATCCCATCAGAACTCCGAAGTTAAGCGTGCTTGGGCGAGAGTAGTACTAGGATGGGTGACCTCCTGGGAAGTCCTCGTGTTGCACCCCTTTTCTTTTTTTCGACAACTTTTTCCACCGAATATTTTTATTTCGACTTCCCGTCGCTCCGCGCGATCGACAACCCCAAGTTGACTTCTCACTTGTGACGACACCAGACGCAGCGGGCCCCACAGTCACTAGGCGTTCTCGCTCGATCGGCGCGCGACGGATCGACCCGGGAAAGTGGCCCATCCATACGCTTGACTTACATTAAGTATGCTCGGAGCGCAATTACTGACGGGTGCGACCATACCAGCACTAACGCACCGGATCCCATCAGAACTCCGAAGTTAAGCGTGCTTGGGCGAGAGTAGTACTAGGATGGGTGACCTCCTGGGAAGTCCTCGTGTTGCACCCCTTTTCTTTTTTTCGACAACTTTTTCCACCGAATATTTTTATTTCGACTTCTCGTCGATCCGCGCGATCGGAAGCCCCAAATTGACCACTCACTTCTGACGGCACCAGACCTAGCGGGCCCCACAGCTACTTGGGCGTCTTGTTCGACCGGTGCACGACGGATCGATCGGAGAAGGTTGCTAATTCAAACCGGCCGAGATCGCACAGCAAAATAAAAAAGACCGAACACCATAAAACAAAAAATAAATAAAAATCTCTGTTTTTAGATAAGTATACGAATTCGGAAGTCTAAAATTGCTCATAGTCATGGCAAAGCCATGAGACTTGTAGGGGTCGTCGAGAGGATTCCGAAAACATATTATAATAGTCATTCTGACACCGTATGCGACTTTTACGAGTATTTGAATCCGGCAACACGTAAAAATACGCCCGACTGGGGGCGTGTAGGATAAATCTGCACGAGAGTCCTATTCAAACGCTTGACTTACGTCGAGTACGCTCGGAGCGCAATTGCTTAAGGGTGCGACCATACCAGCACTAACGCACCGGATCCCATCAGAACTCCGAAGTTAAGCGTGCTTGGGCGAGAGTAGTACTAGGATGGGTGACCTCCTGGGAAGTCCTCGTGTTGCACCCTTTTTCTTTTTTTCGACAACTTTTTCCACCGAATATTTTTATTTCGACTTCCCGTCGCTCCGCGCGATCGACAACCCCAAGTTGACTTCTCACTTGTGACGACACCAGACGCAGCGGGCCCCACAGTCACTAGGCGTTCTCGCTCGATCGGCGCGCGACGGATCGACCCGGGAAAGTGGCCCATCCATACGCTTGACTTACATTAAGTATGCTCGGAGCGCAATTACTGACGGGTGCGACCATACCAGCACTAACGCACCGGATCCCATCAGAACTCCGAAGTTAAGCGTGCTTGGGCGAGAGTAGTACTAGGATGGGTGACCTCCTGGGAAGTCCTCGTGTTGCACCCCTTTTCTTTTTTTCGACAACTTTTTCCACCGAATATTTTTATTTCGACTTCCCGTCGCTCCGCGCGATCGACAACCCCAAGTTGACTTCTCACTTGTGACGACACCAGACGCAGCGGGCCCCACAGTCACTAGGCGTTCTCGCTCGATCGGCGCGCGACGGATCGACCCGGGAAAGTGGCCCATCCATACGCTTGACTTACATTAAGTATGCTCGGAGCGCAATTACTGACGGGTGCGACCATACCAGCACTAACGCACCGGATCCCATCAGAACTCCGAAGTTAAGCGTGCTTGGGCGAGAGTAGTACTAGGATGGGTGACCTCCTGGGAAGTCCTCGTGTTGCACCCCTTTTCTTTTTTTCGACAACTTTTTCCACCGAATATTTTTATTTCGACTTCCCGTCGCTCCGCGCGATCGACAACCCCAAGTTGACTTCTCACTTGTGACGACACCAGACGCAGCGGGCCCCACAGTCACTAGGCGTTCTCGCTCGATCGGCGCGCGACGGATCGACCCGGGAAAGTGGCCCATCCATACGCTTGACTTACATTAAGTATGCTCGGAGCGCAATTACTGACGGGTGCGACCATACCAGCACTAACGCACCGGATCCCATCAGAACTCCGAAGTTAAGCGTGCTTGGGCGAGAGTAGTACTAGGATGGGTGACCTCCTGGGAAGTCCTCGTGTTGCACCCCTTTTCTTTTTTTCGACAACTTTTTCCACCGAATATTTTTATTTCGACTTCTCGTCGATCCGCGCGATCGGAAGCCCCAAATTGACCACTCACTTCTGACGGCACCAGACCTAGCGGGCCCCACAGCTACTTGGGCGTCTTGTTCGACCGGTGCACGACGGATCGATCGGAGAAGGTTGCTAATTCAAACCGGCCGAGATCGCACAGCAAAATAAAAAAGACCGAACACCATAAAACAAAAAATAAATAAAAATCTCTGTTTTTAGATAAGTATACGAATTCGGAAGTCTAAAATTGCTCATAGTCATGGCAAAGCCATGAGACTTGTAGGGGTCGTCGAGAGGATTCCGAAAACATATTATAATAGTCATTCTGACACCGTATGCGACTTTTACGAGTATTTGAATCCGGCAACACGTAAAAATACGCCCGACTGGGGGCGTGTAGGATAAATCTGCACGAGAGTCCTATTCAAACGCTTGACTTACGTCGAGTACGCTCGGAGCGCAATTGCTTAAGGGTGCGACCATACCAGCACTAACGCACCGGATCCCATCAGAACTCCGAAGTTAAGCGTGCTTGGGCGAGAGTAGTACTAGGATGGGTGACCTCCTGGGAAGTCCTCGTGTTGCACCCTTTTTCTTTTTTTCGACAACTTTTTCCACCGAATATTTTTATTTCGACTTCCCGTCGCTCCGCGCGATCGACAACCCCAAGTTGACTTCTCACTTGTGACGACACCAGACGCAGCGGGCCCCACAGTCACTAGGCGTTCTCGCTCGATCGGCGCGCGACGGATCGACCCGGGAAAGTGGCCCATCCATACGCTTGACTTACATTAAGTATGCTCGGAGCGCAATTACTGACGGGTGCGACCATACCAGCACTAACGCACCGGATCCCATCAGAACTCCGAAGTTAAGCGTGCTTGGGCGAGAGTAGTACTAGGATGGGTGACCTCCTGGGAAGTCCTCGTGTTGCACCCCTTTTCTTTTTTTCGACAACTTTTTCCACCGAATATTTTTATTTCGACTTCCCGTCGCTCCGCGCGATCGACAACCCCAAGTTGACTTCTCACTTGTGACGACACCAGACGCAGCGGGCCCCACAGTCACTAGGCGTTCTCGCTCGATCGGCGCGCGACGGATCGACCCGGGAAAGTGGCCCATTCATACGCTTGACTTACATTAAGTATGCTCGGAGCGCAATTACTGACGGGTGCGACCATACCAGCACTAACGCACCGGATCCCATCAGAACTCCGAAGTTAAGCGTGCTTGGGCGAGAGTAGGACTAGGATGGGTGACCTCCAGGGAAGTCCTCGTGTTGCACCCCTTTTCTTTTTTTCGACAACTTTTTCCACCGAATATTTTTATTTCGACTTCCCGTCGCTCCGCGCGATCGACAACCCCAAGTTGACTTCTCACTTGTGACGACACCAGACGCAGCGGGCCCCACAGTCACTAGGCGTTCTCGCTCGATCGGCGCGCGACGGATCGAACCGGGAAAGTGGCCCATTCATACGCTTGACTTACATTAAGTATGCTCGGAGCGCAATTACTGACGGGTGCGACCATACCAGCAATAACGCACCGGATCCCATCAGAACTCCGAAGTTAAGCGTGCTTGGGCGAGAGTAGTACTAGGATGGGTGACCTCCTGGGAAGTCCTCGTGTTGCACCCCTTTTCTTTTTTTTCGACAACTTTTTCCACCGAATATTTTTATTTCGACTTCTCGTCGATCCGCGCGATCGGAAGCCCCAAATTGACCACTCACTTCTGACGGCACCAGACCCAGCGGGCCCCACAGCTACTTGGGCGTCTCGTTCGACCGGTGCACGACGGATCGATCGGAGAAGGTTGCTAATTCAAACCGGCCGAGATCGCACAGCAAAATAAAAAAGACCGAACACCATAAAACAAAAAATAAATAAAAATCTCTGTTTTTAGATAAGTATACGAATTCGGAAGTCTAAAATTGCTCATAGTCATGGCAAAGCCATGAGACTTGTAGGGGTCGTCGAGAGGATTCCGAAAACATATTATAATAGTCATTCTGACACCGTATGCGACTTTTACGAGTATTTGAATCCGGCAACACGTAAAAATACGCCCGACCGGGGGCGTGTAGGATAAATCTGCACGAGAGTCCTATTCAAACGCTTGACTTACGTCGAGTACGCTCGGAGCGCAATTGCTTAAGGGTGCGACCATACCAGCACTAACGCACCGGATCCCATCAGAACTCCGAAGTTAAGCGTGCTTGGGCGAGAGTAGTACTAGGATGGGTGACCTCCTGGGAAGTCCTCGTGTTGCACCCTTTTTCTTTTTTTCGACAACTTTTTCCACCGAATATTTTTATTTCGACTTCCCGTCGCTCCGCGCGATCGACAACCCCAAGTTGACTTCTCACTTGTGACGACACCAGACGCAGCGGGCCCCACAGTCACTAGGCGTTCTCGCTCGATCGACGCGCGACGGATCGACCCGGGAAAGTGGCCCATCCATACGCTTGACTTACATTAAGTATGCTCGGAGCGCAATTACTGACGGGTGCGACCATACCAGCACTAACGCACCGGATCCCATCAGAACTCCGAAGTTAAGCGTGCTTGGGCGAGAGTAGTACTAGGATGGGTGACCTCCTGGGAAGTCCTCGTGTTGCACCCCTTTTCTTTTTTTCGACAACTTTTTCCACCGAATATTTTATTTCGACTTCCCGTCGCTCCGCGCGATCGACAACCCCAAGTTGACTTCTCACTTGTGACGACACCAGACGCAGCGGGCCCCACAGTCACTAGGCGTTCTCGCTCGATCGGCGCGCGACGGATCGACCCGGGAAATTGGCCCACTCATACGCTTGACTTACATTAAGTATTCTCGGAGCGCAATTACTGACGGGTGCGACCATACCAGCACTAACGCACCGGATCCCATCAGAACTCCGAAGCTAAGCGTGCTTGGGCGAGAGTAGTACTAGGATGGGTGACCTCCTGGGAAGTCCTCGTGTTGCACCCCTTTTCTTTTTTTCGACAACTTTTTCCACCGAATATTTTTATTTCGACTTCTCGTCGATCCGCGCGATCGGAAGCCCCAAATTGACCACTCACTTCTGACGGCACCAGACCCAGCGGGCCCCACAGCTACTTGGGCGTCTCGTTCGACCGGTGCACGACGGATCGATCGGAGAAGGTTGCTAATTCAAACCGGCCGAGATCGCACAGCAAAATAAAAAAGACCGAACACCATAAAACAAAAAATAAATAAAAATCTCTGTTTTTGGATAAGTATACGAATTCGGAAGTCTAAAATTGCTCATCGTCATGTCAAAGCTATGAGACTTGTAGGGCTCGTCGAGAGGATTCCGAAAACATATATAATAGTCATTCTGACCCCGTATGCGACTTTTACGAGTATTTGAATCCGGCAACACGTAAAAATACGCCCGACCGGGGGCGTGAAGGATAAATCTGCACGAGAGTCCTATTCAAACGCCTGACTTACGTCGAGTACGCTCGGAGCGCAATTGCTTACGGGTGCGACCATACCAGCACTAACGCACCGGATCCCATCAGAACTCCGAAGTTAAGCGTGCTTGGGTGAGAGTAGTACTAGGATGGGTGACCTCCTGGGAAGTCCTCGTGTTGCACCCCTTTTCTTTTTTTCGACAACTTTTTCCACCGAATATTTTTATTTCGACTTCCCGTCGCTCCGCGCGATCGACAACCCCAAGTTGACTTCTCACTTGTGACGACACCAGACGCAGCGGGCCCCACAGTCACTAGGCGTTCTCGCTCGATCGGCGCGCGACGGATCGACCCGGGAAAGTGGCCCATTCATACGCTTGACTTACATTAAGTATGCTCGGAGCGCAATTACTGACGGGTGCGACCATACCAGCACTAACGCACCGGATCCCATCAGAACTCCGAAGTTAAGCGTGCTTGGGCGAGAGTAGGACTAGGATGGGTGACCTCCAGGGAAGTCCTCGTGTTGCACCCCTTTTCTTTTTTTCGACAACTTTTTCCACCGAATATTTTTATTTCGACTTCCCGTCGCTCCGCGCGATCGACAACCCCAAGTTGACTTCTCACTTGTGACGACACCAGACGCAGCGGGCCCCACAGTCACTAGGCGTTCTCGCTCGATCGGCGCGCGACGGATCGAACCGGGAAAGTGGCCCATTCATACGCTTGACTTACATTAAGTATGCTCGGAGCGCAATTACTGACGGGTGCGACCATACCAGCAATAACGCACCGGATCCCATCAGAACTCCGAAGTTAAGCGTGCTTGGGCGAGAGTAGTACTAGGATGGGTGACCTCCTGGGAAGTCCTCGTGTTGCACCCCTTTTCTTTTTTTTCGACAACTTTTTCCACCGAATATTTTTATTTCGACTTCTCGTCGATCCGCGCGATCGGAAGCCCCAAATTGACCACTCACTTCTGACGGCACCAGACCCAGCGGGCCCCACAGCTACTTGGGCGTCTCGTTCGACCGGTGCACGACGGATCGATCGGAGAAGGTTGCTAATTCAAACCGGCCGAGATCGCACAGCAAAATAAAAAAGACCGAACACCATAAAACAAAAAATAAATAAAAATCTCTGTTTTTAGATAAGTATACGAATTCGGAAGTCTAAAATTGCTCATAGTCATGGCAAAGCCATGAGACTTGTAGGGGTCGTCGAGAGGATTCCGAAAACATATTATAATAGTCATTCTGACACCGTATGCGACTTTTACGAGTATTTGAATCCGGCAACACGTAAAAATACGCCCGACCGGGGGCGTGTAGGATAAATCTGCACGAGAGTCCTATTCAAACGCTTGACTTACGTCGAGTACGCTCGGAGCGCAATTGCTTAAGGGTGCGACCATACCAGCACTAACGCACCGGATCCCATCAGAACTCCGAAGTTAAGCGTGCTTGGGCGAGAGTAGTACTAGGATGGGTGACCTCCTGGGAAGTCCTCGTGTTGCACCCTTTTTCTTTTTTTCGACAACTTTTTCCACCGAATATTTTTATTTCGACTTCCCGTCGCTCCGCGCGATCGACAACCCCAAGTTGACTTCTCACTTGTGACGACACCAGACGCAGCGGGCCCCACAGTCACTAGGCGTTCTCGCTCGATCGGCGCGCGACGGATCGACCCGGGAAAGTGGCCCATCCATACGCTTGACTTACATTAAGTATGCTCGGAGCGCAATTACTGACGGGTGCGACCATACCAGCACTAACGCACCGGATCCCATCAGAACTCCGAAGTTAAGCGTGCTTGGGCGAGAGTAGTACTAGGATGGGTGACCTCCTGGGAAGTCCTCGTGTTGCACCCCTTTTCTTTTTTTCGACAACTTTTTCCACCGAATATTTTTATTTCGACTTCCCGTCGCTCCGCGCGATCGACAACCCCAAGTTGACTTCTCACTTGTGACGACACCAGACGCAGCGGGCCCCACAGTCACTAGGCGTTCTCGCTCGATCGGCGCGCGACGGATCGACCCGGGAAAGTGGCCCATCCATACGCTTGACTTACATTAAGTATGCTCGGAGCGCAATTACTGACGGGTGCGACCATACCAGCACTAACGCACCGGATCCCATCAGAACTCCGAAGTTAAGCGTGCTTGGGCGAGAGTAGTACTAGGATGGGTGACCTCCTGGGAAGTCCTCGTGTTGCACCCCTTTTCTTTTTTTCGACAACTTTTTCCACCGAATATTTTTATTTCGACTTCCCGTCGCTCCGCGCGATCGACAACCCCAAGTTGACTTCTCACTTGTGACGACACCAGACGCAGCGGGCCCCACAGTCACTAGGCGTTCTCGCTCGATCGGCGCGCGACGGATCGACCCGGGAAAGTGGCCCATCCATACGCTTGACTTACATTAAGTATGCTCGGAGCGCAATTACTGACGGGTGCGACCATACCAGCACTAACGCACCGGATCCCATCAGAACTCCGAAGTTAAGCGTGCTTGGGCGAGAGTAGTACTAGGATGGGTGACCTCCTGGGAAGTCCTCGTGTTGCACCCCTTTTCTTTTTTTCGACAACTTTTTCCACCGAATATTTTTATTTCGACTTCTCGTCGATCCGCGCGATCGGAAGCCCCAAATTGACCACTCACTTCTGACGGCACCAGACCTAGCGGGCCCCACAGCTACTTGGGCGTCTTGTTCGACCGGTGCACGACGGATCGATCGGAGAAGGTTGCTAATTCAAACCGGCCGAGATCGCACAGCAAAATAAAAAAGACCGAACACCATAAAACAAAAAATAAATAAAAATCTCTGTTTTTAGATAAGTATACGAATTCGGAAGTCTAAAATTGCTCATAGTCATGGCAAAGCCATGAGACTTGTAGGGGTCGTCGAGAGGATTCCGAAAACATATTATAATAGTCATTCTGACACCGTATGCGACTTTTACGAGTATTTGAATCCGGCAACACGTAAAAATACGCCCGACTGGGGGCGTGTAGGATAAATCTGCACGAGAGTCCTATTCAAACGCTTGACTTACGTCGAGTACGCTCGGAGCGCAATTGCTTAAGGGTGCGACCATACCAGCACTAACGCACCGGATCCCATCAGAACTCCGAAGTTAAGCGTGCTTGGGCGAGAGTAGTACTAGGATGGGTGACCTCCTGGGAAGTCCTCGTGTTGCACCCTTTTTCTTTTTTTCGACAACTTTTTCCACCGAATATTTTTATTTCGACTTCCCGTCGCTCCGCGCGATCGACAACCCCAAGTTGACTTCTCACTTGTGACGACACCAGACGCAGCGGGCCCCACAGTCACTAGGCGTTCTCGCTCGATCGGCGCGCGACGGATCGACCCGGGAAAGTGGCCCATCCATACGCTTGACTTACATTAAGTATGCTCGGAGCGCAATTACTGACGGGTGCGACCATACCAGCACTAACGCACCGGATCCCATCAGAACTCCGAAGTTAAGCGTGCTTGGGCGAGAGTAGTACTAGGATGGGTGACCTCCTGGGAAGTCCTCGTGTTGCACCCCTTTTCTTTTTTTCGACAACTTTTTCCACCGAATATTTTTATTTCGACTTCCCGTCGCTCCGCGCGATCGACAACCCCAAGTTGACTTCTCACTTGTGACGACACCAGACGCAGCGGGCCCCACAGTCACTAGGCGTTCTCGCTCGATCGGCGCGCGACGGATCGACCCGGGAAAGTGGCCCATTCATACGCTTGACTTACATTAAGTATGCTCGGAGCGCAATTACTGACGGGTGCGACCATACCAGCACTAACGCACCGGATCCCATCAGAACTCCGAAGTTAAGCGTGCTTGGGCGAGAGTAGGACTAGGATGGGTGACCTCCAGGGAAGTCCTCGTGTTGCACACCTTTTCTTTTTTTCGACAACTTTTTCCACCGAATATTTTTATTTCGACTTCCCGTCGCTCCGCGCGATCGACAACCCCAAGTTGACTTCTCACTTGTGACGACACCAGACGCAGCGGGCCCCACAGTCACTAGGCGTTCTCGCTCGATCGGCGCGCGACGGATCGAACCGGGAAAGTGGCCCATTCATACGCTTGACTTACATTAAGTATGCTCGGAGCGCAATTACTGACGGGTGCGACCATACCAGCAATAACGCACCGGATCCCATCAGAACTCCGAAGTTAAGCGTGCTTGGGCGAGAGTAGTACTAGGATGGGTGACCTCCTGGGAAGTCCTCGTGTTGCACCCCTTTTCTTTTTTTTCGACAACTTTTTCCACCGAATATTTTTATTTCGACTTCTCGTCGATCCGCGCGATCGGAAGCCCCAAATTGACCACTCACTTCTGACGGCACCAGACCCAGCGGGCCCCACAGCTACTTGGGCGTCTCGTTCGACCGGTGCACGACGGATCGATCGGAGAAGGTTGCTAATTCAAACCGGCCGAGATCGCACAGCAAAATAAAAAAGACCGAACACCATAAAACAAAAAATAAATAAAAATCTCTGTTTTTAGATAAGTATACGAATTCGGAAGTCTAAAATTGCTCATAGTCATGGCAAAGCCATGAGACTTGTAGGGGTCGTCGAGAGGATTCCGAAAACATATTATAATAGTCATTCTGACACCGTATGCGACTTTTACGAGTATTTGAATCCGGCAACACGTAAAAATACGCCCGACCGGGGGCGTGTAGGATAAATCTGCACGAGAGTCCTATTCAAACGCTTGACTTACGTCGAGTACGCTCGGAGCGCAATTGCTTAAGGGTGCGACCATACCAGCACTAACGCACCGGATCCCATCAGAACTCCGAAGTTAAGCGTGCTTGGGCGAGAGTAGTACTAGGATGGGTGACCTCCTGGGAAGTCCTCGTGTTGCACCCTTTTTCTTTTTTTCGACAACTTTTTCCACCGAATATTTTTATTTCGACTTCCCGTCGCTCCGCGCGATCGACAACCCCAAGTTGACTTCTCACTTGTGACGACACCAGACGCAGCGGGCCCCACAGTCACTAGGCGTTCTCGCTCGATCGGCGCGCGACGGATCGACCCGGGAAAGTGGCCCATCCATACGCTTGACTTACATTAAGTATGCTCGGAGCGCAATTACTGACGGGTGCGACCATACCAGCACTAACGCACCGGATCCCATCAGAACTCCGAAGTTAAGCGTGCTTGGGCGAGAGTAGTACTAGGATGGGTGACCTCCTGGGAAGTCCTCGTGTTGCACCCCTTTTCTTTTTTTCGACAACTTTTTCCACCGAATATTTTTATTTCGACTTCCCGTCGCTCCGCGCGATCGACAACCCCAAGTTGACTTCTCACTTGTGACGACACCAGACGCAGCGGGCCCCACAGTCACTAGGCGTTCTCGCTCGATCGGCGCGCGACGGATCGACCCGGGAAAGTGGCCCATCCATACGCTTGACTTACATTAAGTATGCTCGGAGCGCAATTACTGACGGGTGCGACCATACCAGCACTAACGCACCGGATCCCATCAGAACTCCGAAGTTAAGCGTGCTTGGGCGAGAGTAGTACTAGGATGGGTGACCTCCTGGGAAGTCCTCGTGTTGCACCCCTTTTCTTTTTTTCGACAACTTTTTCCACCGAATATTTTTATTTCGACTTCCCGTCGCTCCGCGCGATCGACAACCCCAAGTTGACTTCTCACTTGTGACGACACCAGACGCAGCGGGCCCCACAGTCACTAGGCGTTCTCGCTCGATCGGCGCGCGACGGATCGACCCGGGAAAGTGGCCCATCCATACGCTTGACTTACATTAAGTATGCTCGGAGCGCAATTACTGACGGGTGCGACCATACCAGCACTAACGCACCGGATCCCATCAGAACTCCGAAGTTAAGCGTGCTTGGGCGAGAGTAGTACTAGGATGGGTGACCTCCTGGGAAGTCCTCGTGTTGCACCCCTTTTCTTTTTTTCGACAACTTTTTCCACCGAATATTTTTATTTCGACTTCTCGTCGATCCGCGCGATCGGAAGCCCCAAATTGACCACTCACTTCTGACGGCACCAGACCTAGCGGGCCCCACAGCTACTTGGGCGTCTTGTTCGACCGGTGCACGACGGATCGATCGGAGAAGGTTGCTAATTCAAACCGGCCGAGATCGCACAGCAAAATAAAAAAGACCGAACACCATAAAACAAAAAATAAATAAAAATCTCTGTTTTTAGATAAGTATACGAATTCGGAAGTCTAAAATTGCTCATAGTCATGGCAAAGCCATGAGACTTGTAGGGGTCGTCGAGAGGATTCCGAAAACATATTATAATAGTCATTCTGACACCGTATGCGACTTTTACGAGTATTTGAATCCGGCAACACGTAAAAATACGCCCGACTGGGGGCGTGTAGGATAAATCTGCACGAGAGTCCTATTCAAACGCTTGACTTACGTCGAGTACGCTCGGAGCGCAATTGCTTAAGGGTGCGACCATACCAGCACTAACGCACCGGATCCCATCAGAACTCCGAAGTTAAGCGTGCTTGGGCGAGAGTAGTACTAGGATGGGTGACCTCCTGGGAAGTCCTCGTGTTGCACCCTTTTTCTTTTTTTCGACAACTTTTTCCACCGAATATTTTTATTTCGACTTCCCGTCGCTCCGCGCGATCGACAACCCCAAGTTGACTTCTCACTTGTGACGACACCAGACGCAGCGGGCCCCACAGTCACTAGGCGTTCTCGCTCGATCGGCGCGCGACGGATCGACCCGGGAAAGTGGCCCATCCATACGCTTGACTTACATTAAGTATGCTCGGAGCGCAATTACTGACGGGTGCGACCATACCAGCACTAACGCACCGGATCCCATCAGAACTCCGAAGTTAAGCGTGCTTGGGCGAGAGTAGTACTAGGATGGGTGACCTCCTGGGAAGTCCTCGTGTTGCACCCCTTTTCTTTTTTTCGACAACTTTTTCCACCGAGTATTTTTATTTCGACTTCCCGTCGCTCCGCGCGATCGACAACCCCAAGTTGACTTCTCACTTGTGACGACACCAGACGCAGCGGGCCCCACAGTCACTAGGCGTTCTCGCTTGATCGGCGCGCGACGGATCGACCCGGGAAAGTGGCCCATCCATACGCTTGACTTACATTAAGTATGCTCGGAGCGCAATTACTGACGGGTGCGACCATACCAGCACTAACGCACCGGATCCCATCAGAACTCCGAAGTTAAGCGTGCTTGGGCGAGAGTAGTACTAGGATGGGTGACCTCCTGGGAAGTCCTCGTGTTGCACCCCTTTTCTTTTTTTCGACAACTTTTTCCACCGAATATTTTTATTTCGACTTCTCGTCGATCCGCGCGATCGGAAGCCCCAAATTGACCACTCACTTCTGACGGCACCAGACCCAGCGGGCCCCACAGCTACTTGGGCGTCTCGTTCGACCGGTGCACGACGGATCGATCGGAGAAGGTTGCTAATTCAAACCGGCCGAGATCGCACAGCAAAATAAAAAAGACCGAACACCATAAAACAAAAAATAAATAAAAATCTCTGTTTTTAGATAAGTATACGAATTCGGAAGTCTAAAATTGCTCATAGTCATGGCAAAGCCATGAGACTTGTAGGGGTCGTCGAGAGGATTCCGAAAACATATTATAATAGTCATTCTGACACCGTATGCGACTTTTACGAGTATTTGAATCCGGCAACACGTAAAAATACGCCCGACCGGGGGCGTGTAGGATAAATCTGCACGAGAGTCCTATTCAAACGCTTGACTTACGTCGAGTACGCTCGGAGCGCAATTGCTTAAGGGTGCGACCATACCAGCACTAACGCACCGGATCCCATCAGAACTCCGAAGTTAAGCGTGCTTGGGCGAGAGTAGTACTAGGATGGGTGACCTCCTGGGAAGTCCTCGTGTTGCACCCCTTTTCTTTTTTTCGACAACTTTTTCCACCGAATATTTTTATTTCGACTTCCCGTCGCTCCGCGCGATCGACAACCCCAAGTTGACTTCTCACTTGTGACGACACCAGACGCAGCGGGCCCCACAGTCCCTAGGCGTTCTCGCTCGATCGGCGCGCGACGGATCGACCCGGGAAAGTGGCCCATCCATACGCTTGACTTACATTAAGTATGCTCGGAGCGCAATTACTGACGGGTGCGACCATACCAGCACTAACGCACCGGATCCCATCAGAACTCCGAAGTTAAGCGTGCTTGGGCGAGAGTAGTACTAGGATGGGTGACCTCCTGGGAAGTCCTCGTGTTGCACCCCTTTTCTTTTTTTCGACAACTTTTTCCACCGAATATTTTTATTTCGACTTCCCGTCGCTCCGCGCGATCGACAACCCCAAGTTGACTTCTCACTTGTGACGACACCAGACGCAGCGGGCCCCACAGTCACTAGGCGTTCTCGCTCGATCGGCGCGCGACGGATCGACCCGGGAAAGTGGCCCGTCCATACGCTTGACTTACATTAAGTATGCTCGGAGCGCAATTACTGACGGGTGCGACCATACCAGCACTAACGCACCGGATCCCATCAGAACTCCGAAGTTAAGCGTGCTTGGGCGAGAGTAGTACTAGGATGGGTGACCTCCTGGGAAGTCCTCGTGTTGCACCCCTTTTCTTTTTTTCGACAACTTTTTCCACCGAATATTTTTATTTCGACTTCCCGTCGCTCCGCGCGATCGACAACCCCAAGTTGACTTCTCACTTGTGACGACACCAGACGCAGCGGGCCCCACAGTCACTAGGTGTTCTCGCTCGATCGGCGCGCGACGGATCGACCCGGGAAAGTGGCCCACTCATACGCTTGACTTACATTAAGTATTCTCGGAGCGCAATTACTGACGGGTGCGACCATACCAGCACTAACGCACCGGATCCCATCAGAACTCCGAAGTTAAGCGTGCTTGGGCGAGAGTAGTACTAGGATGGGTGACCTCCTGGGAAGTCCTCGTGTTGCACCCCTTTTCTTTTTTTCGACAACTTTTTCCACCGAATATTTTTATTTCGACTTCTCGTCGATCCGCGCGATCGGAAGCCCCAAATTGACCACTCACTTCTGACGGCACCAGACCCAGCGGGCCCCACAGCTACTTGGGCGTCTCGTTCGACCGGTGCATGACGGATCGATCGGAGAAGGTTGCTAATTCAAACCGGCCGAGATCGCACAGCAAAATAAAAAAGACCGAACACCATAAAACAAAAAATAAATAAAAATCTCTGTTTTTAGATAAGTATACGAATTCGGAAGTCTAAAATTGCTCATAGTCATGGCAAAGCCATGAGACTTGTAGGGGTCGTCGAGAGGATTCCGAAAACATATTATAATAGTCATTCTGACACCGTATGCGACTTTTACGAGTATTTGAATCCGGCAACACGTAAAAATACGCCCGACTGGGGGCGTGTAGGATAAATCTGCACGAGAGTCCTATTCAAACGCTTGACTTACGTCGAGTACGCTCGGAGCGCAATTGCTTAAGGGTGCGACCATACCAGCACTAACGCACCGGATCCCATCAGAACTCCGAAGTTAAGCGTGCTTGGGCGAGAGTAGTACTAGGATGGGTGACCTCCTGGGAAGTCCTCGTGTTGCACCCTTTTTCTTTTTTTCGACAACTTTTTCCACCGAATATTTTTATTTCGACTTCCCGTCGCTCCGCGCGATCGACAACCCCAAGTTGACTTCTCACTTGTGACGACACCAGACGCAGCGGGCCCCACAGTCACTAGGCGTTCTCGCTCGATCGGCGCGCGACGGATCGACCCGGGAAAGTGGCCCATCCATACGCTTGACTTACATTAAGTATGCTCGGAGCGCAATTACTGACGGGTGCGACCATACCAGCACTAACGCACCGGATCCCATCAGAACTCCGAAGTTAAGCGTGCTTGGGCGAGAGTAGTACTAGGATGGGTGACCTCCTGGGAAGTCCTCGTGTTGCACCCCTTTTCTTTTTTTCGACAACTTTTTCCACCGAATATTTTTATTTCGACTTCCCGTCGCTCCGCGCGATCGACAACCCCAAGTTGACTTCTCACTTGTGACGACACCAGACGCAGCGGGCCCCACAGTCACTAGGCGTTCTCGCTTGATCGGCGCGCGACGGATCGACCCGGGAAAGTGGCCCATCCATACGCTTGACTTACATTAAGTATGCTCGGAGCGCAATTACTGACGGGTGCGACCATACCAGCACTAACGCACCGGATCCCATCAGAACTCCGAAGTTAAGCGTGCTTGGGCGAGAGTAGTACTAGGATGGGTGACCTCCTGTGAAGTCCTCGTGTTGCACCCCTTTTCTTTTTTTCGACAACTTTTTCCACCGAATATTTTTATTTCGACTTCTCGTCGATCCGCGCGATCGGAAGCCCCAAATTGACCACTCACTTCTGACGGCACCAGACCCAGCGGGCCCCACAGCTACTTGGGCGTCTCGTTCGACCGGTGCACGACGGATCGATCGGAGAAGGTTGCTAATTCAAACCGGCCGAGATCGCACAGCAAAATAAAAAAGACCGAACACCATAAAACAAAAAATAAATAAAAATCTCTGTTTTTAGATAAGTATACGAATTCGGAAGTCTAAAATTGCTCATAGTCATGGCAAAGCCATGAGACTTGTAGGGGTCGTCGAGAGGATTCCGAAAACATATTATAATAGTCATTCTGACACCGTATGCGACTTTTACGAGTATTTGAATCCGGCAACACGTAAAAATACGCCCGACCGGGGGCGTGTAGGATAAATCTGCACGAGAGTCCTATTCAAACGCTTGACTTACGTCGAGTACGCTCGGAGCGCAATTGCTTAAGGGTGCGACCATACCAGCACTAACGCACCGGATCCCATCAGAACTCCGAAGTTAAGCGTGCTTGGGCGAGAGTAGTACTAGGATGGGTGACCTCCTGGGAAGTCCTCGTGTTGCACCCCTTTTCTTTTTTTCGACAACTTTTTCCACCGAATATTTTTATTTCGACTTCCCGTCGCTCCGCGCGATCGACAACCCCAAGTTGACTTCTCACTTGTGACGACACCAGACGCAGCGGGCCCCACAGTCACTAGGCGTTCTCGCTCGATCGGCGCGCGACGGATCGACCCGGGAAAGTGGCCCGTCCATACGCTTGACTTACATTAAGTATGCTCGGAGCGCAATTACTGACGGGTGCGACCATACCAGCACTAACGCACCGGATCCCATCAGAACTCCGAAGTTAAGCGTGCTTGGGCGAGAGTAGTACTAGGATGGGTGACCTCCTGGGAAGTCCTCGTGTTGCACCCCTTTTCTTTTTTTCGACAACTTTTTCCACCGAATATTTTTATTTCGACTTCCCGTCGCTCCGCGCGATCGACAACCCCAAGTTGACTTCTCACTTGTGACGACACCAGACGCAGCGGGCCCCACAGTCACTAGGCGTTCTCGCTCGATCGGCGCGCGACGGATCGACCCGGGAAAGTGGCCCACTCATACGCTTGACTTACATTAAGTATTCTCGGAGCGCAATTACTGACGGGTGCGACCATACCAGCACTAACGCACCGGATCCCATCAGAACTCCGAAGTTAAGCGTGCTTGGGCGAGAGTAGTACTAGGATGGGTGACCTCCTGGGAAGTCCTCGTGTTGCACCCCTTTTCTTTTTTTCGACAACTTTTTCCACCGAATATTTTTATTTCGACTTCTCGTCGATCCGCGCGATCGGAAGCCCCAAATTGACCACTCACTTCTGACGGCACCAGACCCAGCGGGCCCCACAGCTACTTGGGCGTCTCGTTCGACCGGTGCATGACGGATCGATCGGAGAAGGTTGCTAATTCAAACCGGCCGAGATCGCACAGCAAAATAAAAAAGACCGAACACCATAAAACAAAAAATAAATAAAAATCTCTGTTTTTAGATAAGTATACGAATTCGGAAGTCTAAAATTGCTCATAGTCATGGCAAAGACATGAGACTTGTAGGGGTCGTCGAGAGGATTCCGAAAACATATTATAATAGTCATTCTGACACCGTATGCGACTTTTGCGAGTATTTGAATCCGGCAACACGTAAAAATACGCCCGACCGGGGGCGTGTAGGATAAATCTGCACGAGAGTCCTATTAAAACGCTTGACTTACGTCGAGTACGCTCGGAGCGCAATTGCTTAAGGGTGCGACCATACCAGCACTAACGCACCGGATCCCATCAGAACTCCGAAGTTAAGCGTGCTTGGGCGAGAGTAGTACTAGGATGGGTGACCTCCTGGGAAGTCCTCGTGTTGCACCCCTTTTCTTTTTTTCGACAACTTTTTCCACCGAATATTTTTATTTCGACTTCCCGTCGCTCCGCGCGATCGACAACCCCAAGTTGACTTCTCACTTGTGACGACACCAGACGCAGCGGGCCCCACAGTCACTAGGCGTTCTCGCTCGATCGGCGCGCGACGGATCGACCCGGGAAAGTGGCCCATCCATACGCTTGACTTACATTAAGTATGCTCGGAGCGCAATTACTGACGGGTGCGACCATACCAGCACTAACGCACCGGATCCCATCAGAACTCCGAAGTTAAGCGTGCTTGGGCGAGAGTAGTACTAGGATGGGTGACCTCCTGGGAAGTCCTCGTGTTGCACCCCTTTTCTTTTTTTCGACAACTTTTTCCACCGAATATTTTTATTTCGACTTCCCGTCGCTCCGCGCGATCGACAACCCCAAGTTGACTTCTCACTTGTGACGACACCAGACAAAGCGGGCCCCACAGTCACTAGGCGTTCTCGCTCGATCGGCGCGCGACGGATCGACCCGGGAAAGTGGCCCACTCATACGCTTGACTTACATTAAGTATTCTCGGAGCGCAATTACTGACGGGTGCGACCATACCAGCACTAACGCACCGGATCCCATCAGAACTCCGAAGTTAAGCGTGCTTGGGCGAGAGTAGTACTAGGATGGGTGACCTCCTGGGAAGTCCTCGTGTTGCACCCCTTTTCTTTTTTTCGACAACTTTTTCCACCGAATATTTTTATTTCGACTTCTCGTCGATCCGCGCTATTGGAAGCCCCAAATTGACCACTCACTTATGACGACACCAGACCCAGCGGGCCCCACAGCTACTTGGGCGTCTCGTTCGACCGGTGCACTACGGATCGATCGGAGAAGGTTTCTCATTCAAACCGGCCGAGATCGCACAGCAAAATAAAAAAGACCGAACACCATAAAACAAAAAATAAATAAAAATCTCTGTTTTTAGATAAGTATACGAATTCGGAAGTCTAAAATTGCTCATAGTCATGGCAAAGCCATGAGACTTGTAGGGGTCGTCGAGAGGATTCCGAAAACATATTATAATAGTCATTCTGACACCGTATGCGACTTTTGCGAGTATTTGAATCCGGCAACACGTAAAAATACGCCCGACCGGGGGCGTGTAGGATAAATCTGCACGAGAGTCCTATTCAAACGCTTGACTTACGTCGAGTACGCTCGGAGCGCAATTGCTTAAGGGTGCGACCATACCAGCACTAACGCACCGGATCCCATCAGAACTCCGAAGTTAAGCGTGCTTGGGCGAGAGTAGTACTAGGATGGGTGACCTCCTGGGAAGTCCTCGTGTTGCACCCCTTTTCTTTTTTTCGACAACTTTTTCCACCGAATATTTTTATTTCGACTTCTCGTCGATCCGCGCTATTGGAAGCCCCAAATTGACCACTCACTTATGACGACACCAGACCCAGCGGGCCCCACAGCTACTTGGGCGTCTCTTTCGACCGGTGCACTACGGATCGATCGGAGAAGGTTTCTCATTCAAACCGGCCGAGATCGCACAGCAAAATAAAAAAGACCGAACACCATAAAACAAAAAATAAATAAAAATCTCTGTTTTTAGATAAGTATACGAATTCGGAAGTCTAAAATTGCTCATAGTCATGGCAAAGCCATGAGACTTGTAGGGGTCGTCGAGAGGATTCCGAAAACATATTATAATAGTCATTCTGACACCGTATGCGACTTTTGCGAGTATTTGAATCCGGTAACACGTAAAAATACGCCCGACCGGGGGCGTGTAGGATAAATCTGCACGAGAGTCCTATTCAAACGCTTGACTTACGTCGAGTACGCTCGGAGCGCAATTGCTTAAGGGTGCGACCATACCAGCACTAACGCACCGGATCCCATCAGAACTCCGAAGTTAAGCGTGCTTGGGCGAGAGTAGTACTAGGATGGGTGACCTCCTGGGAAGTCCTCGTGTTGCACCCCTTTTCTTTTTTTCGACAACTTTTTCCACCGAATATTTTTATTTCGACTTCTCGTCGATCCGCGCGATCGGAAGCCCCAAATTGACCACTCACTTCTGACGGCACCAGACCCAGCGGGCCCCACAGCTACTTGGGCGTCTCGTTCGACCGGTGCATGACGGATCGATCGGAGAAGGTTGCTAATTCAAACCGGCCGAGATCGCACAGCAAAATAAAAAAGACCGAACACCATAAAACAAAAAATAAATAAAAATCTCTGTTTTTAGATAAGTATACGAATTCGGAAGTCTAAAATTGCTCATAGTCATGGCAAAGCCATGAGACTTGTAGGGGTCGTCGAGAGGATTCCGAAAACATATTATAATAGTCATTCTGACACCGTATGCGACTTTTGCGAGTATTTGAATCCGGTAACACGTAAAAATACGCCCGACCGGGGGCGTGTAGGATAAATCTGCACGAGAGTCCTATTCAAACGCTTGACTTACGTCGAGTACGCTCGGAGCGCAATTGCTTAAGGGTGCGACCATACCAGCACTAACGCACCGGATCCCATCAGAACTCCGAAGTTAAGCGTGCTTGGGCGAGAGTAGTACTAGGATGGGTGACCTCCTGGGAAGTCCTCGTGTTGCACCCCTTTTCTTTTTTTCGACAACTTTTTCCACCGAATATTTTTATTTCGACTTCCCGTCGCTCCGCGCGATCGACAACCCCAAGTTGACTTCTCACTTGTGACGACACCAGACGCAGCGGGCCCCACAGTCACTAGGTGTTCTCGCTCGATCGGCGCGCGACGGATCGACCCGGGAAAGTGGCCCACTCATACGCTTGACTTACATTAAGTATTCTCGGAGCGCAATTACTGACGGGTGCGACCATACCAGCACTAACGCACCGGATCCCATCAGAACTCCGAAGTTAAGCGTGCTTGGGCGAGAGTAGTACTAGGATGGGTGACCTCCTGGGAAGTCCTCGTGTTGCACCCCTTTTCTTTTTTTCGACAACTTTTTCCACCGAATATTTTTATTTCGACTTCTCGTCGATCCGCGCGATCGGAAGCCCCAAATTGACCACTCACTTCTGACGGCACCAGACCCAGCGGGCCCCACAGCTACTTGGGCGTCTCGTTCGACCGGTGCATGACGGATCGATCGGAGAAGGTTGCTAATTCAAACCGGCCGAGATCGCACAGCAAAATAAAAAAGACCGAACACCATAAAACAAAAAATAAATAAAAATCTCTGTTTTTAGATAAGTATACGAATTCGGAAGTCTAAAATTGCTCATAGTCATGGCAAAGCCATGAGACTTGTAGGGGTCGTCGAGAGGATTCCGAAAACATATTATAATAGTCATTCTGACACCGTATGCGACTTTTACGAGTATTTGAATCCGGCAACACGTAAAAATACGCCCGACTGGGGGCGTGTAGGATAAATCTGCACGAGAGTCCTATTCAAACGCTTGACTTACGTCGAGTACGCTCGGAGCGCAATTGCTTAAGGGTGCGACCATACCAGCACTAACGCACCGGATCCCATCAGAACTCCGAAGTTAAGCGTGCTTGGGCGAGAGTAGTACTAGGATGGGTGACCTCCTGGGAAGTCCTCGTGTTGCACCCTTTTTCTTTTTTTCGACAACTTTTTCCACCGAATATTTTTATTTCGACTTCCCGTCGCTCCGCGCGATCGACAACCCCAAGTTGACTTCTCACTTGTGACGACACCAGACGCAGCGGGCCCCACAGTCACTAGGCGTTCTCGCTCGATCGGCGCGCGACGGATCGACCCGGGAAAGTGGCCCATCCATACGCTTGACTTACATTAAGTATGCTCGGAGCGCAATTACTGACGGGTGCGACCATACCAGCACTAACGCACCGGATCCCATCAGAACTCCGAAGTTAAGCGTGCTTGGGCGAGAGTAGTACTAGGATGGGTGACCTCCTGGGAAGTCCTCGTGTTGCACCCCTTTTCTTTTTTTCGACAACTTTTTCCACCGAATATTTTTATTTCGACTTCCCGTCGCTCCGCGCGATCGACAACCCCAAGTTGACTTCTCACTTGTGACGACACCAGACGCAGCGGGCCCCACAGTCACTAGGCGTTCTCGCTTGATCGGCGCGCGACGGATCGACCCGGGAAAGTGGCCCATCCATACGCTTGACTTACATTAAGTATGCTCGGAGCGCAATTACTGACGGGTGCGACCATACCAGCACTAACGCACCGGATCCCATCAGAACTCCGAAGTTAAGCGTGCTTGGGCGAGAGTAGTACTAGGATGGGTGACCTCCTGGGAAGTCCTCGTGTTGCACCCCTTTTCTTTTTTTCGACAACTTTTTCCACCGAATATTTTTATTTCGACTTCTCGTCGATCCGCGCGATCGGAAGCCCCAAATTGACCACTCACTTCTGACGGCACCAGACCCAGCGGGCCCCACAGCTACTTGGGCGTCTCGTTCGACCGGTGCACGACGGATCGATCGGAGAAGGTTGCTAATTCAAACCGGCCGAGATCGCACAGCAAAATAAAAAAGACCGAACACCATAAAACAAAAAATAAATAAAAATCTCTGTTTTTAGATAAGTATACGAATTCGGAAGTCTAAAATTGCTCATAGTCATGGCAAAGCCATGAGACTTGTAGGGGTCGTCGAGAGGATTCCGAAAACATATTATAATAGTCATTCTGACACCGTATGCGACTTTTACGAGTATTTGAATCCGGCAACACGTAAAAATACGCCCGACCGGGGGCGTGTAGGATAAATCTGCACGAGAGTCCTATTCAAACGCTTGACTTACGTCGAGTACGCTCGGAGCGCAATTGCTTAAGGGTGCGACCATACCAGCACTAACGCACCGGATCCCATCAGAACTCCGAAGTTAAGCGTGCTTGGGCGAGAGTAGTACTAGGATGGGTGACCTCCTGGGAAGTCCTCGTGTTGCACCCCTTTTCTTTTTTTCGACAACTTTTTCCACCGAATATTTTTATTTCGACTTCCCGTCGCTCCGCGCGATCGACAACCCCAAGTTGACTTCTCACTTGTGACGACACCAGACGCAGCGGGCCCCACAGTCACTAGGCGTTCTCGCTCGATCGGCGCGCGACGGATCGACCCAGGAAAGTGGCCCGTCCATACGCTTGACTTACATTAAGTATGCTCGGAGCGCAATTACTGACGGGTGCGACCATACCAGCACTAACGCACCGGATCCCATCAGAACTCCGAAGTTAAGCGTGCTTGGGCGAGAGTAGTACTAGGATGGGTGACCTCCTGGGAAGTCCTCGTGTTGCACCCCTTTTCTTTTTTTCGACAACTTTTTCCACCGAATATTTTTATTTCGACTTCCCGTCGCTCCGCGCGATCGACAACCCCAAGTTGACTTCTCACTTGTGACGACACCAGACGCAGCGGGCCCCACAGTCACTAGGCGTTCTCGCTCGATCGGCGCGCGACGGATCGACCCGGGAAAGTGGCCCACTCATACGCTTGACTTACATTAAGTATTCTCGGAGCGCAATTACTGACGGGTGCGACCATACCAGCACTAACGCACCGGATCCCATCAGAACTCCGAAGTTAAGCGTGCTTGGGCGAGAGTAGTACTAGGATGGGTGACCTCCTGGGAAGTCCTCGTGTTGCACCCCTTTTCTTTTTTTCGACAACTTTTTCCACCGAATATTTTTATTTCGACTTCTCGTCGATCCGCGCGATCGGAAGCCCCAAATTGACCACTCACTTCTGACGGCACCAGACCCAGCGGGCCCCACAGCTACTTGGGCGTCTCGTTCGACCGGTGCATGACGGATCGATCGGAGAAGGTTGCTAATTCAAACCGGCCGAGATCGCACAGCAAAATAAAAAAGACCGAACACCATAAAACAAAAAATAAATAAAAATCTCTGTTTTTAGATAAGTATACGAATTCGGAAGTCTAAAATTGCTCATAGTCATGGCAAAGACATGAGACTTGTAGGGGTCGTCGAGAGGATTCCGAAAACATATTATAATAGTCATTCTGACACCGTATGCGACTTTTGCGAGTATTTGAATCCGGCAACACGTAAAAATACGCCCGACCGGGGGCGTGTAGGATAAATCTGCACGAGAGTCCTATTAAAACGCTTGACTTACGTCGAGTACGCTCGGAGCGCAATTGCTTAAGGGTGCGACCATACCAGCACTAACGCACCGGATCCCATCAGAACTCCGAAGTTAAGCGTGCTTGGGCGAGAGTAGTACTAGGATGGGTGACCTCCTGGGAAGTCCTCGTGTTGCACCCCTTTTCTTTTTTTCGACAACTTTTTCCACCGAATATTTTTATTTCGACTTCCCGTCGCTCCGCGCGATCGACAACCCCAAGTTGACTTCTCACTTGTGACGACACCAGACGCAGCGGGCCCCACAGTCACTAGGCGTTCTCGCTCGATCGGCGCGCGACGGATCGACCCGGGAAAGTGGCCCATCCATACGCTTGACTTACATTAAGTATGCTCGGAGCGCAATTACTGACGGGTGCGACCATACCAGCACTAACGCACCGGATCCCATCAGAACTCCGAAGTTAAGCGTGCTTGGGCGAGAGTAGTACTAGGATGGGTGACCTCCTGGGAAGTCCTCGTGTTGCACCCCTTTTCTTTTTTTCGACAACTTTTTCCACCGAATATTTTTATTTCGACTTCCCGTCGCTCCGCGCGATCGACAACCCCAAGTTGACTTCTCACTTGTGACGACACCAGACAAAGCGGGCCCCACAGTCACTAGGCGTTCTCGCTCGATCGGCGCGCGACGGATCGACCCGGGAAAGTGGCCCACTCATACGCTTGACTTACATTAAGTATTCTCGGAGCGCAATTACTGACGGGTGCGACCATACCAGCACTAACGCACCGGATCCCATCAGAACTCCGAAGTTAAGCGTGCTTGGGCGAGAGTAGTACTAGGATGGGTGACCTCCTGGGAAGTCCTCGTGTTGCACCCCTTTTCTTTTTTTCGACAACTTTTTCCACCGAATATTTTTATTTCGACTTCTCGTCGATCCGCGCTATTGGAAGCCCCAAATTGACCACTCACTTATGACGACACCAGACCCAGCGGGCCCCACAGCTACTTGGGCGTCTCGTTCGACCGGTGCACTACGGATCGATCGGAGAAGGTTTCTCATTCAAACCGGCCGAGATCGCACAGCAAAATAAAAAAGACCGAACACCATAAAACAAAAAATAAATAAAAATCTCTGTTTTTAGATAAGTATACGAATTCGGAAGTCTAAAATTGCTCATAGTCATGGCAAAGCCATGAGACTTGTAGGGGTCGTCGAGAGGATTCCGAAAACATATTATAATAGTCATTCTGACACCGTATGCGACTTTTGCGAGTATTTGAATCCGGCAACACGTAAAAATACGCCCGACCGGGGGCGTGTAGGATAAATCTGCACGAGAGTCCTATTCAAACGCTTGACTTACGTCGAGTACGCTCGGAGCGCAATTGCTTAAGGGTGCGACCATACCAGCACTAACGCACCGGATCCCATCAGAACTCCGAAGTTAAGCGTGCTTGGGCGAGAGTAGTACTAGGATGGGTGACCTCCTGGGAAGTCCTCGTGTTGCACCCCTTTTCTTTTTTTCGACAACTTTTTCCACCGAATATTTTTATTTCGACTTCTCGTCGATCCGCGCTATTGGAAGCCCCAAATTGACCACTCACTTATGACGACACCAGACCCAGCGGGCCCCACAGCTACTTGGGCGTCTCGTTCGACCGGTGCACTACGGATCGATCGGAGAAGGTTTCTCATTCAAACCGGCCGAGATCGCACAGCAAAATAAAAAAGACCGAACACCATAAAACAAAAAATAAATAAAAATCTCTGTTTTTAGATAAGTATACGAATTCGGAAGTCTAAAATTGCTCATAGTCATGGCAAAGCCATGAGACTTGTAGGGGTCGTCGAGAGGATTCCGAAAACATATTATAATAGTCATTCTGACACCGTATGCGACTTTTGCGAGTATTTGAATCCGGTAACACGTAAAAATACGCCCGACCGGGGGCGTGTAGGATAAATCTGCACGAGAGTCCTATTCAAACGCTTGACTTACGTCGAGTACGCTCGGAGCGCAATTGCTTAAGGGTGCGACCATACCAGCACTAACGCACCGGATCCCATCAGAACTCCGAAGTTAAGCGTGCTTGGGCGAGAGTAGTACTAGGATGGGTGACCTCCTGGGAAGTCCTCGTGTTGCACCCCTTTTCTTTTTTTCGACAACTTTTTCCACCGAATATTTTTATTTCGACTTCTCGTCGATCCGCGCGATCGGAAGCCCCAAATTGACCACTCACTTCTGACGGCACCAGACCCAGCGGGCCCCACAGCTACTTGGGCGTCTCGTTCGACCGGTGCATGACGGATCGATCGGAGAAGGTTGCTAATTCAAACCGGCCGAGATCGCACAGCAAAATAAAAAAGACCGAACACCATAAAACAAAAAATAAATAAAAATCTCTGTTTTTAGATAAGTATACGAATTCGGAAGTCTAAAATTGCTCATAGTCATGGCAAAGACATGAAACTTGTAGGGGTCGTCGAGAGGATTCCGAAAACATATTATAATAGTCATTCTGACACCGTATGCGACTTTTGCGAGTATTTGAATCCGGCAACACGTAAAAATACGCCCGACCGGGGGCGTGTAGGATAAATCTGCACGAGAGTCCTATTAAAACGCTTGACTTACGTCGAGTACGCTCGGAGCGCAATTGCTTAAGGGTGCGACCATACCAGCACTAACGCACCGGATCCCATCAGAACTCCGAAGTTAAGCGTGCTTGGGCGAGAGTAGTACTAGGATGGGTGACCTCCTGGGAAGTCCTCGTGTTGCACCCCTTTTCTTTTTTTCGACAACTTTTTCCACCGAATATTTTTATTTCGACTTCCCGTCGCTCCGCGCGATCGACAACCCCAAGTTGACTTCTCACTTGTGACGACACCAGACGCAGCGGGCCCCACAGTCACTAGGCGTTCTCGCTCGATCGGCGCGCGACGGATCGACCCGGGAAAGTGGCCCATCCATACGCTTGACTTACATTAAGTATGCTCGGAGCGCAATTACTGACGGGTGCGACCATACCAGCACTAACGCACCGGATCCCATCAGAACTCCGAAGTTAAGCGTGCTTGGGCGAGAGTAGTACTAGGATGGGTGACCTCCTGGGAAGTCCTCGTGTTGCACCCCTTTTCTTTTTTTCGACAACTTTTTCCACCGAATATTTTTATTTCGACTTCCCGTCGCTCCGCGCGATCGACAACCCCAAGTTGACTTCTCACTTGTGACGACACCAGACAAAGCGGGCCCCACAGTCACTAGGCGTTCTCGCTCGATCGGCGCGCGACGGATCGACCCGGGAAAGTGGCCCACTCATACGCTTGACTTACATTAAGTATTCTCGGAGCGCAATTACTGACGGGTGCGACCATACCAGCACTAACGCACCGGATCCCATCAGAACTCCGAAGTTAAGCGTGCTTGGGCGAGAGTAGTACTAGGATGGGTGACCTCCTGGGAAGTCCTCGTGTTGCACCCCTTTTCTTTTTTTCGACAACTTTTTCCACCGAATATTTTTATTTCGACTTCTCGTCGATCCGCGCTATTGGAAGCCCCAAATTGACCACTCACTTATGACGACACCAGACCCAGCGGGCCCCACAGCTACTTGGGCGTCTCGTTCGACCGGTGCACTACGGATCGATCGGAGAAGGTTTCTCATTCAAACCGGCCGAGATCGCACAGCAAAATAAAAAAGACCGAACACCATAAAACAAAAAATAAATAAAAATCTCTGTTTTTAGATAAGTATACGAATTCGGAAGTCTAAAATTGCTCATCGTCATGTCAAAGCTATTAGACTTGTAGGGCTCGTCGAGAGGATTCCGAAAACATATTATAATAGTCATTCTGACCCCGTATGCGACTTTTACGAGTATTTGAATCCGGCAACACGTAAAAATACGCCCGACCGGGGGCGTGAAGGATAAATCTGCACGAGAGTCCTATTCAAACGCCTGACTTACGTCGAGTACGCTCGGAGCGCAATTGCTTACGGGTGCGACCATACCAGCACTAACGCACCGGATCCCATCAGAACTCCGAAGTTAAGCGTGCTTGGGTGAGAGTAGTACTAGGATGGGTGACCTCCTGGGAAGTCCTCGTGTTGCACCCCTTTTCTTTTTTTCGACAAGTTTTTCCACCGAATATTTTTATTTCGACTTCCCGTCGCTCCGCGCGATCGACAACCCCAAGTTGACTTCTCACTTGTGACGACACCAGACGCAGCGGGCCCCACAGTCACTAGGCGTTCTCGCTCGATCGGCGCGCGACGGATCGACCCGGGAAAGTGGCCCATTCATACGCTTGACTTACATTAAGTATGCTCGGAGCGCAATTACTGACGGGTGCGACCATACCAGCACTAACGCACCGGATCCCATCAGAACTCCGAAGTTAAGCGTGCTTGGGCGAGAGTAGGACTAGGATGGGTGACCTCCAGGGAAGTCCTCGTGTTGCACCCCTTTTCTTTTTTTCGACAACTTTTTCCACCGAATATTTTTATTTCGACTTCCCGTCGCTCCGCGCGATCGACAACCCCAAGTTGACTTCTCACTTGTGACGACACCAGACGCAGCGGGCCCCACAGTCACTAGGCGTTCTCGCTCGATCGGCGCGCGACGGATCGAACCGGGAAAGTGGCCCATTCATACGCTTGACTTACATTAAGTATGCTCGGAGCGCAATTACTGACGGGTGCGACCATACCAGCAATAACGCACCGGATCCCATCAGAACTCCGAAGTTAAGCGTGCTTGGGCGAGAGTAGTACTAGGATGGGTGACCTCCTGGGAAGTCCTCGTGTTGCACCCCTTTTCTTTTTTTCGACAACTTTTTCCACCGAATATTTTTATTTCGACTTCTCGTCGATCCGCGCGATCGGAAGCCCCAAATTGACCACTCACTTCTGACGGCACCAGACCCAGCGGGCCCCACAGCTACTTGGGCGTCTCGTTCGACCGGTGCACGACGGATCGATCGGAGAAGGTTGCTAATTCAAACCGGCCGAGATCGCACAGCAAAATAAAAAAGACCGAACACCATAAAACAAAAAATAAATAAAAATCTCTGTTTTTAGATAAGTATACGAATTCGGAAGTCTAAAATTGCTCATAGTCATGGCAAAGCCATGAGACTTGTAGGGGTCGTCGAGAGGATTCCGAAAACATATTATAATAGTCATTCTGACACCGTATGCGACTTTTACGAGTATTTGAATCCGGCAACACGTAAAAATACGCCCGACCGGGGGCGTGTAGGATAAATCTGCACGAGAGTCCTATTCAAACGCTTGACTTACGTCGAGTACGCTCGGAGCGCAATTGCTTAAGGGTGCGACCATACCAGCACTAACGCACCGGATCCCATCAGAACTCCGAAGTTAAGCGTGCTTGGGCGAGAGTAGTACTAGGATGGGTGACCTCCTGGGAAGTCCTCGTGTTGCACCCCTTTTCTTTTTTTCGACAACTTTTTCCACCGAATATTTTTATTTCGACTTCCCGTCGCTCCGCGCGATCGACAACCCCAAGTTGACTTCTCACTTGTGACGACACCAGACGCAGCGGGCCCCACAGTCACTAGGCGTTCTCGCTCGATCGGCGCGCGACGGATCGACCCGGGAAATTGGCCCATCCATACGCTTGACTTACATTAAGTATGCTCGGAGCGCAATTACTGACGGGTGCGACCATACCAGCACTAACGCACCGGATCCCATCAGAACTCCGAAGTTAAGCGTGCTTGGGCGAGAGTAGGACTAGGATGGGTGACCTCCTGGGAAGTCCTCGTGTTGCACCCCTTTTCTTTTTTTCGACAACTTTTTCCACCGAATATTTTTATTTCGACTTCCCGTCGCTCCGCGCGATCGACAACCCCAAGTTGACTTCTCACTTGTGACGACACCAGACGCAGCGGGCCCCACAGTCACTAGGCGTTCTCGCTCGATCGGCGCGCGACGGATCGAACCGGGAAAGTGGCCCACTCATACGCTTGACTTACATTAAGTATTCTCGGAGCGCAATTACTGACGGGTGCGACCATACCAGCACTAACGCACCGGATCCCATCAGAACTCCGAAGTTAAGCGTGCTTGGGCGAGAGTAGTACTAGGATGGGTGACCTCCTGGGAAGTCCTCGTGTTGCACCCCTTTTCTTTTTTTCGACAACTTTTTCCACCGAATATTTTTATTTCGACTTCTCGTCGATCCGCGCGATCGGAAGCCCCAAATTGACCACTCACTTCTGACGGCACCAGACCCAGCGGGCCCCACAGCTACTTGGGCGTCTCGTTCGACCGGTGCACGACGGATCGATCGGAGAGGGTTGCTAATTCAAACCGGCCGAGATCGCACAGCAAAATAAAAAAGACCGAACACCATAAAACAAAAAATAAATAAAAATCTCTGTTTTTAGATAAGTATACGAATTCGGAAGTCTAAAATTGCTCATAGTCATGGCAAAGCCATGAGACTTGTAGGGGTCGTCGAGAGGATTCCGAAAACATATTATAATAGTCATTCTGACACCGTATGCGACTTTTGCGAGTATTTGAATCCGGCAACACGTAAAAATACGCCCGACCGGGGGCGTGTAGGATAAATCTGCACGAGAGTCCTATTCAAACGCTTGACTTACGTCGAGTACGCTCGGAGCGCAATTGCTTAAGGGTGCGACCATACCAGCACTAACGCACCGGATCCCATCAGAACTCCGAAGTTAAGCGTGCTTGGGCGAGAGTAGTACTAGGATGGGTGACCTCCTGGGAAGTCCTCGTGTTGCACCCCTTTTCTTTTTTTGGACAACTTTTTCCACCGAATATTTTTATTTCGACTTCCCGTCGCTCCGCGCGATCGACAACCCCAAGTTGACTTCTCACTTGTGACGACACCAGACGCAGCGGGCCCCACAGTCACTAGGCGTTCTCGCTCGATCGGCGCGCGACGGATCGACCCGGGAAAGTGGCCCATCCATACGCTTGACTTACATTAAGTATGCTCGGAGCGCAATTACTGACGGGTGCGACCATACCAGCACTAACGCACCGGATCCCATCAGAACTCCGAAGTTAAGCGTGCTTGGGCGAGAGTAGTACTAGGATGGGTGACCTCCTGGGAAGTCCTCGTGTTGCACCCCTTTTCTTTTTTTCGACAACTTTTTCCACCGAATATTTTTATTTCGACTTCTCGTCGATCCGCGCGATCGGAAGCCCCAAATTGACCACTCACTTCTGACGGCACCAGACCCAGCGGGCCCCACAGCTACTTGGGCGTCTCGTTCGACCGGTGCACGACGGATCGATCGGAGAAGGTTGCTAATTCAAACCGGCCGAGATCGCACAGCAAAATAAAAAAGACCGAACACCATAAAACAAAAAATAAATAAAAATCTCTGTTTTTAGATAAGTATACGAATTCGGAAGTCTAAAATTGCTCATAGTCATGGCAAAGCCATGAGACTTGTAGGGGTCGTCGAGAGGATTCCGAAAACATATTATAATAGTCATTCTGACACCGTATGCGACTTTTGCGAGTATTTGAATCCGGCAACACGTAAAAATACGCCCGACCGGGGGCGTGTAGGATAAATCTGCACGAGAGTCCTATTCAAACGCTTGACTTACGTCGAGTACGCTCGGAGCGCAATTGCTTAAGGGTGCGACCATACCAGCACTAACGCACCGGATCCCATCAGAACTCCGAAGTTAAGCGTGCTTGGGCGAGAGTAGTACTAGGATGGGTGACCTCCTGGGAAGTCCTCGTGTTGCACCCCTTTTCTTTTTTTCGACAACTTTTTCCACCGAATATTTTTATTTCGACTTCTCGTCGATCCGCGCGATTGGAAGCCCCAAATTGACCACTCACTTATGACGACACCAGACCCAGCGGGCCCCACAGCTACTTGGGCGTCTCGTTCGACCGGTGCATGACGGATCGATCGGAGAAGGTTGCTCATTCAAACCGGCCGAGATCGCACAGCAAAATAAAAAAGACCGAACACCATAAAACAAAAAATAAATAAAAATCTCTGTTTTCAGATAAGTATACGAATTCGGAAGTCTAAAATTGCTCATAGTAATGGCAGAGCCATGAGACTTGTAGGGGTCGTCGAGAGGATTCCGAAAACATATTATAATAGTCATTCTGACACCGTATGCGACTTTTGCGAGTATTTGAATCCGGCAACACGTAAAAATACGCCCGACCGGGGGCGTGTAGGATAAATCTGCACGAGAGTCCTATTCAAACGCTTGACTTACGTCGAGTACGCTCGGAGCGCAATTGCTTAAGGGTGCGACCATACCAGCACTAACGCACCGGATCCCATCAGAACTCCGAAGTTAAGCGTGCTTGGGCGAGAGTAGTACTAGGATGGGTGACCTCCTGGGAAGTCCTCGTGTTGCACCCCTTTTCTTTTTTTTGACAACTTTTTCCACCGAATATTTTTATTTCGACTTCCCGTCGCTCCGCGCGATCGACAACCCCAAGTTGACTTCTCACTTGTGACGACACCAGACGCAGCGGGCCCCACAGTCACTAGGCGTTCTCGCTCGATCGGCGCGCGACGGATCGACCCGGGAAAGTGGCCCATCCATACGCTTGACTTACATTAAGTATGCTCGGAGCGCAATTACTGACGGGTACGACCATACCAGCACTAACGCACCGGATCCCATCAGAACTCCGAAGTTAAGCGTGCTTGGGCGAGAGTAGGACTAGGATGGGTGACCTCCTGGGAAGTCCTCGTGTTGCACCCCTTTTCTTTTTTTCGACAACTTTTTCCACCGAATATTTTTATTTCGACTTCCCGTCGCTCCGCGCGATCGACAACCCCAAGTTGACTTCTCACTTGTGACGACACCAGACGCAGCGGGCCCCACAGTCACTAGGCGTTCTCGCTCGATCGGCGCGCGACGGATCGAACCGGGAAAGTGGACCATTCATACGCTTGACTTACATTAAGTATGCTCGGAGCGCAATTACTGACGGGTGCGACCATACCAGCAATAACGCACCGGATCCCATCAGAACTCCGAAGTTAAGCGTGCTTGGGCGAGAGTAGTACTAGGATGGGTGACCTCCTGGGAAGTCCTCGTGTTGCACCCCTTTTCTTTTTTTCGACAACTTTTTCCACCGAATATTTTTATTTCGACTTCCCGTCGCTCCGCGCGATCGACAACCCCAAGTTGACTTCTCACTTGTGACGACACCAGATGCAGCGGGCCCCACAGTCACTAGGCGTTCTCGCTCGATCGGCGCGCGACGGATCGACCCGGGAAAGTGGCCCATCCATACGCTTGACTTACATTAAGTATGCTCGGAGCGCAATTACTGACGGGTGCGACCATACCAGCACTAACGCACCGGATCCCATCAGAACTCCGAAGTCAAGCGTGCTTGGGCGAGAGTAGTACTAGGATGGGTGACCTCCTGGGAAGTCCTCGTGTTGCACCCCTTTTCTTTTTTTCGACAACTTTTTCCACCGAATATTTTTATTTCGACTTCCCGTCGCTCCGCGCGATCGACAACCCCAAGTTGACTTCTCATTTGTGACGACACCAGACAAAGCGGGCCCCACAGTCACTAGGCGTTCTCGCTCGATCGGCGCGCGACGGATCGACCCGGGAAAGTGGCCCACTGATACGCTTGACTTACATTAAGTATTCTCGGAGCGCAATTACTGACGGGTGCGACCATACCAGCACTAACGCACCGGATCCCATCAGAACTCCGAAGTTAAGCGTGCTTGGGCGAGAGTAGTACTAGGATGGGTGACCTCCTGGGAAGTCCTCGTGTTGCACCCCTTTTCTTTTTTTCGACAACTTTTTCCACCGAATATTTTTATTTCGACTTCTCGTCGATCCGCGCGATTGGAAGCCCCAAATTGACCACTCACTTATGACGACACCAGACCCAGCGGGCCCCACAGCTACTTGGGCGTCTCGTTCGACCGGTGCACGACGGATCGATCGGAGAAGGTTGCTCATTCAAACCGGCCGAGATCGCACAGCAAAATAAAAAAGACCGAACACCATAAAACAAAAAATAAATAAAAATCTCTGTTTTTAGATAAGTATACGAATTCGGAAGTCTAAAATTGCTCATAGTCATGGCAGAGCCATGAGACTTGTAGGGGTCGTCGAGAGGATTCCGAAAACATATTATAATAGTCATTCTGACACCGTATGCGACTTTTGCGAGTATTTGAATCCGGCAACACGTAAAAATACGCCCGACCGGGGACGTGTAGGATAAATCTGCACGAGAGTCCTATTCAAACGCTTGACTTACGTCGAGTACGCTCGGAGCGCAATTGCTTAAGGGTGCGACCATACCAGCACTAACGCATCGGATCCCATCAGAACTCCGAAGTTAAGCGTGCTTGGGCGAGAGTAGTACTAGGATGGGTGACCTCCTGGGAAGTCCTCGTGTTGCACCCCTTTTCTTTTTTTTGACAACTTTTTCCACCGAATATTTTTATTTCGACTTCCCGTCGCTCCGCGCGATCGACAACCCCAAGTTGACTTCTCACTTGTGACGACACCAGACGCAGCGGGCCCCACAGTCACTAGGCGTTCTCGCTCGATCGGCGCGCGACGGATCGACCCGGGAAAGTGGCCCATCCATACGCTTGACTTACATTAAGTATGCTCGGAGCGCAATTACTGACGGGTGCGACCATACCAGCACTAACGCACCGGATCCCATCAGAACTCCGAAGTTAAGCGTGCTTGGGCGAGAGTAGGACTAGGATGGGTGACCTCCTGGGAAGTCCTCGTGTTGCACCCCTTTTCTTTTTTTCGACAACTTTTTCCACCGAATATTTTTATTTCGACTTCCCGTCGCTCCGCGCGATCGACAACCCCAAGTTGACTTCTCACTTGTGACGACACCAGACGCAGCGGGCCCCACAGTCACTAGGCGTTCTCGCTCGATCGGCGCGCGACGGATCGAACCGGGAAAGTGGCCCATTCATACGCTTGACTTACATTAAGTATGCTCGGAGCGCAATTACTGACGGGTGCGACCATACCAGCAATAACGCACCGGATCCCATCAGAACTCCGAAGTTAAGCGTGCTTGGGCGAGAGTAGTACTAGGATGGGTGACCTCCTGGGAAGTCCTCGTGTTGCACCCCTTTTCTTTTTTTCGACAACTTTTTCCACCGAATATTTTTATTTCGACTTCCCGTCGCTCCGCGCGATCGACAACCCCAAGTTGACTTCTCACTTGTGACGACACCAGATGCAGCGGGCCCCACAGTCACTAGGCGTTCTCGCTCGATCGGCGCGCGACGGATCGACCCGGGAAAGTGGCCCATCCATACGCTTGACTTACATTAAGTATGCTCGGAGCGCAATTACTGACGGGTGCGACCATACCAGCACTAACGCACCGGATCCCATCAGAACTCCGAAGTCAAGCGTGCTTGGGCGAGAGTAGTACTAGGATGGGTGACCTCCTGGGAAGTCCTCGTGTTGCACCCCTTTTCTTTTTTTCGACAACTTTTTCCACCGAATATTTTTATTTCGACTTCCCGTCGCTCCGCGCGATCGACAACCCCAAGTTGACTTCTCATTTGTGACGACACCAGACAAAGCGGGCCCCACAGTCACTAGGCGTTCTCGCTCGATCGGCGCGCGACGGATCGACCCGGGAAAGTGGCCCACTGATACGCTTGACTTACATTAAGTATTCTCGGAGCGCAATTACTGACGGGTGCGACCATACCAGCACTAACGCACCGGATCCCATCAGAACTCCGAAGTTAAGCGTGCTTGGGCGAGAGTAGTACTAGGATGGGTGACCTCCTGGGAAGTCCTCGTGTTGCACCCCTTTTCTTTTTTTCGACAACTTTTTCCACCGAATATTTTTATTTCGACTTCTCGTCGATCCGCGCGATTGGAAGCCCCAAATTGACCACTCACTTATGACGACACCAGACCCAGCGGGCCCCACAGCTACTTGGGCGTCTCGTTCGACCGGTGCACGACGGATCGATCGGAGAAGGTTGCTCATTCAAACCGGCCGAGATCGCACAGCAAAATAAAAAAGACCGATCACCATAAAACAAAAAATAAATAAAAATCTCTGTTTGTAGATAAGTATACGAATTCGGAAGTCTAAAATTGCTCATCGTCATGTCAAAGCTATGAGACTTGTAGGGCTCGTCGAGAGGATTCCGAAAACATATTATAATAGTCATTCTGACCCCGTATGCGACTTTTACGAGTATTTGAATCCGGCAACACGTAAAAATACGCCCGACCGGGGGCGTGAAGGATAAATCTGCACGAGAGTCCTATTCAAACGCCTGACTTACGTCGAGTACGCTCGGAGCGCAATTGCTTACGGGTGCGACCATACCAGCACTAACGCACCGGATCCCATCAGAACTCCGAAGTTAAGCGTGCTTGGGCGAGAGTAGTACTAGGATGGGTGACCTCCTGGTAAGTCCTCGTGTTGCACCCCTTTTCTTTTTTTCGACAACTTTTTCCACCGAATATTTTTATTTCGACTTCCCGTCGCTCCGCGCGATCGACAACCCCAAGTTGACTTCTCACTTGTGACGACACCAGACGCAGCGGGCCCCACAGTCACTAGGCGTTCTCGCTCGATCGGCGCGCGACGGATCGACCCGGGAAAGTGGCCCATTCATACGCTTGACTTACATTAAGTATGCTCGGAGCGCAATTACTGACGGGTGCGACCATACCAGCACTAACGCACCGGATCCCATCAGAACTCCGAAGTTAAGCGTGCTTGGGCGAGAGTATGACTAGGATGGGTGACCTCCTGGGAAGTCCTCGTGTTGCACCCCTTTTCTTTTTTTCGACAACTTTTTCCACCGAATATTTTTATTTCGACTTCCCGTCGCTCCGCGCGATCGACAACCCCAAGTTGACTTCTCACTTGTGACGACACCAGACGCAGCGGGCCCCACAGTCACTAGGCGTTCTCGCTCGATCGGCGCGCGACGGATCGAACCGGGAAAGTGGCCCATTCATACGCTTGACTTACATTAAGTATGCTCGGAGCGCAATTACTGACGGGTGCGACCATACCAGCAATAACGCACCGGATCCCATCAGAACTCCGAAGTTAAGCGTGCTTGGGCGAGAGTAGTACTAGGATGGGTGACCTCCTGGGAAGTCCTCGTGTTGCACCCCTTTTCTTTTTTTCGACAACTTTTTCCACCGAATATTTTTATTTCGACTTCCCGTCGCTCCGCGCGATCGACAACCCCAAGTTGACTTCTCACTTGTGACGACACCAGATGCAGCGGGCCCCACAGTCACTAGGCGTTCTCGCTCGATCGGCGCGCGACGGATCGACCCGGGAAAGTGGCCCATCCATACGCTTGACTTACATTAAGTATGCTCGGAGCGCAATTACTGACGGGTGCGACCATACCAGCACTAACGCACCGGATCCCATCAGAACTCCGAAGTCAAGCGTGCTTGGGCGAGAGTAGTACTAGGATGGGTGACCTCCTGGGAAGTCCTCGTGTTGCACCCCTTTTCTTTTTTTCGACAACTTTTTCCACCGAATATTTTTATTTCGACTTCCCGTCGCTCCGCGCGATCGACAACCCCAAGTTGACTTCTCATTTGTGACGACACCAGACAAAGCGGGCCCCACAGTCACTAGGCGTTCTCGTTCGATCGGCGCGCGACGGATCGACCCGGGAAAGTGGCCCACTGATACGCTTGACTTACATTAAGTATTCTCGGAGCGCAATTACTGACGGGTGCGACCATACCAGCACTAACGCACCGGATCCCATCAGAACTCCGAAGTTAAGCGTGCTTGGGCGAGAGTAGTACTAGGATGGGTGACCTCCTGGGAAGTCCTCGTGTTGCACCCCTTTTCTTTTTTTCGACAACTTTTTCCACCGAATATTTTTATTTCGACTTCTCGTCGATCCGCGCGATTGGAAGCCCCAAATTGACCACTCACTTATGACGACACCAGACCCAGCGGGCCCCACAGCTACTTGGGCGTCTCGTTCGACCGGTGCACGACGGATCGATCGGAGAAGGTTGCTCATTCAAACCGGCCGAGATCGCACAGCAAAATAAAAAAGACCTAACACCATAAAACAAAAAATAAATAAAAATCTCTGTTTGTAGATAAGTATACGAATTCGGAAGTCTAAAATTGCTCATCGTCATGTCAAAGCTATGAGACTTGTAGGGCTCATCGAGAGGATTCCGAAAACATATTATAATAGTCATTCTGACCCCGTATGCGACTTTTACGAGTATTTGAATCCGGCAACACGTAAAAATACGCCCGACCGGGGGCGTGAAGGATAAATCTGCACGAGAGTCCTATTCAAACGCCTGACTTACGTCGAGTACGCTCGGAGCGCAATTGCTTACGGGTGCGACCATACCAGCACTAACGCACCGGATCCCATCAGAACTCCGAAGTTAAGCGTGCTTGGGTGAGAGTAGTACTAGGATGGGTGACCTCCTGGGAAGTCCTCGTGTTGCACCCCTTTTCTTTTTTTCGACAACTTTTTCCACCGAATATTTTTATTTCGACTTCCCGTCGCTCCGCGCGATCGACAACCCCAAGTTGACTTCTCACTTGTGACGACACCAGACGCAGCGGGCCCCACAGTCACTAGGCGTTCTCGCTCGATCGGCGCGCGACGGATCGACCCGGGAAAGTGGCCCATTCATACGCTTGACTTACATTAAGTATGCTCGGAGCGCAATTACTGACGGGTGCGACCATACCAGCACTAACGCACCGGATCCCATCAGAACTCCGAAGTTAAGCGTGCTTGGGCGAGAGTAGGACTAGGATGGGTGACCTCCAGGGAAGTCCTCGTGTTGCACCCCTTTTCTTTTTTTCGACAACTTTTTCCACCGAATATTTTTATTTCGACTTCCCGTCGCTCCGCGCGATCGACAACCCCAAGTTGACTTCTCACTTGTGACGACACCAGACGCAGCGGGCCCCACAGTCACTAGGCGTTCTCGCTCGATCGGCGCGCGACGGATCGAACCGGGAAAGTGGCCCATTCATACGCTTGACTTACATTAAGTATGCTCGGAGCGCAATTACTGACGGGTGCGACCATACCAGCAATAACGCACCGGATCCCATCAGAACTCCGAAGTTAAGCGTGCTTGGGCGAGAGTAGTACTAGGATGGGTGACCTCCTGGGAAGTCCTCGTGTTGCACCCCTTTTCTTTTTTTCGACAACTTTTTCCACCGAATATTTTTATTTCGACTTCTCGTCGATCCGCGCGATCGGAAGCCCCAAATTGACCACTAACTTCTGACGGCACCAGACCCAGCGGGCCCCACAGCTACTTGGGCGTCTCGTTCGACCGGTGCACGACGGATCGATCGGAGAAGGTTGCTAATTCAAACCGGCCGAGATCGCACAGCAAAATAAAAAAGACCGAACACCATAAAACAAAAAATAAATAAAAATCTCTGTTTTTAGATAAGTATACGAATTCGGAAGTCTAAAATTGCTCATAGTCATGGCAAAGCCATGAGACTTGTAGGGGTCGTCGAGAGGATTCCGAAAACATATTATAATAGTCATTCTGACACCGTATGCGACTTTTACGAGTATTTGAATCCGGCAACACGTAAAAATACGCCCGACCGGGGGCGTGTAGGATAAATCTGCACGAGAGTCCTATTCAAACGCTTGACTTACGTCGAGTACGCTCGGAGCGCAATTGCTTAAGGGTGCGACCATACCAGCACTAACGCACCGGATCCCATCAGAACTCCGAAGTTAAGCGTGCTTGGGCGAGAGTAGTACTAGGATGGGTGACCTCCTGGGAAGTCCTCGTGTTGCACCCCTTTTCTTTTTTTCGACAACTTTTTCCACCGAATATTTTTATTTCGACTTCCCGTCGCTCCGCGCGATCGACAACCCCAAGTTGACTTCTCACTTGTGACGACACCAGACGCAGCGGGCCCCACAGTCACTAGGCGTTCTCGCTCGATCGGCGCGCGACGGATCGACCCGGGAAAGTGGCCCACTCATACGCTTGACTTACATTAAGTATTCTCGGAGCGCAATTACTGACGGGTGCGACCATACCAGCACTAACGCACCGGATCCCATCAGAACTCCGAAGTTAAGCGTGCTTGGGCGAGAGTAGTACTAGGATGGGTGACCTCCTGGGAAGTCCTCGTGTTGCACCCCTTTTCTTTTTTTCGACAAATTTTTCCACCGAATATTTTTATTTCGACTTCTCGTCGATCCGCGCGATCGGAAGCCCCAAATTGACCACTCACTTCTGACGGCACCAGACCCAGCGGGCCCCACAGCTACTTGGGCGTCTCGTTCGACCGGTGCACGACGGATCGATCGGAGAAGGTTGCTAATTCAAACCGGCCGAGATCGCACAGCAAAATAAAAAAGACCGAACACCATAAAACAAAAAATAAATAAAAATCTCTGTTTTTAGATAAGTATACGAATTCGGAAGTCTAAAATTGCTCATAGTCATGGCAAAGCCATGAGACTTGTAGGGGTCGTCGAGAGGATTCCGAAAACATATTATAATAGTCATTCTGACACCGTATGCGACTTTTGCGAGTATTTGAATCCGACAACACGTAAAAATACGCCCGACCGGGGGCGTGTAGGATAAATCTGCACGAGAGTCCTATTCAAACGCTTGACTTACGTCGAGTACGCTCGGAGCGCAATTGCTTAAGGGTGCGACCATACCAGCACTAACGCACCGGATCCCATCAGAACTCCGAAGTTAAGCGTGCTTGGGCGAGAGTAGTACTAGGATGGGTGACCTCCTGGGAAGTCCTCGTGTTGCACCCCTTTTCTTTTTTTCGACAACTTTTTCCACCAAATATTTTTATTTCGACTTCCCGTCGCTCCGCGCGATCGACAACCCCAAGTTGACTTCTCACTTGTGACGACACCAGACGCAGCGGGCCCCACAGTCACTAGGCGTTCTCGCTCGATCGGCGCGCGACGGATCGACCCGGGAAAGTGGCCCATCCATACGCTTGACTTACATTAAGTATGCTCGGAGCGCAATTACTGACGGGTGCGACCATACCAGCACTAACGCACCGGATCCCATCAGAACTCCGAAGTTAAGCGTGCTTGGGCGAGAGTAGTACTAGGATGGGTGACCTCCTGGAAGTCCTCGTGTTGCACCCCTTTTCTTTTTTTCGACAACTTTTTCCACCGAATATTTTTATTTCGACTTCCCGTCGCTCCGCGCGATCGACAACCCCAAGTTGACTTCTCACTTGTGACGACACCAGACAAAGCGGGCCCCACAGTCACTAGGCGTTCTCGCTCGATCGGCGCGCGACAGATCGACCCGGGAAAGTGGCCCACTCATACGCTTGACTTACATTAAGTATTCTCGGAGCGCAATTACTGACGGGTGCGACCATACCAGCACTAACGCACCGGATCCCATCAGAACTCCGAAGTTAAGCGTGCTTGGGCGAGAGTAGTACTAGGATGGGTGACCTCCTGGGAAGTCCTCGTGTTGCACCCCTTTTCTTTTTTTCGACAACTTTTTCCACCGAATATTTTTATTTCGACTTCTCGTCGATCCGCGCGATTGGAAGCCCCAAATTGACCACTCACTTATGACGACACCAGACCCAGCGGGCCCCACAGCTACTTGGGCGTCTCGTTCGACCGGTGCATGACGGATCGATCGGAGAAGGTTGCTCATTCAAACCGGCCGAGATCGCACAGCAAAATAAAAAAGACCGAACACCATAAAACAAAAAATAAATAAAAATCTCTGTTTTTAGATAAGTATACGAATTCGGAAGTCTAAAATTGCTCATCGTCATGTCAAAGCTATGAGACTTGCATTCCTTATTAGTATGAACAATATAATTAATAAACATAGCAAGACAGAGTTTTCCATAATTTGAATCTGAGACACATGATAACATTTTTTTATAAAATGCTTATCAGAGATCATGTACCTTTTAGTGCCAAAATTCGAGTATTGGGGTTCATAAGAGTAGAATCTGCAGTAATGGGGCGCCTCAGCGGCTACGTTGGCACGAAGACATATGTACTTATTGGATTCCATTGTCACATTCGTAAAAGTGATGAACTGAGCATTGATACCTATATGCTAAAACTACATGTACTAAAATTCCAAAACCAGTGTCACATATTTGAAATTAAATTGCACAATAAGATCCAAACAGTAAACATAAGCTACTCATGCAACTAAAAGACTGTCAATTTACCATACCAAACAACTACCAATTCAAATTTAAATAATACAAATTATAACAACAACAACCAAACTGGTGAAAATCAATTGAATTTGATAAATTCAGTAATTAACAATAGTTAGTGGGAAATACCTATTTTTGACACAATAAATATTAGCACCAATCAAAAAGTATAGAATCTAAAGACTATATTTCTAAATAAAAATTACCAAAATTTACAAATAATAGCAATTATTCTTCAAATACGAAAAAAAAAAATAATTTAACCAATAAACAAAAAGAACACATAGGCATAAACTAAAAGACTATCAATTTACCATACCAAACAACTACCAATTCAAATTTAAATAATATAAATTATAACAGCAACCAAACTGGTGAAAATCAATTGAATTTGACAAATTCAGTAATTAACAATAGTTAGTGGGCAATGCCTATTCTAGACACAATAAATATTAGCACCAATCAAAAAGTATAGAATCTAAAGACTACATTTCTAAATAAAAATTACCAAAATTTACAAATAATAGCAATTATTCTTCAAATAGGAAAAAAATATCATTTAACCAATAAACAAAAAGAACACATAGGCATAACAACATTTCATTGTAAAGTTTTTAATTGGATATTATACATCTTTGAGCACTAAAATCCAATAAATAACCCAATCTAGTCAAACTACATGTAAATTTTAGTGAAAAAGAAAAAAAAACACATTCGATCATAAAGTTTTTATTTGGAACTTGGTTTAGAACCCATAACAAAATGCCTGGCCTTGAAGTGGACCAGTTGCTATTAAATTTGAGAATTCCCTATTGTCTTCCTTTATGAAATAATTATTACTTTCAGTTTCTAAACATTAGTGAAGCGTGAAATCGAAAAACAAAGTTTGAGGGAGAGAAATTGAGAATGATACAGAGCATAAAAATTTAATAATATTTATGACAGACGGAAGGAAATTCCAACCATAGAAGAAACTATAAAGAACAATAGATAACTTAATAAACTTATCAACAACAACAGTAAAATTGCTTGGAGAGAACTTGGTCCATATTACTATTGGTGAGAAAAATATCAAATATTCACTTGTAATCTTCCCTCCCCAGGGTAAAAGCTGCACAAAATTTGTGTTATGTCACCATACCATGATTTAGGGCAAAAAAAAAAAAATTCATAGGAAACTTTGAAAGTCAAATTTCAAGGATATTATTTACCTCGGCATACTTGAGGCCAAGAGGAATTAAGAACTTATAATACTTCTCCTTGTAATCCCTCTAATTGATGACATCGTGTAACGGGGTAAGGTCCCTGTAAATAGTTAAACATTATAGATATTTACTTCCCAAGATATAAAAAATTTGATGAGGTTAACGAAGATATACTTGATATCAATATAGATGGTTGGTGTTGGATTATCAATCAACTACTGAAGATTTATTGTTCATGATGTATGCATATTCACAACAATCACTTCAGATCTTTAACAAGTTTATAGCTATTGATGAATTATATCACTTTCTATCTATTCCTAGACTTGAAAGAGACGATTTTGAAAGTCAGAGAAAGGAAACCAGAGAGCTTATGGTACAATGTTGTTCATGCTATCAGTGATGAAAAAATTGGCTCAAAAAATAGGTAAATCAAATTTTGGTCTAGGGAATATACCATGATCCAAGACCTGGGACACGGTGCTTCCAATTTAGATTCACCAGATTAATAGTCAGACATACATACATAAAAGAGGGTTCCTCTTCCCAATTTTCATTTTCTAACCAAGTTAGTGGCAGTAAAATATACTGAACAAAAGCAATTTAAGGATAACTCAAAAAATATATAATTATATACGTGAAAGGTCTCATATTGCTTTCTAAGCATCAAGAATTCCTTAACCCACGACACACAAGCTAGACTATTTCTAATGACAAGAATCCGCATCACAAATTTCACAGATGAAAATTGTGTAATATATAAGTATAAAAATCAAATGATCCAGTTACATAATGGAAATCGAGATTTTTCTAATATACCTAAATAGTTTTCTCTATTCGTAATACCTAAATGGGGAAGAGTTTAGCGATACCCTTACAGGCCAAAGTGGAGATAATATCTTGCGAAATCCCAAGCTTCGCGATCTCGCGCCAAAATTCCAAGCTTTGCGATCTCGAGCCCATCATCCACAATTTTCAGGTTCGATTTCTAGGGTTATCAAAGGGGAGAGGGGTCGTCTGATTTGTAGATAGTGGATGCGTTCTTGCGAAATCCCAAGGTTCAAGAACTCGAGCCATCATCCGCAACCCCCCTCCATCCTCTCCGTCATCGACACATAGAAATCAGCCACCGCATAATCAGTCCACAAGGCCCAAGACGGTACAGATGAAGGAATTGAGGTCTTTTCTATGGAAGTGACGATGCTTCTGGTTTGTAGATAGATGGATCCATTAGATTTTAGGGTAGAAATAGGCAGGGTAACATTTTCAGGTTCGATTTCTAGGGTTATGAAATGGGAGAGGCTCTGTCTGCTTCGTAGATAGAGTGGATGCATTATTTTTTTCCCCTTAATCAGATAGAAGACTGGATGCGTTAGATTTTAGGGTAGAAGTGGGCTGGGTATAATTGGTTTAGATAAAATATATGAGGGCAAATTGGTCAAGTAAAAGATTTCTCCCTATCTACACTTTTAAGTAGTGGTGATGATAGTGATGAAAATTTGAGTTTTATTATTATTTTAAAACTTGTTCATATAATTTATTGAAACTTTAGGACTTTAAAAACTTATTGGGCACGTGGAGGCCAGAGGTCGAAAATCAATACAACGTGGCAAAATGTAAATGTATGAAAACACAAATTTAAAATTTATTACAAATCTTTGAATTATTTCCACATTTTATTTAGTTTGATTACTAATATTAGTTTTCAATGTGAAAATTTCAGTATCCTCAACAACCTGGAGGTTCTGAATGTCGCTACTATGTTATGAGAAATATGTATATGAGATAGTGACAGACATTTTCAACTCGCGTCTTTACAAAAGGTATAAGATATTGAAGAATGCGAATTTTTAATTATTAATTTATATTTTATGAAAAAATAACTAATAATTCATTCTAATTGTTTGTAAGTATTTAAAGAATACTATTCAATGGAGGAAATCGTCGAGATTCAAAACTTACAGACAAAATACTTTGTTGATGAGTGATTGTAATTTTTTTTATTCAAACTTGCATGTACATATTTTTAATTGGGACCAGTGGTAATTGGTAGTCATAAAGATAGAAATAATGACATAAAAAAATAAAAAAATAAAAACTAAATGCTTAATTTAGGGATAAATAGGGAATTATGAAATATTGTGGGGATATTTTTGTCTAAAAAAGTTTCTCACAGATAGGACCTTTTATAATTGGTATAGACAAAATGTGTAGTTGAAAGGTGGTTTTGAAAAATGTCTTAAAAAAGGTTTCAAAAAACTGAGCTGTTTATAAATTGTAATGATACGCTGAATCATACTTCATTTTTTACTACTTACATAAGCATCTTAAACTTTGTTTGGAAACACTTTAACATTTATAAATTGATTTATTTATATTTTTTGAGATAAATGTGTAGTTAAGAATTGGATAGATAAAATGTATACGATTGGAAAATGATTTGAGAATTTGTGTTGTTTATAATTTAGCATTTGTTTGGTAAAACTGTTTGATTTATAAACTTGTTTATTTATGACTTTGAGGTAAAAAGTAGTTGAAAATTTGAGAGAGAAAAAGTATGTGCTTGAAAAATGATTTTGAAAATGTGTAGCTTATAAACTAGTTTATAACCAACTAATATCACACTCATACATAATACAGAAGAACACTATAAAATGATTTTAATGTAAATATCGTTACAAAATAGGAAAAAAAAGTTTGAACGTACATTTTTTTTTAATGATGGAAAATGTCAACGAATGTTCAAAATAGAAATGAACTGGAATTCTCATGAATTTTTGAAAACCTTTTTAAATACTATATCGTTTGTACAAATTAATCATGATTGTTCATACCCATGAGATGCTGGAAGTCATTATGAACAAAATATATTTTAAATAATTGCTCAAACTTAAAATAAATATGAAATTTTCAAACTTATATTGTATAAAATAAATAAAACTTTTGTCCAAATTTTTTTATTACCATGAACAAAAATAATAACCCTCAAAATATTATAAGTTATTTTATTTTTATTTACATAAAATAAAGTAATTGATATAATTATTTTAATATTTTAGAAAAAATTGCGGACTAATGATTTATTTTATCATCTTTGTGAGGAAATAATTTATGAATTAAGTGTTTTAGCAATTGTATAGGGGAAAATTTTAATCGATTTTTAGATTTAAAGTTCAATAAATAAAGTTTCCTTTTTCAAAAAAAATTAAACTACAAAATTAGGCTTATACAATAAATTTACAAAACTCAATTTACATATTCTCTTTAGGGTTGATGCTTTTCTATTTAAAGATTTGTTCTTCATCATATCTATAGATATACTACTTCTGAAAGTCCCTTAAAGAGAGAAACTTTTTTGGACGATAATACCATCAACAATAATTTACAATTTCTCATTTGTCATTTCAATTAATTTTATTTTAATTATTGCATATTATAATTAATGTAATATTTTATAATTTAATAATGATCGCTGTCTCTTCAAATTTCATTGATCTATAATACTCTCGAAAATGATTTATAATTTTTTATTTGTCCTTCAATTAATTTTATTTTACCTATAGCATTTTATAATTAAAATTGAATTTTCTAATCTAATAATGGTCGTTGTCTATTCAAATTTCGCTGATCTATATTTATATCTGTACTACTTCCAAAATAACTTGAATGGAGAAATATTTTCGATCATAATACTCTCGAAAATAATTTTTAATTTCTTATTTATTCATCAATTAATTTTATTTTAATTATAGCATTTTATAATTAAAAAAAATTCCGTGTGTAATTGTCCTTTTTAGGGCGATAATACCCTCAACAATGATTTACAATTTCTTACTTTCTTTTAATTAATTTTATTTTAATTATTAATATTTTAATTAATGTAATATTTTCTAATTTAATGACGGTCGTTGTTTCTTCAAATTTCATTGACATACATATATATATATATATATATATATATATATATATATATATATATATATATATATAAACGTACACACTACTTTTAAAATAACTTGAATGGAGGAATATTTTGGATCATAATACTCTCGAAAATAATTTATAATTTCTTTTTTATCATTCAATTAATTTTATTTTAATTATAACGTTTTATAATTAAAAATAAATTTTCTAATTTAATGATGGTCGTTATCTTTTCAAATTTCACTAATCTATATTTATATCTATACTACTTCTAAAATAACTTGAATGGAGAAATATTTTGGATCATAATACTTTCGAAAATAAGTTATAATTTCTTATTTATCCTTCAATTAATTTTATTTTAATGATAGCATTTATTATAAAAATAAATTTCTATATCTACACATATATACAACTTCTAAAAGTGGCTTAAAGAGATAATACTTTGGACGTTTCTACCCTTACAACTTTTTTATAGTTTCATGTTTACACTAATTTTAATTAATAAATATTTATTTTTTAATATTTTTTCATTTTATCAACAATATCATTAACTTCGACATATTTACAACTTATACTATTTACTTTCTACCTAAAAGTTTTTCAAGTAAGACGTAAAACTTTCAATCCCCATTTTTTTATTTTCCGTTAATTTATTTTAATTATTATTTATTCACACTAAATAGAAAAAAAATTATATTAATATAATATCATAAAGAAAATAGTGAAAAAAATTGGCTATATTTTTTCACAAAACTAAAATTCTCATTCTAAATTAAATATCAATACGTTATCATCATTAAGAAAGTTTTGAGAAATACGAATAATATATTTTTTTAATCATATTTTTAATATTCTAAATCCCACATTATAATCTTCAATCTAACACATTTATATAGTTACATAGAACTCTCAATTACTAACTTTCATTCACATGTTTATAATTCCAAGAACCTTTTATCTTCATGTGTGTTTTTACACTAAAATGAATTCAATATAACTTATACTCTGACTCATTATAGCCCATTATAAATTCAAAAGGGGGTTTAAAGTCTAACCTCAAATTTTGCTGAACTCTATTTGAATTATCATTTCTTTCAAATTTAGATCTTTAATAAATTGAATGATTTTGTCTACAAATAAAAGCATCAACCATATATTGCTACAAAATCTGATCGCGTGCGATGAAGATTGAAGTATAAATATTTTCAATATATGTACATGTTCCATTGAAACTAATATGTAACGATGGAAGTGTTAAAACTCAATTTGATTTTTTTATTAATGCAGATGTGATATTTCCCATTATATTTGTTTATCTTTTTTTTAAGAATTTTTTTGATAATAAACTAATATGTTGTCGTTTTTAGTACTTGTAACGTCCCAAATTCTTGCTACACTATTTTGGGCCACAATTGAAAATTTTACACCCACGTTTCAGAAAGGGAAAATATATAAACTTATCATGAATAAATTAGATAAATAGTGATGATGCTAAAAAATCCGCACCTGAAATACTTCGAGCTTAAACAGCGAACGAACACGAACTGGATATTCAAATACCTGAAACAAAGGTGAGGAGGTGTATCCTCGCGCCCCTCCAATGCTAAGTCAGTAAAGAGGAAGGAGAAAATTTATGCAAAAAGCTATAAACTGGAAAATAATAATTGTTTACCCGAATTGTGGTGAAGAGGGGAATATTTATAGCGGAGTGTGAATGAATCCTTGTAGGACTAAGACGATTAAAAATAGGATTGAGTCCTTTTAGGAATCGTCTTCCTAATTATTGGGGATAAGGTTGTTGGCTCCAGATAGGGTTCTGTTTAGAGGACGAGTTCTATCAGGATTAGGAACTTATAGATTCCACGTGTCGGATCAAGTCAAGTCCGACTGATGAGAGGTGTGACTCGAACAACATGCTCCCCGAGCACGTCATGCTCAGTGGGTGAGAAATATGTCCTCGGGCCGGTATACTCATTGGGGCTATAGTGAGTGGTTGGGGCAACCTATTACTATAGATGTTTTGGGCATGATCGAGGTTGCTTAAGTGGTCATCCTCAAGGTAAACGTTAATTTCTTGCTCATCACTAGCTCCCGTGCATCTATGTGTGAGATCAGGGAGGACATGATGCGCCCTGAATGATGATAGCATTGGTCGGGGATGAGTAGATGGTTCTGACAATGAGGTGACGTTTAGCAAGCAACGTGGAGCTTTCGTATTCGAGCACTTTTGCGTTATAAGTAGGGAATCTCCTCACTTTCACACCTTACCCTTTTTCTAGAGAGTGAAAGCATTGAGTTCGTGCTCGGGCCTTAATCGTTTGTTTTTCATTTACTCGTTGGTTGAGGTAAGAGCTTCGAGCCTTTAAGTTTATTAATTTTTAGTTACTACATAGGAAATGTCTAGAAGTGATAGTAGCTCGACCAGTAACAATAGTACGAGCCCATCGAGCAACTCAGGTAGCGAGCAGAATAGGCTTGAGGACTTAGGAAATACTCTAATCCCCATGGTAGATCCAGTAGACGTTAGGCCTCGGGCCGAGTGTGAAGATGAGACCCCTCTTACATACCCCCAACCTTAGGTCTGTATATAAAGAGCATAAGATTATCGAGGTCACAAGGGAGTTTGGGTTGATGCCTAGGTACGATGTTAGGACTCCGACCACTGAGGATAGGGTTGTGACTGCTCGCGAAGGAGAGTTTTTGGTATATAGGGATGCCTTGAAGGCTAGGCTGAGGTGGCCACTGCATTCATTTTTCATTGAGTTTCTTATTGAGTATTCTATGTGCCCGAGGAAACTAGTGCCGAAAGGGTGGAGAATGCTCGTATACTTTTTTATTGCTTGTAGGTTTCTTTCCATAGTGCCCCGATTAGACCTCTGCAAGATGGTGTTCGAACTTAAACAGCACCCCACTTTTCTTGTTTTGCATATCTATCTTGTCGGGGTAGATTTAAAATGCCTAGGATTCCGAGCTCCCTTCGGGGTTGGAAAGGGAGGTTTTTTTATGTCATTCCTTAGGAACCCGGGCATCCCTTTTGGTAGAAGTGGGTTGTCTCGGACACTGCTAAATTCAACGAGGGTCAGGCCTATTTTGAGACCTTAGAGCGAGATAGGCCATTGCTCGAGGGATTAGAGCCCCTAGTCACTAACTTGGATGATTTACTCGGGGATGAAGTCTTTGATCTCGCTGGAGTCATGAACTTAGGGGGTAGGAGTCTGGCTACTCTATTTAAATTTTTGGTGCTATATGTGATGCCCGGGCTAATAACTTGTTTATTTTTGTAGAAAACATTATGACTTTTGATCCTTCCTCGTTCAAGAATTTCATTCAAGGGAAGGCCAGGGGGACTAGTAGTCGGCCCCCAGCTAAGAAGAATAAGAAGAGGCGTCGACCACCGGTGATGAGCGGCCCTGGGGAAGGGTCAAACACCATGCTTAGGGATGAAGATTCCCAGGACATTCCCCCTCCTCCTCGCAAATCCCCGGCCAATAAATCCCCGGCACCTAATTTTATTGACCTTGAGGATGACCCTATCCAGGATGCTTCCTAGACACAGGATGTTGTGGCCAAGTACATGAATGAGGTCAGCTCGGGTGAGGGTATTAAGCACCTTGAGGGACTTGCACTGAGGGCTATTGATTAAGAAAGTCCACTGAGTTCAACTTTCTTCAAGGCGAGTATGCCTCGGGTTCATATAATTATGCTTTCAAACAAGCCCGAGCCTTACTACGCTCGAAGGGAGCTGAGGCGCGCCTCAATGATTTAAGCACTGACCCTGACTTTACTAAGGGCCTCATCTTGTCTGAATCCGAGGATAACCCTGATGATGGTGCTAAAGAAGGATCGGGGGATGAGCTCGATGTTATAGATAAGGGTGCTCAAATCTATAGTTGTGTATCCCCGACCCTTACCTCGATCTTGTACTATTTTTTAATTCAATGAAATATTTTGTTTCAAGTGTTTGACTCGAGCCTTAATTTATGCAATGTGCATGTACACAAGTGCGATTGGTAAACTTAAAACTGCTAATTTTTTCGAAAGTGAGACTCGAAGGTTAATGTAGTGAAATCTTACTAACCCTGAATAATGTTAATGTAAATGAGCAAGTATTAACCCTGAACAAAGGGTAATGTAAATGAGCAAGTATTGACCTCGAACATGGGTAATTTAAAAGAGCAAATAATAACACCGAACATGAGTAATGTAAATGAGCAAGTATTAACCCCGAACCAGGGTACCGTGAATGGGTAAGTATTACCCCCGAGCAAGGGTAAAGTGAATGGGTAAGTATTAACCTCAAACAAGGTTAATATGAATGGTTAAGTATTAACCCCAAACATTTGTTAATCCCTGAACACGGTTACAATAGGAATGGGTTAATGCGCTATTCTTGTTGCTCGGGGTTAGATATTAAAGTGCTAACTCGTGGACAAGGCTTTGAGGTCCTTACTTGTGGGCAAGACTTTGAGTACTTGGTCGTGGAGAAAGCTTTGAGGTGCTTTCTTGTCAGCAAGGATTTGAGTGCTTTCTCATGGACAAAGCTTTGAGTGCTTGCTCGTGGGCAAGGCTTTGAGGTGTTTGCTCGTGGGCAAGGCTTTGAGTGCTTTCCCGTATGCAAGGCTTTGCATGCTTGCTCGTGGGCAAGGCTTTGGCCTAGACACAATCATTGGAGAACTCTTTCTTTTATTTATAGACACATCTTAAAGAAGTAATAATAGTTGGCATGCAAGCCAAAACAAAAACGAAACTATGAAATAAAATAAATGTGCGAGCTACCAAGCTAGGTGTTGCTACTTTTAGTAAACTTTCAAGTTGTTTGCTTTCCATGGTCTTGGGAGCGACCTTCCTGCAAGGTCTCATAAGCTGTACGATCCCTCTCGTGTTTGTCGTATGACCTCATAAGGTCCTTCCCAAGTTGGCCCAAGTATCCCAAAGGGATGACCAGCTATTTCTATTTTTCTTAGCACGAGGTCCCCTGCTCTAAACTGCCTTGGGTTTATCCTGCTGTAAAGGTATTTGGATGTTCTATTTTGATAGGATGCTATCCTCACGCTAGCATCTTCACGAACTTCTTCCAATAGGTCAAGGTGCTCACATGTGCTCTCACTTTCAACAAGACATCTGAAACATGGTATGCTAACTTCTATGGGGATTGTGGCCTCTATACCAAAAGCAAGCATAAAAGGAGTCTCCTAGTGGCTGTGCGATGTGACGTCCTAAAAGACCAAAGTATCGATGGTAGGTCATCGGGCCAAGATCCTTGTGCCTCTCCAATCCTTGTACGAAGGTCTTGGAGTATTATCCTATTCATCACTTCGGCTAGGCCATTGCTTTGGGGATGTGCAATGAAGTTAGGCGATGGTCAATATGTAGGTTTGCACGGAAATTCTTGAACTGTGCATTATCAAATTGCCTGACATTGTCTGTTATCAACACCTTGAAGACCAAACCTGCATATGATGGACTTCTAAACAAAAGACCTGAGCTTGGGCTCTGAAATTGTTTCTAAGGACTCTACCTCCAGCCACTCGTAAAGTATTCGACTACCACTGCTATGAACTTCAACTATCCTCATGCTAAGGGAAAAGAACCCAAGATGTCAATTCCCCATTGTTCAAATGGTCCTAGGCACTGGATAGGAGTTAGATCCTCATCTGGCCTATGGATTATATTCCCATGTCTCTGACACTTGGCACACCTCTTCACATAATCCATCACATCCCTCCTCATGGTTGGCCAATAGTACCCATATCTGACGAATTTGTAAGCAAAAGCCATAGTACCCTGATGATTTACACATATACCTTCGTGTACCTCTGCAAGAGCTTGAGCACCTTCATCAGTTTTAAGACACCTTATTTAGGGTAATGTGAAACTCTTTCGATAAAGAACTCCACCGATCAAGCAATATTTTGCTGATCTCTGTTTGATGCTCCTGGCTTCCCTTGTATTCTCAGGGAGACTTCCATCGAACAAGTATTTGATGATAAGGTCCATCCATGAAGGTTCATGGTCAACGTCCATAACTGCAGCCTTTGGGGCTATACTCGGTTGTGATACAAATTTCATATGAACAGTTCTTTCTAGGTTGTCAATGTTCATGAACACAAGCCTAGAAATTGCATCCTCCTTGACATTTTGTGATCGAGGTATTTTCAAAATCTTGCAACTTCTGAACATTCTCTGCAGCTCATGAACATGCAGGCTGTAACGCCCCGAGTTCCGAGAAACGTGGGAACGTCACTTTTCTAAATTTTTGAACTAAATATTAAATATCACATTTATTGGATAAAAGCTTAACGATAATTCAGATTAAATAAAATAATTCGTACAAACTTATTAAAAATGAAAATTCTTGATAAAATGAAATGATTGTTTTGAAATTCACGACTTTCAAAAATAATATCAAAGTTATATTTGTCGCCAATGCCCATCACTCGCCACCGTCACCGAAATCTTCAAAAATTGTTAAAAAAACGGGGTGAGCATTTCAAAAATGAAATACATAGTAGACTCAACTCCAATAATTAATTTATAAGATAATTGGATAAGTAATCATGCAAATAATATAGTTATATTCTTTTCTTATCCATAAGCATCATAAAATGAGTGCAAATGAACACATTCTTTTCTTGTCTCATGCTAGCAGATAAGTTATAACGTGCATAACATAAATTCTCAAATTTATCTCATACAAGATATTCTTTTCTTTTCTCATTCAATTAAGCATATAAAATCACACAAATCCACATAATCACGTGCAATTATAGTCTAAATCAATTAGTGGGGGTGAGTCTACCTCAAACTTAATGAGTTCTCAAAAATTGGAGCGGGAATAGTACGTCAGCTTCTCAAATCACCAACTTCTTCGTCTAGCCAAAAAGTAAATTAATCAAATTAGTATTTTATAAATTTAAAATATTTAAACGTGACAAAATAAAGTTTGAGGGCTAGATAGAAATTTTGAGAAAACTGAATTTTAAGAATTTTGGGACTGAAATAGTATGTTACGAAAATAAGGGCTGATTCGTAAATTATAAAAAAAACATCTGTAACTAAATTGAAATCATTTTAAAAGAAGGGACTGAAATAATTATATATCGAAACTTGGGACTGAAAGGGCAATTTTTGAAAACTTAACATTTATAAAATATTTTATTTCTCTCTCTCTCTTTCTGTTAATCAACAGAGAGAGAGAGAGGCCGAGAAGAGACAAAAAATGGTAGGGGCGAAGCCCCTCCTCTGGCTTCCAATCGCCGGCGATACCGCCGTTGATGCGTGGTGGTGACCGGGTGGTTGGTGGATAGGAGGGAGATTTGGGATGGTTTTTGGCTACGAAAAATGGAGTTAACCGAGGCTATGGGCTCTGTTTTTGTGGCTCTCCGACGACGGGACTCCAGTAAAAGTTGAGGTAAATTATGGGTAATGTTTTTAACTTGGTTTTAGGTTTGATTTGGGAGAAAATGGTGGGGATTTGAGGTCGGGCAGTAGGAGGTGGAGGCGACGTCCGGTTTGGTGTTACCACCGGTGTTTGGCCGTGGAGTTGGTGGTGGCGGTGCAGCCGTTCGACAGTGGTACCATGGGTGATTTGTGAATTGGAATGGTTTTGGCCACGGTGTGTGTGGGGTTAGCTGCCAACGATGGTTTTCGTGGTGATGGTGCAAGGACAGTGATGACGTGCAGGGGTGGCTGAGCTATGGAGGTGATTGGATTTCGAAATTGTGGAATTTGTGTGCAGCAGTTGACAGGGTCGAGAGCTTACCCAGAGGTTGAAGCTTTGTGTGGTTTCTCAGTTGTGTGAGGGATTGGAAGAATTAAACTTAGGTTGCTTGAATAATTTTGGTAGATTAGGCAAAATTTGTGGTTTATGAAATGTGTGGCAAATTATGTTAGATTTATGATTTGAGGGGATTGATTGTGGTTTGAAATAGGGAAGAAAAAGAATGAATGGATCTTTGATTGAGAGAAAACTGTGATGACTATGGTTTTTGAGAATCAATTGGAAAAAGGAAACTGTGAGGGGAATTTGGAAAACGAGGGAAAATGTATAGAAAATAAATTGCCAGTTGATTGGTTTCCAAGACTTAACCAATATAATTGTGTAAATAAATTTTTAGATTGGAAGAAAATAATAAAATTAAAATTTTGAACTAGAAATCAATTTGGGTCCAAACAAAAATAAAATCTGGATGTAGATCAAATAACGAATTTGGACTTTAAAATCATTAAAAATTGAATTAAGATTTAAAATGGTGACATTGGAATATTTTGAATAAAATTCTGAAATTTTAAATATGATGAAAATTAATTTAATTTCATTTATATTTTGGCTAGACGAGCACTCCTTTAAATCGAATGGAAAAATTCGTAGCGACGCGCATTTAAAGTTCTAAAATATTTTATTTAGAAAGAAACGAAAAATCCCTGTCGCTACACAGGCTATATAAACTCATTTTCTCCTCCTTCCTTTCAAAAGTGCCATCGATCTACCCAACAACCAGCTGGGAGTCACTGAAAATCTTTATATGATCAAGTTTGAGGCCATAAGCAATCTCAATCCCAATGATAACAACTTCGTATTCTACTTCATTGTTTGTCGTTTCAAATTCAAATATCAAGGTGCATTGTATATTGAACTGTAGGTCCGGGCTCATGATAATAACCCTTGAATCCGAGCTCTAGGAGTTGGATGCTCCATCCACAAAAATTTCCTGGCAACTGCTCGGACTATTTGGGCTACTCTCTGGCCCCCGAGGCCTTGGTGTGAGTTCCGCAATGAAGGCAGCATAGGCCAGTGAACGAACATGAGTTGGATCTTCAAATACCTGAAACAAAGGTGAGGAGGTGTGTCCTCGTCGCCCCTCTGATGCTTAAGTCAATAAAGAGGAAGGAGAAAATTTATGCAAGATGCTATAAATTGGAAAATAATAATTGTGTACCTGAATTATGGTGGAGAGGTGAATATTTATAGAGGAGTGTGATTAAATCCTTGTAGGACTAAGACGCTTAAAAATAGGAATGATTCCTTTTAGGAATCATCTTCCTAATTATTGGGGATAAGGTTGTTTGCTTCAGATTGGGTTCTGTTTAGAAGACGAGTTCTTTCAGGATTAGGAACTTATGGATTCCACATGCCGGATCGAGTCAAGTACGACCGACGAGAGGCGTGACACGAGCAACATGCTCCCCGAGCACGTCATGCTCAATGGGTGAGATATATGTCCTTGGGGGGCATACTCATCGGGGCTATAGCGAGTGTTCGGGGAAACCTATTATTATAGATGTTTTGGGCATGATCGGGGTTACGTAAGTGGTCATGATCAAGGTAAGCGTTAAATTCTTTCTCATCAAATAGTAATCATTCATTTTCAAATGTGCACGATGAAATTGAAATCAATTTCATGATACACAACAAAATTGAAGAGATTGAAGATGACATCTCACTAAAATTACCAAATTATGCATTGTTGAATTCTCACAAGTCCAAACTTCGTTATGAAGGAAAAATACTTGATATTAAATCTATATTGAATTTTTTTTTTGCTTTTTGTATAATATCTCAAATGTTATATAAATAAAAACTATCATTTATTCTCAAATATTATCGGTGTTGTTCTCAGCATGAAGATCATATTTTCTTTCATTAAATAAATGAACCTAACCTAGGTTTTGATTGACGGAGTGTAATATTGTTTCAAAAACTTTGTTTAAATGTTAAAAATTATTAATTTTTCTTAATTCTATTTGTTTTGAATATTGTTTGGCAAATTTTCTTGAGAAAAACTTGAAATTTTTACCATAAATAATATCTAAATATTACTTTACATGGATAATTAATGTGCAAAGCACGTCTATACAACTAGTCCTTTGCAAAAGAGATGTATGATAGACTTTTTTGGTGTATTTTAATTTTTAAACTTTAATTATTAATTTTAACTGTTTTCCTAAAAAATTAATCATTAATTTTAATAAATATTGTTACATTAATTGATTCTTCTTTCTTCATACTAGTGTTTCATCCGTAAAACATATAATTGCGACTTCAATTTTTTCTATTTTCTCATTATATGTCAAACATGTGTATGATGAAATAAATAGTTAAATAATAAAATTATACTGTGATTTGAAAAAAGAAAAGGATAATTTAAACAATAATCAACTAATGCACAGTGTTGAAATGAAAAATAATAACTCATGCAAATGAAGATTATTTAAAATTTTATTTTAGTTATTCGTTGTATAAAAAAATATAAATTATTAAAATTTTATTATCATCTAACATTTGAATAGTAAAAATAATGATAAATATTATACCAAAAAAATAACCATATGTGTGAACTTAAAATTAAAACTGAATAATAAATTACTAAAGCTGGAACTTTAGAGACAATTAAAATTGAATTATATTTGTAATTATAGTGTGTTCGGGTGTTATTTTTTAGTGCTATAATACTTTTTTGATAATTTAGTTTCTTATTCCACGTGAAAGATAGCCTTGGAATCAAGGTGTACAAATAAAAAAAAATGACTATTAGCATTCTCTTTTATTACTGTTATATCCGCCAGCGAGAAAATACTTTAAAATTACGTACCTTGTAGAGATAAATACTTTATCACAAATATTGTTACGGTTATTTAATCTAATCGAATTTTGAAGGAATAAATGTAACTAAATTAATTAACTAAACAATAATACGAAGATTATAATCATTTAAATAAGAAATCAAGATAGCTTTCACGTAATTGATCATAATGCATTGAAAGCTTAAGTATTTAGATATTAAAATAATGAAACAAATGAATAAAAAATATCAAACAAATCACTATTTGAAGGAAATGGAGAATGATTTGAAATGATTTTTGTTTGTATTTATTAAAAAAAAGGACAATAAATTTAAAAGTATACATTCAGAAATTTGTTGCAACAAAAATTATATTAACTATTTAATTTAAAAAATAAATATAAAAATAATAAATGTAAACCAAGGAAAATATTGTAGGGAATCAAATTTATAATATAAACAACATGTAATATAATGCAAATGCAAGAGTTGTACATGAGTTCATAATTCGTTCACAAGTACACAATGGTCAAATAGAATAGAAAGAGATCAAATGGAATATTTAAGTGAAAAAGATTGTAAATCTATACTATTAAAAGTCTCTTAAAAGAAGAAACATTTTTGGACTATTTTAACATTGCATCCTTTTAATAATTTCATATTCACCTTCAGTTTTAATTAATGTACATTTTTAAAATAATATTTATCATTCTTTTTTCACTACAACAATGAATTCATTATGAACTATATACACATATAGAAGAAGAAATCATTCCAACTCCAATTTCTTCGAATAAGGCAGCCTAAGAATACATTCTTAGATATACAAAATTTAAATAAGTCAGCAATCAGTAATTATATAAGATTTCGGGTCATTCATGCACAGTGAAAATTAAATATGCTCGAAACATTTGTTCAGATCAACCTTACACTTAGATAGAATTTGTGATTCGAATGGTACCTTTTGATGAAACTCGTGGATCTGAAATCTGGCACATAATGAAGTATATGTTATTATATATACATGTTAATTTTAACTATTATTTGAATTTGAATGTCAAATTTACTAAATTTATCAATGAGTAACTATTTAACATTTCTCTCTCTTGCTTTAACACAAATTATCATGTAAGATGTTAAAATATTTCTTAATTTTAACAAATAATTTAACAATACACTTGGAAAGATTCATGAAACAAACAAGTTAACATATCTAATGTAGACATAAAATTGATTATTAATTAACTATCTGTTTGGTAAATCAAATAAACTAATTTATAAAGTCATTTATAAATTACACAATTTTTAAAACTACTTTTTCACAACACACATTTTTCACTCAACTTTTCAACCACAATTTTTTTCTCAAAATTATAAATAAACTAAGCCTATGTTCGACTGTTTTGTTTAAATTAAAAATTTAAACTACATAATTTTTCAAATCACTTTTTAACTATACACATTTTCTATCTCCAATTTTTAACTACAAATATTATTCAAATTTAAAATTCCTTTGGCGGCTTAAGTAGATTTTGATTTATAAAAAAATGCCCCAGAGCACATATCTTAGTGGCAAAGGGGAAGGATGAAAAAGTGGTCAGCGTAGTCGGGTGCAATGTTCGAATCCTGAAATAATGGATTTGTGCCTTGTGACAAGCGAGAGTTATAACTTCCCACACCTCCACTCTGGCTCTGGGAAGCATAACCTGCGATTTACCTCCTTAACCAATGGTCCAACACATGGTCGACTAGGGACCTTAAGGTGTGGGCTATATATATATATATTTTTTTAATAAAATGCTGCATTCCCGCCCGTGACCTATGCAAATTGTATTATTTAGCTTCTATTTGGCCGCCGGTTTATGCCTTTTTTTTTTTTTTTGCCAATTTCTGCTACAGTGTTGTTGACTATATGGGACCCACCAATAAATCTCATCTCACAGCTGTCTATAATTTTTGACCTCTACCATTGTAGAAAACCATGGTTTTGCAGTAAAACCCAATTTTTGACCAATACCATTGTAGCAAATTCCATGGTTTTGTAGTAAAACCGTGCGGCAGACACAGGCTTAATACTGACTGATTAACAGGTTTTTTTTTTTTTTTTTTTTTAATAGAATGCTGTATTCCCGCCCGTGACTTATGCAAATTGTATTATTTAATACTGACTCATGACAGCCTTAACCGGAGCCTTAACCGGATAATCATTCATACAACCATACATACAATGAATCTTGAAAAGTTCTGGCACTTTCGTGGAAGATGGAGCATATTGGGCCACCCCAGTTCAATGTTAACTAATAATTTTCTATCTAGAAAAATACCAAAATAGACCCCCAAAAAAAAAAAACTGCAACCACAGCCGCCGAACAGTCAATCATTTTTATTTTCAGAATAGCATTACAGTAGGGAAGACTTCAAGTCTTCTAAAAATTATTAATATCTAATGGAACAGAAAATTGCAATTTTTTTCTTTAAATACTGAATGATAACAGCCTTCGTCGAATTCATTCATACATACAATCAATCTTGAAAGGTTCTTGTATTGTGGTGGGAGATGGAGAAATTGAAAAATATGCTTTTTGAAGCAGCAGCCGAAGGAAATGTGAATTCTTTGAAGAAGCTGCTTCAAGAAGATCCAATAATTCTTGATAGAGCTATAGTTAATAGTTTCTCCGATAATCCTATTCACGTAGCAGCAATATTAGGACATAGCGACTTCGTGAAGGAAATCTTAAGACAAAGACCTGAATCCGCACGAGAATTGAATTTGTGTCAATCGTCACCTCTCCATTTGGCATCGGCTAAAGGTTATACCGAGGTAGTTAGAGTGTTGCTTTCAGCTAATCCTCTAATGTGCATGGCTCGTGATAGAAATGGGCTGACGCCTCTCCATCTGGCAGCCATCAAAGGCCGGATTGAAGTGGTGAAAGAGTTGTTTGAAGCAAGACGTGAAGCAGCTCGAGTGATCGTGGGTCAAGGGCAGACCATTCTGCATTTGTGTGTCAAGCACTATCAGATTGAGGTATTAAAGTTCCTAGTGAATGCCATTGGAGATAAATATTTCACAAATTGGGAAGATAGTGATGGAAACACTATCTTACACTTGTCAGTGGCGGATAAGCAAGTTGAGGTATGCAAATAGCTCCATTTACATTCTTGAATTCAACCCAACCCCTTTTCTTCATTTTATTTTATTTTCGAGAAATAATCGAACTATTCGGGTCATAATTTTAGAAATCATTTGATTGGAAGGATTTAGAATAAAAACGACATAGAAGCTAAGGTCCCATTGGGTTTGTATTTCATTTTCTATTTTTATTTTTGAAAACATTTTCTATTATATATTTTCATTTCCTATTTCTAAATTTGCTGAATATCCGTTCTGTTTGTCATTTCTAAAAATTGTTTCTAAAAATGAAAAAAATTGAAAAACACGTTCTATTTAAAATTTTGCAAGATATTACTTTAACTATTTGTAATTAATTTGTTCTAAGCCAAAATAATCACACACAGGATAAACTTTATATACTTCGGCATCTGACAAGAAGAATTTTCACTGAATGTTTTCCGTAATGTTGATATTGAATTCAATAAAACTTTATTGTAGACTTAATTTCAAACTAAGATAATTATTTAAAAAAAATCCAAAAAGCTTTTTCCACGTTTTAGGCGTTTTGCGTTTTGTGTACAAATATTTTTTTGTTTTCTAAAATATGTTTTCGAAAATTATAAATTGAACTCGTTTTTAATATTTTCGAGAATAAAAACAAAAAAGGTCTCAAAACGGCAATGACAATATGACCTAAGATATTCAAAAATTGTATTTTGAAATGTCTGCAGACAATTAACTTTTTGCTTACGGAGTGTGCAACGGAAGTTAATGCTAAGAACCTTGGCGGGATGACAGCAATGGATGTTCTGATCCGAGGTCGAAGAGATGTGAGGGATGAAGAAGAAATTGAAGAATCTCTTAAACGTGCTGGAGCAGTTGGATCAATTGAAAACAATTCAAGAGTCAAAGTTATTCGAAATGTGAAAAAGAGCAGTATTGAACAGAAAGAAGATTGGATGAAGAAAAAACGAAATGCATTAATGGTGGTGGCTTCTATGATTGCAGTCATGGCATTTCAAGCCGGAGTCAACCCTCCAGGAGGAGTATGGCAGGATACTATTAGGGTTGACTCAAACGGTAATAATCCTCAAGAAATTCAAAATAATCACACGGCAGGACAATCAGTTTTCGCCACTAATAATCAGACAGATTATGGACTGTTCTTGATTGCTAACACTATAGGACTGATTGCACCACTCAGTATCATATTATTGTTGATGAGTGGTTTAAAAATGAGGAGAATAATTGTGTGGATTTTGATGGTCATTACTTGGATTGCAATTTCAGCAGTTGCATTGGCTTATCTTATATCAATGGGTGCAGTAACACCAGGTAGTGTGTATGGTGAAAAGTCATTTGCTTTTGCGCTATATTTGGCAATTTTTACATGGCTTGGCGTCATGGTTCTCCTATTTATTGGACACACGATTAAGATAATAGGAAAGTTAAGGAAATGTTTGAGCATGAAAGAAACGACTGGGAGTTCGGGAATTACAAGTCATTACACTGTTTAAGGTATTGCTATGTTAAACCTGAAATTGTAAGTCTTGTTTATTTTAGTGTCTCGTATGCCTTTGCACTTTAAATATTTAATGTGTGACTATGTTGAAATTTCATTCCAATTATTATGTATCACATAAGGTCTGTGTAATATTCAAATAAATCTTATGTTAAATGAAACGTGAAGATTGTTTTGAGAAAACTGAAGTGAGATCAAAGAGGTATTGACATAAAGACGTGTTTGGCATCTTCATCCAAGTAAAACTAAAAGTGGAATACTAAGTCTGACGTGTTTGGAGATGTTAAGGCTGCAAAGTGCTTCAAGATAAAAACACTAAGCCTGTGAGAACAGCCATGCAGGTTCGATTATGCCCCACATCCGTTGGCACTCCTAATCTCATATCAAATAAGAAATATATGAATGATTAAGAAAACATTTTTGATGGAATGCATGTAAAGAGTTTTTGTTCATAGCAGGAAATGCATTTTTGATACCCTCTCATCTCTTAAGTTAATACATCTTTCTGAGTATTTTAGGCTGTCAATTTATTATCAGCTTAAAAGAGAAATACCATGTAAAAGCCATTTCACACTAGAAATAATAGAAATCCCCGTGTAAAATTTAAAATTCGAAGTAAAGTAGTTCAACAATAAAATATCGTACATTGAACTCAGCATACCAATGGGTTTGTAAGTCAGTAATGAAAATTAAGAAGTATCATGTTCTCAAACTTTAAGGGAATAATATATTCACATGTTTGCATTTTATAAATTTCAATTAATCGAAGCCAAAGCAAATATTATGCAGCTTGTGAAACTTTGTATGTACAAACATATCCTTTTCCGGGAGGGGGAGAGGCGCTGTCTGCTTCGTAGATAGAGTGGATGCATTATTTTTTTTCCCATTAATCAGATGGAAGACTGGATGCGTTAGATTTTAGGGTAGAAGTGGGCTGGGTATAATTGGTTTGGATAAAATATATGAGGGCAAATTGGTCATGTAAAAGATTTCTCCCTATCTACACTTTTAAGTAGTAGTGATAGTGATGAAAATTTGAGTTTTATTATTATTTTAAAACTTGTTCATATGATTTATTGAAACTTTAGGACTTTAAAAAACTTATTGGGCACATGGAGGCCAGAGGTCGAAAAGCAATACAACGTGACAAAATGTAAATGTATGAAAACACAAATTTAAAATTTATTACAAATCTTTGAATTATTTCCATATTTTATTTAGTTTGATTGCTAATGTTAGTTTTCAATGTCAAAATTTCAGTATCCTCAACAACCTGGAGGTTCTGAATGTCGCTACTATGTATATGAGATAGTCACAGAATGTTTTCAACTCGCTTCTTTACAAAAGGTATAAGATATTGAAGAATGAGAATTTTTAATTATGAATTTATATTTTAATAACAAATAACTAATAATTTATTCTAATTGTTTGTAAGTATTTAAAGAATACTACTCAATGGAGGAAATCGTCGAGATTCAAAACTTACAGACAAAATACTTTGTTGATGAGTGATTGTAATTTTTTTTATTCAAACTTGCATGTACATATTTTTAATTGGGACCAGTGGTAATTGGTAGTCATAAAGATAGAAATAATGACATAAAAAAATAAAAAAATAAAAACTAATATGCTTAATTTAGGGATAAATAGGGAATTATGAAATATTGTAAGGATATTTTTGTCTAAAAAAGTTTCTCATAGATAGGGCCTTTTATAATTGGTATAGATAAAATGTGTAGTTGAAAGGTGATTTTGAAAAATGTCTTAAAAAAGGTTTGAAAAATTGAGCTGTTTATAAATTGTAATGATATGCTGAATCATACTTCATTTTTTACTACTTACATAAGCCTCTTAAACTTTGTTTGGAAACACTTTAACATTTATAAATTGATTTATTTATGTTTTGTGAGATAAATGTGCAATTAGAAATTGGTTAGATAAAATGTATACGATTAGAAAATGATTTGAGAATTTGTGTTGTTTATAATTTAGAATTTGTTTGGTAACACTGTTTGATTTATAAACTTGTTTATTTATGATTTAAGGTAAAAATTAGTTGAAAATTTGAGAGAGATAAAGTATGTGGTTGAAAAATGATTTTGAAAATGTGTAGCTTATAAACTAGTTTATAACCAACTAATATCACACCCGTGCATTACAGGGAAGAACAATATGAAATGATTTTAATGTAAATGTCGTTACAAAATAGGGAAAAAAAAAAGTTTGAACATACATTTTTTTTTATTAATGATGGAAAATGTCAATGAATGTTCAAAATAGAAATGAACTGGAATTCTCATGAATTTTTGAAAACCTGTTTAAATACTATATCGTTTATACAAATTAATCGTGATTGTTCATACCATGAGATGTTGGAAGTCATTGTGAACAAATTATATTTTAAATAATTGCTCAAACTTAAAATAAATATGAAATTTTCAAACTTATATTGTATAAAATAAATAAAACTTTTGTCCAAATATTTTTATTATCATGAACAAAAATAATAACCCTCAAAATATTATAAGTTATTTTATTTTTATTTACATAAAATAAAGTAATTGATATAATTATTTTAATATTTTAGAAAAAATTGCGGACTGATGATTTATTTTATCATCTTTGCGAGGAAATAATTTATGAATTAAGTGTTTTAGCAATTGTATAGGGGAAAATTTTAATCAGTTTTTGGATTTAAAGTTCAATAAATAAAGTTTCCTTTTTCAAAAAAAATTTAAACTATAAAATTAGGTTTATACAATAAATTTACAAAACTCGATTTACATATTCTCTTTAGGACTGATGCTTTTCTATTTAAAGATTTGTTCTTCATCATATCTATAGATATACTACTTCTGAAAGTATAGCGACCCAGAATTTTTATGCAATAAATAATTATTTTAATATTTAGAAAATTGAGTCGCTATTGTTTTGAAATTAATGCCGCGACGAATTCGTCTAGCCAAGTCAAGAAATATCGAATTTGTTCGATTTTAAATTAAAATTCGAATTTCTAAAATTATGTTATTTTAATTATTTATTCAAAGTATTATTTTCAAAATCATTTTGAATTCCAAATTTATTAAAATATCTCAATTTTCTTTATTCAAATTATTTCAAGTCCAAATACGTAATTCAATTTTATCTCAAAAATTTATTTATTCTCAAATTATTTTCAGTCCAAAGTATATCTGTTTTAAATACATTTCTTAATCAAAATTAGTCTAATTTTCAATGGATTACTTCCCACGTTTTTCATCTTTATTACATTATTAAGCACCTACTCTACTCATATTCCCCATGTTCCCATTAATCATTTTATTTTCTTTTTTTTTTTCCTTTTGAGCACTTTCATCCTCAAGACATCATCATCACCAAACCAACTAATTATTCCCCATGTCTCCCACTTTTCTCTCCAATAAATCACCATCACGACAATCACTATAATCATCATCAATCCACAAGCTTTGCCTCAACTCCAAAACCGGCCATTTCTATAAGCACCTATGCTGCAACCACCAATGCAGCCACCACAGATGTTGCCTTCCATCCTCACCACCCCAGTGCAGCTCAATCTGCAATCAGTCTCCAACCATCAACAAAAGGGTAATGTTAAACATCCAATTCACCAAAGCTGTTGATTCACCATCATTTTCAAATCAGCATCATCATCACCGGACACCACCAATTCACAGCAAATTCACTACCAATTCACTGCTCAATTCAAGAAATCATCTCCATGACTCCCAATCGAACAAACCAAACACTGCCTCAACCAATTTTGATCAAGCAGACACCATCACTGCTGAATCACCCTCACCTCATTGCAATCAACCACAGTATTCATCATTTCATCATCGATCAAACCATCACCGGAAATTAACCCAACCACAGTCACCACCCATCAATCGAACCTCAAATCAAACCAACTGCAGCACCGTCCATATCCATCACCAACACTGCTGTAGCGCAACCACCACCATTTCCCAAACCGTCACACGCCACCCACAACCGCCTACTGCCCAACTCCAATTCAGTATAAAGTTGTACCAAAATCAAACCCAAAAACCCACGAAGGACAAGAAATAAACCAGTTACCTACCTCAACTGTGGAACCACTTCGTCGGAGCTATCACCGGAAATCGCAACCAAGATCAGATCTTGAGCCTTGGATTCACCTCGAATCAACACCAAAACCTAGCCTAAATCACCACCACATGATGGCCGAACCATCGTCGAACCACCGCCGGCGTTTGGCTCGCGGCAACCTTGACTGAAAGTAGTCGATCGCCAGCTTTCGTTTCACTTCTCCGCCCTCTCTCGCTTTGCTCTCCCAGTCTCCTCTGCCTTTCTCTAGTCTCTCTCTCTAACGCTGAATAATGAAATACAGAAAGTAAAGGTTGATTTTAATATTTAACTTTTCAGGAAGTTGCACTTTGGTCCCTACGTTTTCAAAATGATTTAAATCAGTCCTCAAGTTTTGAAATGTTTCAAATCAGCCCCTATGATTTTAAAACAATCCAATTCAGTCCCTTTTAGTTTCAAAGGTTTTATTTCAGTCCTTTCAGCTTTTAAAATCATCAATTTCAGCCCTTAATTTTTAAATGATTTTAATCAGCCCTTTCATTTTAAAAATCTGATCAATTCAGTCCCTCAACTATCAAAAGTATTCATTTTAATCCCTCCACTTTCAAAACATCAATTTTAGTCCTCAAATTATAATTTATCATTTTGAACTATATATTCGATATACTAAAGTGACTTATTGGCTAAGACGAAGCGTACGGAGAATTTAAAGAAATTGAAGTCATTCCCGCTCAACTTTGCACTCGTCGGATTTGAGGTAGACTCGCACTTATTAATTGATTTAAATTATGATTTCATATGAATGTCATGTGACTTGTGAAAGTCAATTTTCAAGAAAATTAAGTATGTTTTATGAAAGGTAAATATACCTTATGTTTTTATGAAAAGTAAGTATACCCTATGTTTTTACGATAATGTTTTATATGTTTTGGATCATTGCTATGCACATAAGAATTCTTACCACCTAAGTTCGGTAGAATTCTTGTGTCTCCATAAGTTTATGAGGATTTACCACCTAAGTTCGGTAAAATTCCTGTCTTTCCATATGTTTATGAGGATTTACCACCTAAGTTCGGTAAAATTCCTGTCGCATATGTTTATGAGGATTTCGATCCTATCTTATGTTATGATGGAAATGATCCCTATGAATTTCATGAATTATGTTTTGGTATACTTACTGTTATTATGATCTTACTGTTATTATGATCTTACTGCATAAGAATTCTTGCCACCTAAGTTCGGTAAAGTTCTTGTGTCTTCTTATGTTTATGAGGATTTCAATCATATCTTATGTTATGCTTTCAAAAGAAATTATGCTTGGCATAATTAAAATGTTTTTATAAGTATATGGTTTTCAAAGAGCTGTTTTCAAAGAACTATTTTCAAAGAGCCTATGATTTGCAAAATATGTCCCGTGCTGTAATGCACAATATGAGTTTTATCAAGAGCCGTTTTATAAAGAAGCTCTATCAATGCCCGTTTTATAAAGAGCCGAGATTTATGTGTTTAATCATCTTATAAATTAAATTAATTTGCGATGAGTCTACTGAGTATTTCCCCCATGAAATACTCACCCTACTTTTTAACAGTTTTGCAGATTTCGGAGACGGTGGCGAGCGATGAATGATGGTGGCAATAATCGTTAAACGGTTGAAAGTTTGACGTTAATGATTTCCGTATTTTCCAAACAATCGAATAATTTAGAGAAGTTCATTTATTTGAGAAATTATGATATTGGCTATTTCTTTACAATATTAATGGTTCGATTTACTATTTCAAATGGTTTCATAAATGTTTTCAATTTTAGCGGCCATTACAGTTTATTTAATGTTGCCAAAAATGAATTTCAATTATTTCTTCCGCAAAAATATTATTCGAAAAATTTAGACAGAAAATGACGTAGTGAATCGGGTATACGGAACTCGGGGCGCTACAAGTTGGTATCAGAGCTAGTCTGCGTTTCTGTAGACTGGTAAAATTTTCAAAAAGAATTTTAAGAAATATTTTCCATTATAAAATATTATTGATGAAGATTGCCACTGCCATCATTCGTTGCACCAACTCCGAGGTAAAGAAGTTTATGATGTTTAAAGTTATTTCAGTATTTCGAATACTCATTTTATTGATTTATGAGAAAGAATGAAGAGTATTTCGGATACTTATGATTTATGAGAAATAAGAATGTATTTCTTCGAAAATAATGATGTTGTTATGCTTTGTCATAACTTATATGCTTTAATGTATGATTATGAGAAATTTTTTTTAAGAAAGAAAACGAGAGTTGAGCATAATGGGAATAATATGATTTAAGAATGATTTTTAAATAATTTTTGTCCTCGAGTTAGAAATGATGAACCCTAGATGGACTTTGCATAATTGATTTTAGACATGGCATATATTTATAAGTATGAGTAATCTTTTGAGCCAATTAAGGTATGGAAGGAAATGATAAGTGATATTATTGAAAAATATGATTTGAAATTTCTAGGTTGAGGAATTATGAATTGAATTATGGGATATTTTGATGATATTGAAGTGTTGGAATCGTTTTCAATATTTTTAGATCGTTGTGATCAAATGTGGAGTTATTTATTATTGTGAGTTATGAAGTATGCTTATGGTTTGGATAAGTTCAAATTACAAGGGAGACTCTGTCCAGAATTTTATCATTTGGAATTAAGAGCATGAAATGATAAGCATCCACTAAATGAAATAAGGTTATACATGCAAGTTCATTTACATCACAAACGAGATTTAGTAGATGATAGCAGAGATTTTATTTTTTTTCTCATAAGGAGAACACACAAGAGTCACACTGGAAAGGAAATACAAGCATAAGAGAAAAACATGGAAAGATCCTCAGAATGAGAGATGTGTTTCCGGAGTAGCCGTATCCTACCACCTCTGATCTTTTGAGGATATAAAGAGAAAAACCTTCAAAGAGGTGTGTTTCGAGAGTAAGAATACTCCGTAATCTACCACCTGGAACCTTTGAGGTACACACAAGATTTAAACATTAAGGAAATCCTAGTAAATGGAGGGGTGTCTCGAGAGTGAGAATACTCCGTACTCTACCCCCACCTATTCTAAGATTCACAGAGTTAAGTTTACATTAACCGGACTCCATTTTCGCTTGATTCACCTTCCTTGCGACCAATCTATCTTAACCCCTGCTGGATCTTGTATTGAGATATATGACTGCAGCTTATCCAGTAGTTCATCAATAGTAGGAGCAGAAATAAGAAGCCTTCTGGAAAATGGAGAGATGAATCCCTGTTCCACAGCATAATCAAGAAAGGTTAACAAACCATCAAAGAAATTGTTAACATTCAGAAGCCCAATAGGCTTAGTATGGAGATCTAGTTGAGCCCAGGAGGTAATGTTAAAGATTTCTTCTAAGGTACCAAAACCTCCGGGCAGGGCTATAAAGGCATCAGAACCATATAGCATACAAGTTATGCGTTCATGGATGGATAAGGTTTGAACTTCATGCCCTCGTGTTTTGCCTGCAACATCTACCAAAGGGACAGGTATGACACCGATTACTTTTGATTTCTCTGCAAGAGCAGATTGGGAAACACAACCCATTAGACCACTGCTACCACCCCCATATACAAGAGTGATACCTTTTTCCCCCAGTTTCTTTCCAAGATCTACGGCCGCTTCTAGATAACCGAAGCCTTTCCCTACTTTTGATCCACAAAATACACAAATAGTTTTGATCTGTCGAAGTTTTGGTGCTTCCATCTTTGATAGTAAAGAAGGGAAAACTTACGAAGAAGATGTGATTTTGGGATGCCTGAACTATGAAATATGTTTGGCTATTTAAAGCCGGAAAAAATTTACTGTTTTTGATTGATTCTGAAAAAGTAAAGATTTACTTTTGACAAAATCAGCCCACTTTTGAATATTTTTATCGTATCGAGGCTGTCACCTTTCGGCGATTAAATATTTTATTTCCAGCTTTATCAAACCTCGAGAAAGGAAAATATATTTTATTTTCAAAACGCGTGAAAGAAAGCAGCAAAATATTTTAAAAGATTTACCTTATATCATTGCTGAACTGCCAGAAGCCTCATTTTGTAAAATAGACTGGCAAACAGGATCTTTCGATATTATATTTTGGAGACTATAACGATTTTTGTCCTCGTTAAACTGAGCGTATAAGGAGAGAAGTTCACGTTGTACATAACCACTTGGGTGCGTCTCAAGAGTCAGTCGAATATCATCCAAAGACTCTTTACTCAGTCCACCCTTTATGAATTCGATTTTATCATCCCGATTAGTAGAAGAATATCCTACTGATTTGCAACGAGTATTACAGTTCCAACGAGCACATTTGTAGCAACCACCCAGTCTTTTTGCTCTTCGTTTCTTTGCAAACGTGCTTTTGCCTAAACCAGGCATGTGCTTTGGAAATGTTGATGGTAATTCACCAGATAGTCGAACCTTTGCTTCGATCAACCAGCGAACATCTTCTGGAATACCATGAGTCATCAGCAACCTCAACCTTTCGAGTCTTATTCTATAGATCTTTCTCAGATCATTCATAGGAAGATTGGAATAATACTTGCGAATGTTAGAAAGGATGATATCCATTGTTTGATGAATCTAACCTCTTCCCAGCATGAACTATTTAAAAGCGTAAAGGATTTGAGTGAATCCGCGTGATGTTGTGACCAGCAAGAAAGCGCAGGATTATTTTAATGAAAAGAGGAGACAAGAAGTAATGCGCTGTTAAATTTTATCGATAAAGGAGATTTGATTGGAGATTTGGAATATTTTCTTGGATTATGGGTACTGATATTTTGTTTTAATAATGATAATCATGGTATAGTGTGATGATACGTGGAAAGTAAAATGAGTACCGTATTGAATCAGAATTCATACGTATATACAAGTGAAAGAAATACTTTGCAGGAAATGTGGTGACATTTAAGTATAGAATCTTAGTTTTGAGAGATATTTGTTTACTGAATTTTTGGGTTACAAATATTGGAAAGATAAGTTGATAATATTATGTTGATATGTTTGGGTATATTACGTAGAGAGAATATTCAGGTAATTCTTTGATTATTTTGGGAATTTTCGATGATAAGAAAGGAAAAATTTATTATGATATGATATGTCAGTAAAGATTTGTTGAAATTTTAGAGATATATACGAATATTTGAGGTCACATGATACGATGATAAGTGACAGGTTACATGAGTAATACAAGATATGATGAAATATCACATACGATTGGGAAATTTCATTTTTATTCAGAAGAATTTATGAGTAGACACATATGTCTATAGAAAAATCCATGTTCTTAAGAAACAAAGTGATGCATTTAGTCAAAGTCCAGTGGGTTAAATATGGTTGGGTTAAATATGGTAGCGATGATGCTACATAAGAGAAAGAAGAGATTCTGATTAAGTATTCAGAAATCATAAGATTAAGTAAGTTTAATTTCGAGGACGAAATTATTTTAAGGGGGTAAGATTATAGCGACCCAGAATTTTTATGCAATAAATAATTATTTTAATATTTAGAAAATTGAGTCGCTATTGTTTTGAAATTAATGCCGCGACGAATTCGTCTAGCCAAGTCAAGAAATATCGAATTTGTTCGATTTTAAATTAAAATTCGAATTTCTAAAATTATGTTATTTTAATTATTTACTCAAAGTATTATTTTCAAAATCATTTTGAATTCCAAATTTATTAAAATATCTCAATTTTCTTTATTCAAATTATTTCAAGTCCAAATACGTAATTCAATTTGTAGCGACCAAGAATTTTTACGCGATTAATAATTATTTTAATAGAAAATCGTGTCGCTACTATTTCACCCATTTTTATTAAGTTAACGCCACGACGTATTCGTATAGCCAAGTCAAGAAATAATCGAGATCGTTTGATTTTAAATTAAATTCCGAATTTCTAAAAATATCTTCATTCTCTTGATTTAAAGTATATTAAGTCCAAGTACTTAATTCAATGTTATCCCAATATTTATTTATACAAAAATTATTTTTATTATTGAAATTAAGAAAATATATGCAAGCATGAGAGGTTCCATTATATATAATAATTATGAGAATCTTAATTTAATAAATATGGAAAAGTATATGAATGAATTATATACTCCATTATATGTAATCATGAAGAGCATAATATTTGTATAAATATGGAAAGGTATATGAATGAATTATATACTCCATTATATGTAATCATGAAGAGCATAATATTTGTATAAATATGGAAAATTATATGAATGAATTATAGACTCCATTATATGTAATCATGAAGAGCATAATATTTGTATAAATATGGAAAAGTATATGAATGGTTGATAAGATTCCATTATATGTAATCATGAAGAGCATAATATTTGTATAAATATGGAAAAGTATATGAATGGTTGATAAGACTCCATTATATGTAATCATGAAGAGCATAATATTTGTATAAATATGGAAAAGTATATGAATGGTTGATAAGACTCCATTATATGTAATCATGAAGAGCATAATATTTGTATAAATATGGAAAAGTATATGAATGGTGCTTTACTTTAAGAAAATGATGTGTTAAAATTAATAGAATTGAATGATTATGTTTACAATATGCCAACTTTATACATCTATTTAAACCCATCTCTTTTACACATAACTCTACACATATACACTTATTTCCAATCTCTTGACAAAATCCACAAGTAAGAGAAATTCAAGGTGGTTAAGAAAGTTTTGGTCCATTTACTACTACACTTCATTTTAATCTTTTAAAAGGTAAGTATATCTTATGTTTTTATGAAAAGTAAGTATGTTTTTATGAAAGGTAAATACACCTTATGTTTTTATGAAAAGTAAGTATGTTTTTATGACAAGTAAGTATATCTTATGTTTTTATGAAAAGTAAGTATGTTTTTATGAAAGGTAAATACACCTTATGTTTTTATGAAAAGTAAGTATGTTTTTATGACAAGTAAGTATATCTTATGTTTTTATGAAAAGTAAGTATGTTTTTATGAAAGGTAAATACACCTTATGTTTTTATGAAAAGTAAGTATGTTTTTATGACAAGTAAGTATATCTTATGTTTTTATGAAAAGTAAGTATGTTTTTATGAAAGGTAAATACACCTTATGTTTTTATGAAAAGTAAGTATGTTTTTATGACAAGTAAGTATATCTTATGTTTTTATGAAAAGTAAGTATGTTTTTATGAAAGGTAAATACACCTTATGTTTTTATGAAAAGTAAGTATGTTTTTATGACAAGTAAGTATATCTTATGTTTTTATGAAAATGTTTGGATCATTGCTATGAAATCAATCTCACAAGATTGTTATGGGTTCCATATGATATGTTTATGATTATGCTAAGGGGACCGGAGTTTAGTAGCGCTACACATAAGAATTCTTGCCATTTAAGTTCGGTAAAATTCTTGTGTCTCCCTATGTTTATGAGTATTTCGATTCTATCCTATGTTATGATGAAAATGATCCATATGCTTTCAAAAGAAAATTTATGCTTGGTATACTTACTGGGATTTTATAAATCTCACTCCACGATATTTACCATTTTCAGATAATTGAAGGTTCGAGGCGGTCAACATGGAAGTGGCAAAAGTGGTTAAGATTGATGAGATAATTATGTTGAACTTTATTTATGGGATTCTAATTATTCTTTTGAATAATTTTACATTACTATTTAAGTCTAAATAATATGATATGAGTCACTTTTAGTGGCACTCGAATGGTCGAAAATTCGGGTCGTCACAGTTGGTATCAGAGAAAGGAGTTTTAAAAACGATTCTGTAGATTTTTGAAATTTTATTTCTTTAAAAAAAAAAAAAAAAAAAAAAAAAAAAAAATCACTATTCACGTGAACAGTAAAACGACGTGCTATTCATGATGAACAGTGAACGAAATCACTATTCATTATAAAAATAAAAAAAAAGTTGAATTTTCACATGTCAAGTATGGTTATGATTTTGAAAAGCATGATGAAATTTGATGTGCGAATTTCAAGGACAAAATTCATTTTAAGCAAGGGAGTTTGTAATGTCCTGAAAATTTTATGGAATATAATTAGTTAGTGATATGATGTTTATATTGATGTCTTTGATAAATTTCTAGAAGTTCGGGGACTAAAGGAAAAATAAGATTTGACGATAAATTTTATTTGGGTTAAGTTATTAATTATTGATGGGGAGATAATTACTATATCGATATTGGATTTGTTTTGAAGACTGTGATTAATTAGGAATTATGATTCAAGAAAATGTTGATTTGGATACAACCACATTAAATTATTGTTGATTAAAGGAAAATAAGATTATATGAAATATTTTAACTCATCACTCTACTATGTCACTCTCCACGTATTGACTCCTCGAACCAGGTATGTTATATGCTTTGCAAGTCATTTACGATTTTATTAAGACATGTTAAGTATGAAATCTTCATATGTTATGAATCTTTAAGTGAAATATACATGTTGAGTATGATATGAATTGATAGAAGCCTGAATTTTAATTTATTCCTTTTTATGTAGAATCATGAGACATAGAGGATATTGATATGAATTTTGGTTCATATTAAGCTTAGTAAGACTGACTAAATTAGAAAAATAAGTTGGTTCGTAACTTTTGCCAAAAAATATATGGAATAATATATTAAACAAAAAAAAAAATTAATAATGAATTTGTACAATAATTTATCCCTTTATCACTACCTTTGTGTAAAAACAAGGGAAAAACTGTGGATGGTTATTAGTACTTCCTCTTCAAGTTTCAATTTTCGGTTCAATAATTTATCCCTTTATCACTACCTTTGCTTAAAAGCAAGGAAAAACTGTGGATGATTATTGGTACCACTCTTCAAGTTTCAATTCTGAAAAAAAAAAAAAATTCGGAAAGAAAAGAAAGAAAGAGAACGGGTGTTGAGCATAATGGGAATAATATGACTTAAGAATGATTTTCAAAATAATTGTTGTCCTTGAGTTTAGAAATGATGAACCTTAAATGGACTTTGCATAATTGATTTTAGACATGGCACTAAGTATGAGAAGTCAACAGAAATGATTAGAAATATGTTCAGATTATCTATCATTTAGATTTAATGAGAAATAGCGAGCCAATTTTATGAAGTTTTATGAGATGTTAAGATTATAAGTGATGTGGTTTTAATGAGACTTTTATGAGAAGCATTATGAAGTTAGAGATTTAAAGATTTGGTTATTGGGAATTAAGTAATGGATATTATGTTGAGTAAGTGAATTATGCCTCTATATTGAAGAGAAATTTATTATGAACTTTGGCCTTGTGATTAAATTTTGGAAATATGATTTATAACTTATAAATATAAGTATGAGTAATCTTTTGAGCCAATTAAGGTATGGAAGGAAATGATAAGTGATATTATTGAAAAATATGATTTGAAATTTCTAGGTTGAGGAATTATGAATTGAATTATGGGATATTTTGATGATATTGAAGTGTTGGAATCGTTTTCAATATTTTTAGATCGTTGTGATCAAATGTGGAGTTATTTATTATTGTGAGTTATGAAGTATGCTTATGGTTTGGATAAGTTCAAATTACAAGGGAGACTCTGTCCAGAATTTTATCATTTGGAATTAAGAGCATGAAATGATAAGCATCCACTAAATGAAATAAGGTTATACATGCAAGTTCATTTACATCACAAACGAGATTTAGTAGATGATAGCAGAGATTTTATTTTTTTTCTCATAAGGAGAACACACAAGAGTCACACTGGAAAGGAAATACAAGCATAAGAGAAAAACATGGAAAGATCCTCAGAATGAGAGATGTGTTTCCGGAGTAGCCGTATCCTACCACCTCTGATCTTTTGAGGATATAAAGAGAAAAACCTTCAAAGAGGTGTGTTTCGAGAGTAAGAATACTCCGTAATCTACCACCTGGAACCTTTGAGGTACACACAAGATTTAAACATTAAGGAAATCCTAGTAAATGGAGGGGTGTCTCGAGAGTGAGAATACTCCGTACTCTACCCCCACCTATTCTAAGATTCACAGAGTTAAGTTTACATTAACCGGACTCCATTTTCGCTTGATTCACCTTCCTTGCGACCAATCTATCTTAACCCCTGCTGGATCTTGTATTGAGATATATGACTGCAGCTTATCCAGTAGTTCATCAATAGTAGGAGCAGAAATAAGAAGCCTTCTGGAAAATGGAGAGATGAATCCCTGTTCCACAGCATAATCAAGAAAGGTTAACAAACCATCAAAGAAATTGTTAACATTCAGAAGCCCAATAGGCTTAGTATGGAGATCTAGTTGAGCCCAGGAGGTAATGTTAAAGATTTCTTCTAAGGTACCAAAACCTCCGGGCAGGGCTATAAAGGCATCAGAACCATATAGCATACAAGTTATGCGTTCATGGATGGATAAGGTTTGAACTTCATGCCCTCGTGTTTTGCCTGCAACATCTACCAAAGGGACAGGTATGACACCGATTACTTTTGATTTCTCTGCAAGAGCAGATTGGGAAACACAACCCATTAGACCACTGCTACCACCCCCATATACAAGAGTGATACCTTTTTCCCCCAGTTTCTTTCCAAGATCTACGGCCGCTTCTAGATAACCGAAGCCTTTCCCTACTTTTGATCCACAAAATACACAAATAGTTTTGATCTGTCGAAGTTTTGGTGCTTCCATCTTTGATAGTAAAGAAGGGAAAACTTACGAAGAAGATGTGATTTTGGGATGCCTGAACTATGAAATATGTTTGGCTATTTAAAGCCGGAAAAAATTTACTGTTTTTGATTGATTCTGAAAAAGTAAAGATTTACTTTTGACAAAATCAGCCCACTTTTGAATATTTTTATCGTATCGAGGCTGTCACCTTTCGGCGATTAAATATTTTATTTCCAGCTTTATCAAACCTCGAGAAAGGAAAATATATTTTATTTTCAAAACGCGTGAAAGAAAGCAGCAAAATATTTTAAAAGATTTACCTTATATCATTGCTGAACTGCCAGAAGCCTCATTTTGTAAAATAGACTGGCAAACAGGATCTTTCGATATTATATTTTGGAGACTATAACGATTTTTGTCCTCGTTAAACTGAGCGTATAAGGAGAGAAGTTCACGTTGTACATAACCACTTGGGTGCGTCTCAAGAGTCAGTCGAATATCATCCAAAGACTCTTTACTCAGTCCACCCTTTATGAATTCGATTTTATCATCCCGATTAGTAGAAGAATATCCTACTGATTTGCAACGAGTATTACAGTTCCAACGAGCACATTTGTAGCAACCACCCAGTCTTTTTGCTCTTCGTTTCTTTGCAAACGTGCTTTTGCCTAAACCAGGCATGTGCTTTGGAAATGTTGATGGTAATTCACCAGATAGTCGAACCTTTGCTTCGATCAACCAGCGAACATCTTCTGGAATACCATGAGTCATCAGCAACCTCAACCTTTCGAGTCTTATTCTATAGATCTTTCTCAGATCATTCATAGGAAGATTGGAATAATACTTGCGAATGTTAGAAAGGATGATATCCATTGTTTGATGAATCTAACCTCTTCCCAGCATGAACTATTTAAAAGCGTAAAGGATTTGAGTGAATCCGCGTGATGTTGTGACCAGCAAGAAAGCGCAGGATTATTTTAATGAAAAGAGGAGACAAGAAGTAATGCGCTGTTAAATTTTATCGATAAAGGAGATTTGATTGGAGATTTGGAATATTTTCTTGGATTATGGGTACTGATATTTTGTTTTAATAATGATAATCATGGTATAGTGTGATGATACGTGGAAAGTAAAATGAGTACCGTATTGAATCAGAATTCATACGTATATACAAGTGAAAGAAATACTTTGCAGGAAATGTGGTGACATTTAAGTATAGAATCTTAGTTTTGAGAGATATTTGTTTACTGAATTTTTGGGTTACAAATATTGGAAAGATAAGTTGATAATATTATGTTGATATGTTTGGGTATATTACGTAGAGAGAATATTCAGGTAATTCTTTGATTATTTTGGGAATTTTCGATGATAAGAAAGGAAAAATTTATTATGATATGATATGTCAGTAAAGATTTGTTGAAATTTTAGAGATATATACGAATATTTGAGGTCACATGATACGATGATAAGTGACAGGTTACATGAGTAATACAAGATATGATGAAATATCACATACGATTGGGAAATTTCATTTTTATTCAGAAGAATTTATGAGTAGACACATATGTCTATAGAAAAATCCATGTTCTTAAGAAACAAAGTGATGCATTTAGTCAAAGTCCAGTGGGTTAAATATGGTTGGGTTAAATATGGTAGCGATGATGCTACATAAGAGAAAGAAGAGATTCTGATTAAGTATTCAGAAATCATAAGATTAAGTAAGTTTAATTTCGAGGACGAAATTATTTTAAGGGGGTAAGATTATAGCGACCCAGAATTTTTATGCAATAAATAATTATTTTAATATTTAGAAAATTGAGTCGCTATTGTTTTGAAATTAATGCCGCGACGAATTCGTCTAGCCAAGTCAAGAAATATCGAATTTGTTCGATTTTAAATTAAAATTCGAATTTCTAAAATTATGTTATTTTAATTATTTATTCAAAGTATTATTTTCAAAATCATTTTGAATTCCAAATTTATTAAAATATCTCAATTTTCTTTATTCAAATTATTTCAAGTCCAAATACGTAATTCAATTTGTAGCGACCAAGAATTTTTACGCGATTAATAATTATTTTAATAGAAAATCGTGTCGCTACTATTTCACCCATTTTTATTAAGTTAACGCCACGACGTATTCGTATAGCCAAGTCAAGAAATAATCGAGATCGTTTGATTTTAAATTAAATTCCGAATTTCTAAAAATATCTTCATTCTCTTGATTTAAAGTATATTAAGTCCAAGTACTTAATTCAATGTTATCCCAATATTTATTTATACAAAAATTATTTTTATTATTGAAATTAAGAAAATATATGCAAGCATGAGAGGTTCCATTATATATAATAATTATGAGAATCTTAATTTAATAAATATGGAAAAGTATATGAATGAATTATATACTCCATTATATGTAATCATGAAGAGCATAATATTTGTATAAATATGGAAAGGTATATGAATGAATTATATACTCCATTATATGTAATCATGAAGAGCATAATATTTGTATAAATATGGAAAATTATATGAATGAATTATAGACTCCATTATATGTAATCATGAAGAGCATAATATTTGTATAAATATGGAAAAGTATATGAATGGTTGATAAGATTCCATTATATGTAATCATGAAGAGCATAATATTTGTATAAATATGGAAAAGTATATGAATGGTTGATAAGACTCCATTATATGTAATCATGAAGAGCATAATATTTGTATAAATATGGAAAAGTATATGAATGGTTGATAAGACTCCATTATATGTAATCATGAAGGGCATAATATTTGTATAAATATGGAAAAGTATATGAATGGTGCTTTACTTTAAGAAAATGATGTGTTAAAATTAATAGAATTGAATGATTATGTTTACAATATGCCAACTTTATACATCTATTTAAACCCATCTCTTTTACACACAACTCTACACATATACACTTATTTCCAATCTCTTGACAAAATCCACAAGTAAGAGAAATTCAAGGTGGTCAAGAAAGTTTTGGTCCATTTACTACTACACTTCATTTTAATCTTTTAAAAGGTAAGTATATCTTATGTTTTTATGAAAAGTAAGTATGTTTTTATGAAAGGTAAATACACCTTATGTTTTTATGAAAAGTAAGTATGTTTTTATGACAAGTAAGTATATCTTATGTTTTTATGAAAAGTAAGTATGTTTTTATGAAAGGTAAATACACCTTATGTTTTTATGAAAAGTAAGTATGTTTTTATGACAAGTAAGTATATCTTATGTTTTTATGAAAAGTAAGTATGTTTTTATGAAAGGTAAATACACCTTATGTTTTTATGAAAAGTAAGTATGTTTTTATGACAAGTAAGTATATCTTATGTTTTTATGAAAAGTAAGTATGTTTTTATGAAAGGTAAATACACCTTATGTTTTTATGAAAAGTAAGTATGTTTTTATGACAAGTAAGTATATCTTATGTTTTTATGAAAAGTAAGTATGTTTTTATGAAAGGTAAATACACCTTATGTTTTTATGAAAAGTAAGTATGTTTTTATGACAAGTAAGTATATCTTATGTTTTTATGAAAATGTTTGGATCATTGCTATGAAATCAATCTCACAAGATTGTTATGGGTTCCATATGATATGTTTATGATTATGCTAAGGGGACCGGAGTTTAGTAGCGCTACACATAAGAATTCTTGCCATTTAAGTTCGGTAAAATTCTTGTATCTCCCTATGTTTATGAGTATTTCGATTCTATCCTATGTTATGATGAAAATGATCCATATGCTTTCAAAAGAAAATTTATGCTTGGTATACTTACTGGGATTTTATAAATCTCACTCCACGATATTTACCATTTTCAGATAATTGAAGGTTCGAGGCGGTCAACATGGAAGTGGCAAAAGTGGTTAAGATTGATGAGATAATTATGTTGAACTTTATTTATGGGATTCTAATTATTCTTTTGAATAATTTTACATTACTATTTAAGTCTAAATAATATGATATGAGTCACTTTTAGTGGCACTCGAATGGTCGAAAATTCGGGTCGTCACAGTTGGTATCAGAGAAAGGAGTTTTAAAAACGATTCTGTAGATTTTTGAAATTTTATTTCTTTAAAAAAAAAAAAAAAAAAAAAAAAAAAAAAAAAATCACTATTCACGTGAACAGTAAAACGACGTGCTATTCATGATGAACAGTGAACGAAATCACTATTCATTATAAAAATAAAAAAAAGTTGAATTTTCACATGTCAAGTATGGTTATGATTTTGAAAAGCATGATGAAATTTGATGTGCGAATTTCAAGGACAAAATTCATTTTAAGCAAGGGAGTTTGTAATGTCCTGAAAATTTTATGGAATATAATTAGTTAGTGATATGATGTTTATATTGATGTCTTTGATAAATTTCTAGAAGTTCGGGGACTAAAGGAAAAATAAGATTTGACGATAAATTTTATTTGGGTTAAGTTATTAATTATTGATGGGGAGATAATTACTATATCGATATTGGATTTGTTTTGAAGACTGTGATTAATTAGGAATTATGATTCAAGAAAATGTTGATTTGGATACAACCACATTAAATTATTGTTGATTAAAGGAAAATAAGATTATATGAAATATTTTAACTCATCACTCTACTATGTCACTCTCCACGTATTGACTCCTCGAACCAGGTATGTTATATGCTTTGCAAGTCATTTACGATTTTATTAAGACATGTTAAGTATGAAATCTTCATATGTTATGAATCTTTAAGTGAAATATACATGTTGAGTATGATATGAATTGATAGAAGCCTGAATTTTAATTTATTCCTTTTTATGTAGAATCATGAGACATAGAGGATATTGATATGAATTTTGGTTCATATTAAGCTTAGTAAGACTGACTAAATTAGAAAAATAAGTTGGTTCGTAACTTTTGCCAAAAAATATATGGAATAATATATTAAACAAAAAAAAAATTAATAATGAATTTGTACAATAATTTATCCCTTTATCACTACCTTTGTGTAAAAACAAGGGAAAAACTGTGGATGGTTATTAGTACTTCCTCTTCAAGTTTCAATTTTCGGTTCAATAATTTATCCCTTTATCACTACCTTTGCTTAAAAGCAAGGAAAAACTGTGGATGATTATTGGTACCACTCTTCAAGTTTCAATTCTGAAAAAAAAAAAAAATTCGGAAAGAAAAGAAAGAAAGAGAACGGGTGTTGAGCATAATGGGAATAATATGACTTAAGAATGATTTTCAAAATAATTGTTGTCCTTGAGTTTAGAAATGATGAACCTTAAATGGACTTTGCATAATTGATTTTAGACATGGCACTAAGTATGAGAAGTCAACAGAAATGATTAGAAATATGTTCAGATTATCTATCATTTAGATTTAATGAGAAATAGCGAGCCAATTTTATGAAGTTTTATGAGATGTTAAGATTATAAGTGATGTGGTTTTAATGAGACTTTTATGAGAAGCATTATGAAGTTAGAGATTTAAAGATTTGGTTATTGGGAATTAAGTAATGGATATTATGTTGAGTAAGTGAATTATGCCTCTATATTGAAGAGAAATTTATTATGAACTTTGGCCTTGTGATTAAATTTTGGAAATATGATTTATAACTTATAAATATAAGTATGAGTAATCTTTTGAGCCAATTAAGGTATGGAAGGAAATGATAAGTGATATTATTGAAAAATATGATTTGAAATTTCTAGGTTGAGGAATTATGAATTGAATTATGGGATATTTTGATGATATTGAAGTGTTGGAATCGTTTTCAATATTTTTAGATCGTTGTGATCAAATGTGGAGTTATTTATTATTGTGAGTTATGAAGTATGCTTATGGTTTGGATAAGTTCAAATTACAAGGGAGACTCTGTCCAGAATTTTATCATTTGGAATTAAGAGCATGATATGATAAGCATCCACTAAAGGAATTAAGGTTAGACATGCAAGTTCATTTACATCACAAACGAGATTTAGTAGATGATAGCAGAGATTTTATTATTTTCTCATAAGGAGAACACACAAAGAGTCACACTGGAAAAGAAATACATGAAACACGCAAAAGCAAAAGAAAGCAACATGGGAAATTCCTCAAATTGAGAGATGTGTTTCCGGAGTAGCCGTATCCTACCACCTCTGACCTTTTGAGGAAATAAAGAAACCTTCAAAGAGGTGTGTTTCGAGAGTAAGAATACTCCGTAATCTACCACCTGGAACCTTTGAGGTACACACAAGATTTAAATATTAAGGAAATCCTAGGAAATTAGAGGGGTGTCTCGAGAGTAAGAATACTCCGTACTCTACCCCCACCTATTCTAAGATTCATAAAGTTAAGTTTACATTAACCGGACTCCATTTTCGCTTGATTCCCCTTCCTTGCGACCAATCTATCTTAACCCCTGCTGGATCTTGTATTGAGATATATGACTGCAGCTTATCCAGTAGTTCATCAATAGTAGGAGCAGAAATAAGGAGCCTTCTGGAAAATGGAGAGATGAATCCCTGTTCCACAGCATAATCAAGAAAGGTTAACAAACCATCAAAGAAATTGTTAACATTCAGAAGCCCAATAGGCTTAGTATGGAGATCTAGTTGAGCCCACGAGGTAATGTTAAAGATTTCTTCTAAGGTACCAAAACCTTCGGGCAGGGCTATAAAGGCATCAGAACCATATAGCATACAAGTTATGCGTTCATGGATGGATAATGTTTGAACTTCATGCCCTCGTGTTTTGCCTGCAACATCTACCAAAGGGACAGGTATGACACCGATTACTTTTGATTTCTCTGCAAGAGCAGATTGGGAAACACAACCCATTAGACCACTGCTACCACCCCCATACACAAGAGTGATACCTTTTTCCCCCAGTTTCTTTCCAAGATCTACGGCCGCTTCTAGATAACTGAAGCCTTTCCCCACTTTTGATCCACAAAATACACAAATAGTTTTGATCTGTCGAAGTTTTGGTGCTTCCATCTTTGATAGTATAGAAGAGAAAACTTACGAAGAAGATGTGATTTTGGGATGCCTGAACTATGAAATATGTTTGACTATTTTAAAGCCGAAAAAATTTACTGTTTTTGATTGATTATGAAAAAGTAAAGATTTACTTTTGACAAAATCGGCCAACTTTTGACTGTTTTACCAAAGATATCACCTTTCGGTGATTTATTTCCAGCTTTATCAAAACTCGAGAAAGGAAAATATATTTTATTTCCAAAACGCGTGAAAGAAAACAGCAAAATATTTTAAATGTGTATCAAGAGATTTACCTTATATCATTGTTGAACTGCCAGAAGCCTCATTTTGTAAAACAGACTGGCAAACAGGATCTTTTGTTATTATATTTTGGAGACTATAACGATTTTTGTCCTCGTTAAACTGAGCGTATAAGGAGAGAAGTTCACGTTGCACATAACCACTTGGGTGCGTCTCAAGAGTCAGTCGAATATCATCCAAAGACTCCTTACTCAGTCCACCCTTTATGAATTTGATTTTATCATCCCGATTAGTAGAAGAATATCCTACTGTTTTGCAACGAGTATCACAGTTCCAATGAGCACATTTGTAGCAACCATTCAGCCTTTTTGCTCTTCGTTTCTTTGCGAAGGTGCTTTTGCCTAAACCAGGCATGTGCTTTGGAAATGTCATAGGTAATTCACCAGATAGTCGAACCTTTGCTTCGATCAACCAGCGAACATCTTCTGAAACACCATGAGCCATCAGCAACCTCAATCTTTCGAGTCTTATTCGATAAATTTTCCTCAGATCATTCATTGGAAGACTGGAATAATACTTGCGAATGTTTGTAAGAATGATATCCATGTTTTTGATGGATCTAACCTCTTCCCAGCATGAACTATTTAAAAGCATTAAGGATCGGAGGGAATCCGCGTGATATTGATTCCAGCAAGAAAGCGCGGAATAGAATAATGGAAAAGAGGGAACAAGAGTTTATACGCCGTTTACTTTCTTGATAAAAGGAAGATTTGATGATGACGGGATTTGAGATATGGAATATTTTCTTGGATTTTGGGTACTGATATTTTGATATAATAATCAAGGTATAGAAATAATACGGGGATACGCGAAAGTGAAATAAGGACTGTATTGAATCAGGATTAATAAGTTTGTGCAAGTGAAAGGAATACCTTACGGGAAATGTTATGATATTTGAGTTAAGAATTTTAATTATTTGGGAGATATTTGTTTATTGAATTTTGCAGAAATTTTGGGTTACAAATATTGGAAAGATAAACTGATGATTATGTTGATATGTGAATAACATGTTTGGGTATATTACATAGAGAATATTCAGGTAATCGTTTTAATTATTTTGGGATATTTGGTGATAAGAAGAAATGACAAATTATTATGGTATGATATGTTAGTAAAGATTTATTGAAATTTTAGAGATATTAATACGAATATTTGAGGTTACATGATACGATGATAAGTGACAGGTTACATGAGTACTACAAGATATGATGAAATATCACATACGATTGGGAATTTTCATTTTGAGTCAGAAGAATTTATGAGTAGACATATGTCTATTATTGATAGAAAAGTTCATGTCTTAAGAAAACAAATTGATGCATTTAGTCAAAGTCCAGTGGGTTAAATATGGTTGGGTTAAATATGGTAGCGATGATGCTACATAAGAAGAAGAAGAAGAGATTCTGATTAAGTGTTCAGAAATCATAAGATCAAGTAAGTTTAATTTCGAGGACGAAATTATTTTAAGGGGGTAAGTTTGTAGCGACCAAGAATTTTTACGCGATTAATAATTATTTTAATAGAAAATCGTGTCGCTACTATTTCACCCATTTTTATTAAGTTAACGCCACGACGTATTCGTATAGCCAAGTCAAGAAATAATCGAGATCGTTCGATTTTAAATTAAATTCCGAATTTCTAAAAATATCTCCATTCTCTTGATTTAAAGTATATTAAGTCCAAGTACTTAATTCAATGTTATCCCAATATTTATTTATACAAAAATTATTTTTATTATTGAAATTAAGAAAATATATGCAAGCATGAGAGGTTCCATTATATATAATAATTATGAGAATCTTAATTTAATAAATATGGAAAAGTATATGAATGAATTATATACTCCATTATATGTAATCATGAAGAGCATAATATTTGTATAAATATGGAAAGGTATATGAATGAATTATATACTCCATTATATGTAATCATGAAGAGCATAATATTTGTATAAATATGGAAAAGTATATGAATGAATTATAGACTCCATTATATGTAATCATGAAGAGCATAATATTTGTATAAATATGGAAAAGTATATGAATGGTTGATAAGATTCCATTATATGTAATCATGAAGAGCATAATATTTGTATAAATATGGAAAAGTATATGAATGGTTGATAAGACTCCATTATATGTAATCATGAAGAGCATAATATTTGTATAAATATGGAAAAGTATATGAATGGTTGATAAGACTCCATTATATGTAATCATGAAGAGCATAATATTTGTATAAATATGGAAAAGTATATGAATGGTGCTTTAATTTAAGAAAAGGATGTGTTAAAATTAATAGAATTGAATGATTATGTTTACAATATTCCAACTTTATACATCTATTTAAACCCATCTCTTTTACACACAACTCTACACATATACACTTATTTCCAATCTCTTGACAAAATCCACAAGTAAGAGAAATTCAAGGTGGTCAAGAAAGTTTTGGTCCATTTACTACTACACTTCATTTTAATCTTTTAAAAGGTAAGTATATCTTATGTTTTTATGAAAAGTAAGTATGTTTTTATGAAAGGTAAATACACCTTATGTTTTTATGAAAAGTAAGTATGTTTTTATGACAAGTAAGTATATCTTATGTTTTTATGAAAAGTAAGTATGTTTTTATGAAAGGTAAATACACCTTATGTTTTTATGAAAAGTAAGTATGTTTTTATGACAAGTAAGTATATCTTATGTTTTTATGAAAAGTAAGTATGTTTTTATGAAAGGTAAATACACCTTATGTTTTTATGAAAAGTAAGTATGTTTTTATGACAAGTAAGTATATCTTATGTTTTTATGAAAAGTAAGTATGTTTTTATGAAAGGTAAATACACCTTATGTTTTTATGAAAAGTAAGTATGTTTTTATGACAAGTAAGTATATCTTATGTTTTTATGAAAAGTAAGTATGTTTTTATGAAAGGTAAATACACCTTATGTTTTTATGAAAAGTAAGTATGTTTTTATGACAAGTAAGTATATCTTATGTTTTTATGAAAATGTTTGGATCATTGCTATGAAATCAATCTCACAAGATTGTTATGGGTTCCATATGATATGTTTATGATTATGCTAAGGGGACCGGAGTTTAGTAGCGCTACACATAAGAATTCTTGCCATTTAAGTTCGGTAAAATTCTTGTGTCTCCCTATGTTTATGAGTATTTCGATCCTATCCTATGTTATGATGAAAATGATCCATATGCTTTCAAAAGAAAATTTATGCTTGGTATACTTACTGGGATTTTATAAATCTCACTCCACGATATTTACCATTTTCAGATAATTGAAGGTTCGAGGCGGTCAACATGGAAGTGGCAAAAGTGGTTAAGATTGATGAGATAATTATGTTGAACTTTATGTAAGAAAATTATGTTCTATTTTTATTCACAAATAAAATTATGGGATTCTAATTATTCTTTTGAATAATTTTACATTACTATTTAAGTCTAGATAATATGATATGAGTCACTTTTAGTGGCACTCGAATGGTCGAAAATTCGGGTCGTCACACAATTTTATCTCAAAAATTTATTTATTCTCAAATTATTTTCAGTCCAAAGTATATCTGTTTTAAATACATTTCTTAATCAAAATTAGTCTAATTTTCAATGGATTACTTCCCACGTTTTTCATCTTTATTACATTATTAAGCACCTACTCTACTCATATTCCCCATGTTCCCATTAATCATTTTATTTTCTTTTTTTTTTCCTTTTGAGCACTTTCATCCTCAAGACATCATCATCACCAAACCAACTAATTATTCCCCATGTCTCCCACTTTTCTCTCCAATAAATCACCATCACGACAATCACTATAATCATCATCAATCCATAAGCTTTGCCTCAACTCCAAAACCGGCCATTTCTATAAGCACCTATGCTGCAACCACCAATGCAGCCACCACAGATGTTGCCTTCCATCCTCACCACCCCAGTGCAGCTCAATCTGCAATCAGTCTCCAACCATCAACAAAAGGGTAATGTTAAACATCCAATTCACCAAAGCTGTTGATTCACCATCATTTTCAAATCAGCATCATCATCACCGGACACCACCAATTCACAGCAAATTCACTACCAATTCACTGCTCAATTCAAGAAATCATCTCCATGACTCCCAATCGAACAAACCAAACACTGCCTCAACCAATTTTGATCAAGCAGACACCATCACTGCTGAATCACCCTCACCTCATTGCAATCAACCACAGTATTCATCATTTCATCATCGATCAAACCATCACCGGAAATTAACCCAACCACAGTCACCACCCATCAATCGAACCTCAAATCAAACCAACTGCAGCACCGTCCATATCCATCACCAACACTGCTGTAGCGCAACCACCACCATTTCCCAAACCGTCACACGCCACCCACAACCGCCTACTGCCCAACTCCAATTCAGTATAAAGTTGTACCAAAATCAAACCCAAAAACCCACGAAGGACAAGAAATAAACCAGTTACCTACCTCAACTGTGGAACCACTTCGTCGGAGCTATCACCGGAAATCGCAACCAAGATCAGATCTTGAGCCTTGGATTCACCTCGAATCAACACCAAAACCTAGCCTAAATCACCACCACATGATGGCCGAACCATCGCCGAACCACCGCCGGCGTTTGGCTCGCGGCAACCTTGACTGAAAGTAGTCGATCGCCAGCTTTCGTTTCACTTCTCCGCCCTCTCTCGCTTTGCTCTCCCAGTCTCCTCTGCCTTTCTCTAGTCTCTCTCTCTAACGCTGAATAATGAAATACAGAAAGTAAAGGTTGATTTTAATATTTAACTTTTCAGGAAGTTGCACTTTGGTCCCTACGTTTTCAAAATGATTTAAATCAGTCCTCAAGTTTTGAAATGTTTCAAATCAGCCCCTATGATTTTAAAACAATCCAATTCAGTCCCTTTTAGTTTCAAAGGTTTTATTTCAGTCCTTTCAGCTTTTAAAATCATCAATTTCAGCCCTTAATTTTTAAATGATTTTAATCAGCCCTTTCATTTTAAAAATCTGATCAATTCAGTCCCTCAACTATCAAAAGTATTCATTTTAATCCCTCCACTTTCAAAACATCAATTTTAGTCCTCAAATTATAATTTATCATTTTGAACTATATATTCGATATACTAAAGTGACTTATTGGCTAAGACGAAGCGTACGGAGAATTTAAAGAAATTGAAGTCATTCCCGCTCAACTTTGCACTCGTCGGATTTGAGGTAGACTCGCACTTATTAATTGATTTAAATTATGATTTCATATGAATGTCATGTGACTTGTGAAAGTCAATTTTCAAGAAAATTAAGTATGTTTTATGAAAGGTAAATATACCTTATGTTTTTATGAAAAGTAAGTATACCCTATGTTTTTACGATAATGTTTTATATGTTTTGGATCATTGCTATGCACATAAGAATTCTTACCACCTAAGTTCGGTAGAATTCTTGTGTCTCCATAAGTTTATGAGGATTTACCACCTAAGTTCGGTAAAATTCCTGTCTTTCCATATGTTTATGAGGATTTACCACCTAAGTTCGGTAAAATTCTTGTCGCATATGTTTATGAGGATTTCGATCCTATCTTATGTTATGATGGAAATGATCCCTATGAATTTCATGAATTATGTTTTGGTATACTTACTGTTATTATGATCTTACTGTTATTATGATCTTACTGCATAAGAATTCTTGCCACCTAAGTTCGGTAAAGTTCTTGTGTCTTCTTATGTTTATGAGGATTTCAATCCTATCTTATGTTATGCTTTCAAAAGAAATTATGCTTGGCATAATTAAAATGTTTTTATAAGTATATGGTTTTCAAAGAGCTGTTTTCAAAGAACTATTTTCAAAGAGCCTATGATTTGCAAAATATGTCCCGTGCTGTAATGCACAATATGAGTTTTATCAAGAGCCGTTTTATAAAGAAGCTCTATCAATGCCCGTTTTATAAAGAGCCGGGATTTATGTGTTTAATCATCTTATAAATTAAATTAATTTGCGATGAGTCTACTGAGTATTTCCCCCATGAAATACTCACCCTACTTTTTAACAGTTTTGCAGATTTCGGAGACGGTGGCGAGCGATGAATGATGGTGGCAATAATCGTTAAACGGTTGAAAGTTTGACGTTAATGATTTCCGTATTTTCCAAACAATCGAATAATTTAGAGAAGTTCATTTATTTGAGAAATTATGATATTGGCTATTTCTTTACAATATTAATGGTTCGATTTACTATTTCAAATGGTTTCATAAATGTTTTCAATTTTAGCGGCCATTACAGTTTATTTAATGTTGCCAAAAATGAATTTCAATTATTTCTTCCGCAAAAATATTATTCGAAAAATTTAGACAGAAAATGACGTAGTGAATCGGGTATACGGAACTCGGGGCGCTACAGAAAGTCCCTTAAAGAGATAAATTTTTTGGATGATAATACCCTCAACAATAATTGACAATTTCTCATTTGTTATTTCAATTAATTTTATTTTAATTATTTTATATTATAATTAATGTAATATTTTATAATTTAATAATGATCGTTGTCTCTTCAAATTTCATTGATCTATATTTATATATGATACTTTTAAAATAACTTGAATAGAGAAATATTTTGGATCATAATACTCTCGAACATGATTTATAATTTTTTATTTGTCCTTCAATTAATTTTATTTTAAATATAGCATTTTATAATTAAAATTGAATTTTCTAATCTAATAATGGTCATTTTCTATTCAAATTTCACTGATCTATATTTTTATCTATATTACTTCTAAAATAACTTGAATGGAGAAATATTTTCGATCATAATACTCTCGAAAATAATTTTTAATTTCTTATTTATTCATCAATTAATTTTATTTTAATTATAGCATTTTATAATTAAAAAAAATCTATGTGTAATTGTCCTCTTTAGGGCGATAATACCCTCAACAATGATTTACAATTTCTTATTTTCTTTTAATTAATTTTATTTTAATTATTAATATTATAATTAATGTAATATTTTCTAATTTAATGGCGGTCGTTGTTTCTTCAAATTTCATTGACACACACACACACACACACACACACACACATTACTTTTAAAATAACTTGAATGGAGGAATATTTTGGATCATAATACTCTCGAAAATAATTTATAATTTCTTTTTTATCATTTAATTAATTTTATTTTAATTATAACGTTTTATAATTAAAAATAAATTTTCTAATTTAATGATAGTCGTTATCTTTTCAAATTTCACTAATCTATATTTATATCTATACTACTTCTAAAATAACTTGAATGGAGAAATATTTTGGATCATAATACTTTCAAAAATAATTTATAATTTCTTATTTATCCTTCAATTAATTTTATTTTATTCATAGCATTTATTATAAAAATAAATTTCTATATCTACACACATATATACAACTTCTAAAAGTGGCTTAAAGAGTTAATACTTTTGACGTTTCTACCCTTATAACTTTTTTATAGTTTCATGTTTACACTAATTTTAATTAATAAATATTTATTTTTTAATATTTTTTTATTTTATCGACAATATCATTAATTTCGATATATTTACAACTTATACTATTTACTTTCTAACTGAAAGTTTTTCAAGTAAAACGTAAAACTTTCAATCCTCATTTTTTTATTTTCCGTTAATTTATTTTAATTATTATTTATTCACATTAAATAGAAACAAAATTATATTAATATAATATCATAAAGAAAATAGTAAAAAAAATTGGCTATATTTTTTTCACGAAACTAAAATTCTCATTCTAAATTAAATATCAATACATTATCATCATTAAGAAAGTTTTGAGAAATACGAATAATATATTGTTTTAATCATATTTTTAATATTCTAAATCCCACATTATAATCTTCAATCTAACACATTTATATAGTTACATAGAACTCTCAATTACTAACTTTCATTAACATGTTTATAATTCCAAGAACCTTTTATATTCATATGTGTTTTTACACTAAAATGAATTCAATATAGCTTATACTATGACTCATTATAGCCCATTATAAATTCAAAAGGGGGTTTAAAGTCTAACCTCAAATTTAGATTTTTAATAAATCGAATGATTTTGTCTACAAATAAAAGCATCAACTATATATTGCTACAAAATCTGATCGCGTGCGATGAAGATTGAAGTATAAATATTTTCAATTTGTGTACATGTTCCATTGAAACTTATATGTAACGATGGAAGTGTTAAAACTCATTTTGACTTTTTTATTAATGCAGATGTGATATTTCCCATTATATTTGTTTGTATTTTTTTTCTAAGAATTTTTTTGATAATAAACTAATATGTTGTCATTTTTAGTTAGTACTTGTAACGTGCCAAATTCTTGCTGCACTATTTTGGGCCACAATTGAGAATTTTACACCCACGTTTCAGAAAGGGAAAATATATAAACTTATCATGAATAAATTAGATAAATAGTGATGATGCTAAAAAATCCGCACCTGAAATACTTCGAGCTTGAACAGCGAACGAACACGAACTGGATATTCAAATACATGAAACAAAGGTGAGGAGGTGTATCCTCGCGCCCCTCCGATGCGTAAGTCAGTAAAGAGGAAGGAGAAAATTTATGTAAGAGGCTATACAATAGAAAATAATAATTGTTTACCCGAATTATGGTGAAGAGGGGAATATTTATAGTGGAGTGTGACTGAATCCTTGTAGGACTAAGACGATTAAAAATAGGATTGAGTCCTTTTAGGAATCGTCTTCCTAATTATTGGGGATACGGTTGTTGGCTCCAGATAGGGTTCTGTTTAGAAGACGAGTTCTATGAGGATTAGGAACTTATAGATTCCACGTGTCGGATCAAGTCAAGTCCGACCGATGAGAGGTGTGACCCGAGCAACATGCTCCCCGAGCACGTCATGCTCAATGGGTGAGAGATATGTCCTCGGGCCGGCATACTTATTGGGGCTATAGTGAGTGGTTGGGGCAACCTATTATTATAGATGTTTTGGGCATGATCGAGGTTGCTTAAGTGGTCATCCTCAAGGTAAACGTTAATTTCTTGCTCATCACTAGCTCCCGTGCATCTATGTGTGAGATCCGGGAGGACATGATGCGCCCTGAATGATGATAGCATTGGTCGGGGATGAGTAGACGGTTCTGACAATGAGGTGACGTTTGGCAAGCAACGTGGAGCTTTGGTATTTGAGCACTTTTGCTTTATAAGTAGGGATTCTCCTCACTTTCACACTTTACCCTTTTCTTGAGAGTGAAAGCATTGAGTTCGTGCTCGGGCCTTAATCGTTTGTTTTTCATTTACTCGTCGGTTGAGGTAAGAGCTTCGAGCCTTTAAGTTTATTAATTTTTAGTTACTACATAGGAAATGTCTAGAAGTGATAGTAGCTCGACCAGTAACAATAGTACGAGCCCATCGAGCAACTCGAGAAGCGAGCAGAATAGGCTTGAGGACTTAGGAAATACTCTAATCCCCATGGTAGATCCAGTAGACGTTAGGCCTCGGGCCGAGCATGAAGATGAGACCCCTCTTACATACCCCGACCTTAGGTCTGTATATAAAGAGCATAAGATTATCGAGGTCATGAGGGAGTTTGAGTTGATGCCTAGGTACGACGTTAGGACTCCGACCACTAAGGATAGGGTTGTGACTGCTCACGAAGGAGATTTTTTGGTATATAGGGATGCCTTGAAGGCTGGGCTGAGGTGGCCACTGCATTCATTTTTCATTGAGTTTCTTATTGAGTATTCTATGTGCCCAGGGAAACTAGTGCCGAAAGGGTGGAGAATGCTCCTATACTTTTTTATCGCTTGTAGGTTTCTTTCCATAGTGCTCCGATTAGACCTCTGCAAGATGGTGTTCGAACTTAAACAGCTCCCCCACTTTTCTTGTTTTGCATATCTATCTTTTCAGAGTAGATTAAAAATGCCTAGGATTTCGAGCTCCCTTCGGGGTTGGAAAGGGAGGTTTTTTTATGTCATTCCTCAGGAACCCGGGCATCCCTTCTGGTCGGAGTGGGTTGTCTCGGACACTGCTAAATTCAATGAGGGTCAGGCCTATTTTGAGACCTTAGAGAGAGATAGGCAGTTGCCCGAGGGATTAGAGCCCCTAATCACTAACTTGGATGATTTACTCGGGGATGAGGTCTTCGATCTCGCTGAAGTCATGAACTTATGGGGTTGGAGCCTGGCCACTCTATTTAAATTTTTGGTGCTATATGTGATGCCCGGGCTAATAACTCGTTTATTTTTGTAGAAAACATTATGACTTTTGATCCTTCCTCGCTCAGGAATTTTATTCAAGGGAAGGCCAGGGGGACTAGTAGTCGGCCCCCATCTAAGAAGAATAAGAAGAGTCCCCGACCACCGGTGATAAGCGGCCCTAGGGAAGGGTCAAACACCATGCTTAGGGATGAAGATTCCCAGGATATTCCCCCTCCTCCTCGCAAATCCCAGGCCAATAAATCCCCGGTGCCTAATTTTATTGACCTTGAGGATGACCCTATCCAGGATGCTTCCTTGACACAGGATGTTGTGGCCAAGTACAGGAATGAGGTCAGCTCGGGAGAGGGTATTAAGCACCTTGAGGCATATTTCACTAAGGTAAAAATTTGTTGAATTAGTCAATCCTTTATTCTTGAGCTAATGGGTTTTATGGTGCAGGCTCTCAACATCGCTCAGGGACTTGCACTGAGGGCTATTGATTAGGAAGTCCACTGAGTTCAACTTTCTTCAAGACGAGTATGCATCGGGTTCATATAATTATGCTTTCAAACAAGCCCGACCCTTACTACGCGCGAAGGGAGCTGAGGCGCGCCTCGATGATTTAAGCACTGACCCTGACTTTGCTAAGGGCCTCATCTTGTCTAAATCTGAGGATAACCCTGATGATGGTGCCAAAGAAGGATCAGGGGATGAGCTCGATGTTATAGATAAGGGTGCTCAAATCTATGGTTGTGTATCCCCGACCCTTACCTCGATCTTGTACTCTTTTTTAATTCAATGAAATATTTTGTTTTAAGTGTTTGACTTGAGCCTTAATTTATGCAATGTGCATGTACACGAGCGCGATTGGTAAACTTAAAACTGCTAATTTTTTCGAAAGTGAGACTCGAAGGTTAATGTAGTGAAATCTTACTAACCTTGAATAATGTTAATGTAAATGAGAAAGTATTAACCCTGAACAAAGGGTAATGTAAATGAGCAAGTATTGACCCCGAACATGGGTAATGTAAAAAAGCAAGTATTGACCCCGAACATGGGTAATGTAAAAGAGCAAGTATTAACCCCGAACATGGGTAATGTAAATGAGCAAGTATTAACCCCGAACAAGGGTACTGTGAATGGGTAAGTATTAACCCCGAACAAGGGTAAAGTGAATGAGTAAGTATTAACCTCAAACAAGGTTAATATGAATGGTTGTATTAACCCCGAACATTTGTTAATCCCCGAACATGGTTACAATAGGAATTGGTTAATGCGCTATTCTTGTTTCTCGGGGTTAGATATTAAAGTGCTAACTCGTGGACAAGGCTTTGAGGTGCTTACTTGTGGGCAAGACTTTGAGTGCTTGGTCGTGGACAAAGCTTTGAGGTGCTTTCTTATCAGCAAGGCTTTGAGTGCTTTCTCACAGACAAAGCTTTGAGTGCTTGCTCGTGGGCAAGGCTTTGTGGTGTTTGCTCGTGGGCAAGGCTTTGAGTGCTTTCTCGTTTGCAAGGCTTTGAATGCTTGCTCGTGAGCAAGTCTTTGGCCTAGACACAATCATTGGAGAACTCTTTCTTTTATTTAGACACATCTTAAAGAAGTAATAATAGTTGGCATGCAATCCAAAACAAAAACAAAACTATGAAATAAGATAAATGTGCGAGCTACCAAGCTAGGTGTTGCTACCTGTAGTAAACTTACAAGTTGTTTGCTTTCCATGGTCTTGGGAGCCACCTTCCTGCAAGGTCTCATTAGTTGTACGATCCCTCTCGTGTTTGTCGCAAGACCTCATAAGGTCTTTCCCAAGTTGGCCCAAGTATCCCAGGGGGATGACCAGCTATTTCTGTTTTTCTTAGCACGAGGTCCCCTGCTCTAAACTGCCTTGGGTTTACCCTGCTGTAAAGGTATTTGGATGTTCTGTTTTGATAGGATGCTATCCTCACGCTAGCATCTTCACGAACTTCTTCCAATAGGTTAAGGTGCTCACATGTGCTCTCACTTTCAACAAGACATCTGAAACATGGTATGCCAACTTCTATGGGGATTGTGGCCTCTATACCAAAAGCAAGCATAAAAGGAGTCTCCTAGTGGCTGTACGATGTGACGTCTTGAAAGACCAAAGTATCGATGGCAGGTCATTGGGCCAAGATCCTTGTGCCTCTCCAATCCTTGGATGGAGGTCTTGGAGTATTATTCTGTTCATCACTTCGGCTAGGCCATTACTTTGGGGATGCGCAACTGAAGTTAGGCGATGGTCAATATGCAGGTTTGCATAGAAATTCTTGAACTGTGCATTATCGAATTGCCTGACATTGTCTGTTATCAACACCTTGAAGACCAAACCTGCATATGATGGACTTCTAAACAAAAGACCTGAGCTTGGGCTCTGAAATTGTTTCTAAGGCCTCTGCCTCCACCCACTTCGTAAAGTATTCGACTGCCACTACTATGAACTTTAACTATCCTCTTGCTAAGGGAAAAGAACCCAAGATTTCAATTCCCCACTGTTCAAATGGTCCTAGGCACTGGATAGGAGTTAGATTCTCAGCCGGCCTATGGATTATATTCCCATGTCTCTAACACTTGTCACACCTCTTCACATAATCCATCGCATCCCTCCTCATGGTTGGCCAATAGTACCCATATCTAAGGGATTTGTAAGCCAAAGCCCTAGCACCCTGATGATTTACACATATACCTTCGTGTACCTCTACAAGAGCTTGAGCACCTTCATCAGTTCTAAGACACCTTATTTAGGATAATGTGAAACTCTTTCGATAAAGAACTCCACCGATCAAGCAATATTTTGTTGATCTCTGTTTGATGCTCCTGGCTTCCCTTGTATTCTCAGGGAGACTTCCATCGAACAACTATTTGATGATAAGGTCCATCCATGAAGGTTCATGGTCAACGTCCATAACTACAGCCTTTGGGGCTATACTCGGTTGTGATACAAATTTCATATGAACAGTTCTTTCTAGGTTGTCGATGTTCATGAACACAAGCCTAGAAATTACATCCGCCTTGACATTTTGTGATCGAGGTATTTTCAAAATCTTGCAACTTCTAAACATTCTCCGTAGCTTATGAACACGCAGGAAATATAAACTCATTTTCTTCTCCTTCCTTTCAAAAGTGCCATCGATCTACCCAACAATCAGCTGGGAGTCACTGAAAATCTTTATATGATCAAGTTTGAGGCCATAAGCAATCTCAAGCCCAATGATAACAACTTCGTATTCTGCTTCATTGTTTGTCATTTCAAATTCAAATCTCAAGGTGCATTGTATATTGAACTGTAGGTCTGGGCTCATGATAATCACCCTTGCATCCGAGCCGTAGGAGTTGGATGCTCCATCCAAAAAAATTTCCTAGCAACTGCTCGGACTATTTGGGCTACTCTCTGGCCCCCGAGGCCTTGGTGTGAGTTCTGCAATGAAGTCAGCATAAGCCAGCGAACGAACACGAATTAGATCTTCAAATACCTGAAACAAAGGTGAGGATATGTATTCTCGTCGCCCCTCTGATGCTGAAGTCAATAAAGAGTAAGGAGAAAATTTATGCAAGATGCTATAAACTGGAAAATAATAATTGTGTACCTGAATTATGGTGGAGAGATGAATATTTATAGAGGAGTGTGACTGAATCCTTGTAGGACTAAGATGCTTAAAAATAGGAATGAGTCCTTTTATGAATCATCTTCCTAATTATTGGGGATAAGGTTGTTTGCTTCAGATTGGGTTCTGTTTAGAAGATGAGTTCTTTCAGGATTAGGAACTTATGGATTCCACGCGCCGGATCGAGTCAAGTACGACCGACGAGAGGCGTGACACGAGCAACATGCTCCTCGAGCACGTCATGCTCAATGGGTGAGATATATGTCCTCGGGGCAGCATACTCATCGGGGCTGTGGCGAGTGTTCGGGGCAACCTATTATTATAGATGTTTTGGGCATGATCGGGGTTGTTTAAGTGGTCATGATCAAGGTAAGCGTTAATTTCTTGCTCATCAAATAGTAATCATACATTTTCAAATGTACACGATGAAATTGAAATCAATTTCATGATAAAATACAAAATTGAAGAGATTGAAGATGACATCTCACTAAAATTACCAAATTATGCATTGTTGAATTCTCACAAGTCCAAAACTTCGTTATGAAGGAAAAATACTTGATATTAAATCTATATTGAATTTTTTTATGATTTTTGTATAATATCTCAAATATTATATAAATAAAAACTATCATTTATTCTCAAATATTATCGGCGTTGTTCTCAACATGAAGATCATATTTGCTTTCATTAAATAAGTGAATCTAGCCAAGGTTTTGATTGACAGAGTGTAATATTGTTTCAAAAACTTTGTTTAAATGTTAAAAATTATTAATTTTTCTTAATTCTATTTGTTTTGAATATTGTTTGGCAAATTTTCTTGAGAAAAACTTGAAATTTTTACCAGAAATAATATCTAAATATTACTTTACATGGATAATTAATGTGCAAAGCACGTTTATACAACTAGTTCTTTGCAAAAGAGATGTATGATAGATTTTTTTGGTATATTTTAATTTTTAAACTTTAATTATTAATTTTAAGTGTTTTCCTAAAAAATTAATCATTAATTTTAATAAATATTGTTACATTAATTGATTCTTCTTTCTTCATACTAGTGTTACGTCAAAACATATAATTGTGACTTCTATTTTTTCTATTTTTTCATTATATATCAAACATATGTATGATGAAATAAATAGGAAAATAATAAAATTATAATGTTATTTGAAAAAAAGAAAAGGATAATTTAAACAATAATCAACTAATGCACAGTGTTGAAATGAAAAATAATAACTCATGCAAATGAAGATTATTTAAAATTTTATTTTAGTTATTCGTTATATAAAAAAATATAAATTATTAAAATGTTATTATCATCTAACATTTGAATAGTGAAAAGAATGATAAATATTATACCAAAAAAATAACCATATGTGCGAACTTAAAATTAAAACTGAATAATAAATTACTAAAGCTGGAACTTTAGACACAATTAAAATTGAATTATATTTGTAATTATAGTGTGTTCGGGTGTTATTTTTTAGTCCTATAATACTTTTTTGATAATTTAGTTTCTTATTTCACGTGAAAGATAGCCTTGGAATCAAGGTGTACAAATAAAAAAAAAATGACTACTAGCATTCTCTTTTATTACTGTTATATCGGCCAGCGAGAAAATACTTTAAAATTACCTTGTAGAGATAAATACTTTATCACAAATATTGTTACGGTTATTTAATCTAGTCGAATTTTGAAGGAATAAATGTAACTAAATTAATTAACTAAACAATAATACGAAGATTATAATCATTTAAATAAGAAATCAAGAGAGCTTCATGTAATTGATCATAATGTATTGAAAGCTTAAGTATTTAGACATTAAAATAATGAAACAAATGAATAAAAAATATCAAACAAATCACTATTTGAAGGAAATGGAGAATTATTTGAAATAATTTTGTTTATATTTATCAAAAAAAAAAAAAGGACAATAAATTTAAAAGTATACATCCAGAAATTTGTTGCAACAAAAATTACATTAACTATTTAATTTAAAAAATAAATATAAATTAATAAATGTAAACCTAGGAAAATATTTTAGGGAATCAAATGTATAATATAAACATGTAATATAATGCAAATGCAAGAGTTGTACATGAGTTCATAATTCGTTCACAAGTACACAATGGTCAAATAGAATAGGAAGAGATCAAATGGAATATTTAAGTGAAAAAGATTGTAAATCTATACTATCAAAAGTCTCTTAAAAGAAGAAACATTTTTGGACTATTTTAACATCGCATCCTTTTAAAAATTTCATATTCACCTTTAGTTTTAATTAATGTACATTTTTTAAATAATATTTATCATTCATTTTTCCCTACAACAATGGATTTATTATGAACTATATACACATATAGAAGAAGAAATCATTCCAACTCCAATTTCTTCGAATAAGGTAGCCTAAGAATACATTCTTAGATATACAAAATTTAAATAAGTCAGTAATCAGTAATTATATAAGATTTCGGGTCATTCATGCGCAGTGAAAATTAAATATGCTCGAAACATTAGCTCGGATCAACCTTGAACTTAAATAGAATTTGTAATTCGAATTGTACCTTTTGATGAAACTCGTGGATCTGAAATCTGGCACATAATGGATGTGTTAACTTTTATTAGATAAATACTATCACGTAGACAATGAAGTATATGTTATTATATATACATATTAATTTTAACTATTATTTGAATTTGAATGTCAAATTTACTAAATTTATCAATGAGTAACTATTTAACATTTCTCTCTCCTGCTTTAACACAAATTATCATGTAAGATATTAAAATATTTCTTAATTTTAACAAATAATTTAACAATACACTTGGAAAGATTCATGAAACAAACAAGTTAACATATCTAATGTAGACATAAAATTGATTATTAATTAACTACCTGTTTGGTAAATCAAATAAACTAATTTATAAACTCATTTATAAATTAAACAATTTTTCAAACTACTTTTTCACAACACACATTTTTCACTCAACTTTTTAACCAAATTTTTTTTCTCAAAATTATAAATAAACTAAGCCTCTGTTCGGCTGTTTTGTTTAAATTAAAAATTTAAACTGCATAATTTTTAAATCACTTTTTAACTATACACATTTTTTATCTCCAATTTTTAACTACAAATATTATTCAAATTTAAAATTCCTTTGGCGGCTTAAATATAAAAATCCTTTGGCGGCTTAAGTAGATTTTGATTTATAAAAAAAATGCCCCAGAGCACATATCTTAGTGGCAAAGGGGAATGATGAAAAAGTGGTCAGCGCAGTCGGGTGCAGTGTTCAAATTCTGAAATAATGAATTTGTGTCTTGTGACAAGTGGGAGTTATGACTTACCACACCTTCACTCTGGCTCTGGGAGGCATAACCTGCTATTTACCTCCTTAACCAATGATCCAACACAGGGTCGACTAGGGACCTTAAGGTGTGGGCTATACTTTTTTTTTTTTTTTATAAAATGCTTCATTCCCGCCCGTGACCTATGCAAATTGTATTATTTAGCTTCTATTTGGCAGCCGGTTTATGCCCTTTTTTTTTTTGCCAATTTCTGCTACAATGCTGTTGACTATATGCGACCCACCAATAAATCTCATCTTACAGCCAGCCGCCTACAATTTTTGACCTCTACCATTGTAGCAAACCATGGTTTTGTAATAAAACCGTGCGGCCAGACACAGCCTTAATACGGACTGTTAACAGGTTTTTTTTTTTTTTTTTTTTTTTAATAGAATGCTGTATTCCCGCCCGTGACTTATGCAAGTTGTATTATTTAATACTGACTCATAACAGCCTTAACCGGATAATCTTTCATACAAATCTGACATACAATGAATCTTGAAAAGTTCTGGCACTTTCATGGAAGACAGAGCATATTGGGCCACCCAGTTCATTGTTAGCTATAGAAATGTTCTTCTGCCAGACATCTGACAGGAGAAGGTGCCAGACATAGACACAAGGGGGTGGACTCCACAACACATGGGGTCCCCCCTTGTGTCTATGTCTGGCACATTCTCCTACCAGATGTCTGGCAGGAGAACAAAACCATTGTTAACTAATAACTAGTATTTCACCCGTGCGATGCACGGAAATTATTAATCGCAATATTTATTTCATTAAGTATTCGTAAAATTTTAGTATTTATACATAGTCAACACATATAAATACATAAAAAAAGATTTTCTATTGCAATAATTATTAGAATTTAAAAAAATAACATAAATAATTCAAATTATTAAAAAAGTCTTTGAATAGTAAACGTATATTTATATATTAAATAATAAATTACTATTGATTTCAATAATTTTAATGAATTATTAATAACTTCATTGAAATGTAAATTTAGTAGTTTTTTAATAGTATATTACATTTGATATAACATTATGTGCACTTATATTGATGCATGTGAAATATATTAGTATATTTCTCATAACTTTTATATCTGTCTTTTGTATTTAATGTACTTTTTAATTTTCATTTTAAAACATCAATCACAATGATTAAAAAAGAAATAGTCAATATATTTGAATTTAGTCAATAAAACTTTATTTGCAAAAATAAGTAGTCAAAATAATAATTTTGAAAATCTTGTGATTATAATGATACGACAACCGAGTAAAGTTGAAGATTACAAAATTATACCAAAAATTATACCCTATAATCTTTAAAAATTATTAAAATTAAAAATGATTAAAAAATATTACTCATTCTATTGATATTATTAACTAAGAAAAAATCAAAGTATTAACTCTTCAATATCAACCTTCGTTAAATAACTTTCTAAATATTATTTATAAGCAACACATTTTTTCAACCCACTTTTAACTACATATTTTTTCAAAACTATTTTTCAACCACACATTTAACCCAGAAACAAAAATATAGTTGTTGAACAGAAGGTTAATTTATTAAAATATTTAATAATAATATATAATATATATTTTAGAAAATTTGATTTGTAATATTAAAGAGAACAAATGATTTGACCATTAATAATTAAAACACAATTTAATTATTGATGGTTATACATATGATTTATAATATTAAAAACAACAAATAAATTAAAAATAAATGATTAAATAATAATTTTAAAACTGATAATTAAAAATATTGATTGAACTCATTCAATATTAATGTTAATAATAAAAATAATTATTATTATAACCAAAATATACAAATAACAATAAAATCATATTAATTATTTACTATAATACTAAAATATAAAGAATTTAAGAATTAAATTTTGCCAAACAATCCTACTTTTATATATATAGATATAGATTTTCACCATTGCGATGAACTGAAATTACTATCCGCAATATAGATAAGCATTCATAAAATTTAATGATTGTACATAATCAACACAAATACAAAATTTTTTTTATCACAACAATTATTAATATTTAAAAACAACATAAATAATGCAAATTATCGAAAACTTTAGTGAATGATAAATGCAAATTCTATACTTTTTTAATAAATGCAAATTCTGTAGTTTTTTTTTTTTTTGGAACAAATGTATGTAGTGCACAAAAATGTATTTCAAATTTGTAATCATTACACTTTCCAAAATGCAAGCATTTTTTATTTATTTTTTAATTCTTGTCTTTTTATCAAAATATTTCCAAATTTAGTAAGTACATTTTGGAGGGAAAGTGTGTGTGTGTGTTTATTTTTGGTAAAGACTTTGTTTTTATATATAGATAGATTTTCTATCTAGAAAAATACCAAAATAGACCCAAAAAAAAAAAAAAACTGCAACCACAGCCGTCGAACGGTCAATAATTTTTCAGATCTCCATTTTCAGAATAGCATTACAGTAGGGAAGACTTCAAGTCTTCTAAAAATTAATATCTAAGAGCATCTCCAGCCCTGCACCAAAATGGCGTTTTAACGCCATTTTGGTGCAGGGCTCTACTCCAGCCGGGCACCATTTTGCCGAGCAAAATGGTGCCCTGCTACAGTGCAGCGCCATAGATGGCGCTGCACTGTAGCAATGCCGAGTTTGACGGCATTGCTGTTCCAGTTTTTTGATTTTAATTTTTATTTTTTTTTGGTTTCTAAAATATTGGTTTTGTAGTTTTTGGTGTATATTTCATTTATTTATTGTCCATTTGGTCCTTACAATTTTGTTTACCTTGTTTAAAATAAGTTATGTAAAGTTGAATTTGTTCATAATTTTTGTAGTCAAATAAATTTGCATGTTTATTTATATTCAAATGTGGTTAATGATATTTTTTGTGATAAACAAGTAGTAAATATAAATTGATTACAAAATGTATCACATTAAAATTTGATTGAAAAAGCAACAGTTGGGAATAATTGGACCACACCAAATTTTAAATAAAACACAACAAATACATAGTAAATAGAAATTGGATATTTCAGTAATATGGCAAATTTCCTCCGGAACCACTTAAACCATCGAATAGCGGACTGAATGAGCTTGAGTCGGATTGACTTTCATTCAGTTGTTGTTGGGTCCTCTTTAGTATAATACGTTGTTGTTCACTCCTTATGAACTCACGGGTCATCGGGTTTGATATTGAATCCAAGTTTGTCAACAAAATTTTGTTATCCTCTTTATACATTTGTAATTGATAAAAGTTTTGTCTATCAGCCGCTCCCTTTCTTATCAAATCCGTGAGTTCTTTGTTTTCAGCCTTCATTTCATCCAATTCCTTTCTGGTCTCATCTTCAATCTTTTTTTTTGTTTTTGGCCTTCTTCACACCCATCGGCCTTTCAGATGAGGTACCCCCAGCATTCACGTTCTCCATGTTCAAAGAAAATGATGAAAGTCCAGGGGACGAGGGAGAGCCGGCTAGTGGGCAGTCTGGTTCATAAGATGTAAAAGCATTTGGGGATGTTTGAAAATCATTGCGGGAAACACTCGGCGTCGGAGAGAATTTCTCAATATCCTTTAGTAGGGGCCATAAATGATCAAATTTGAACATGCCCTTATTAGCTGGGTCTTGTGCGTATAGCATTTTGGCTCTGTCCATCTGTAAGACATGTTACGAAAAGGTTAATCAGTAAAATATGAATTTAAAGTAAAGATATATATTAAATATGAATGCCTACAATGTCCTGCTCCGATGCGCCACTTGGATGTAAATTTTCTACTTGACGAACACAGTCTCGCAATTTTGAGACGGCCTTCGTAATTTCACCCATACGCGTTGAGATGGATCTTTCTGGTTGGAAATGGAAGAATTGTCCCACTGCATGGGCTGGACAATATACAGGCCGTAGGGGGTCCCCTACAATAATTCTCGAGGCTGTGGCCTATTATGATCTTTGGATATGGCATGCTCACTTTGGATTACCAGGGTCAAATAACGATATTAATGTGTTGAAATCGTCTCATCTATTTTCTGACTTGGCAGACGGTGTAGCTCCACCAGTAAACTATGTCATACAAGGAAAATAGTACACAATGAGATATTATTTAGCTGATGGAATATACCCAAAGTGGTCATGTAGCGACCAAGAATTTTTACGCGATTAATAATTATTTTAATAGAAAATCGTGTCGCTACTATTTCACCCATTTTTATTAAGTTAACGCCACGACGTATTCGTATAGCCAAGTCAAGAAATAATCGAGATCGTTCGATTTTAAATTAAATTCCGAATTTCTAAAAATATCTCCATTCTCTTGATTTAAAGTATATTAAGTCTAAGTACTTAATTCAATGTTATCCCAATATTTATTTGTACAAAAATTACTTTTATTATTTAAATTAAGAAAATATATGCAAGCATGAGAGGTTCCATTATATGTAATCATGAAGAGCATAATATTTGTATAAATATGGAAAAGTATATGAATGATTTATATACTCCATTATATATAATCATGAAGAGCATAATATTTGTATAAATATGGAAAAGTATATGAATGATTGATAAGACTCCATTATATGTAATCATGAAGAGCATAATATTTGTATAAATATGGAAAAGTATATGAATGATTTATATACTCCATTATATATAATCATGAAGAGCATAATATTTGTATAAATATGGAAAAGTATATGAATGATTTATATACTCCATTATATATAATCATGAAGAGCATAATATTTGTATAAATATGGAAAAGTATATGAATGATTGATAAGACTCCATTATATATAATCATGAAGAGCATAATATTTGTATAAATATGGAAAAGTATATGAATGATTGATAAGACTCCATTATATATAATCATGAAGAGCATATTATTTGTATAAATATGGAAAAGTATATGAATGGTGCTTTACTTTAAGAAAAGGATGTGTTAAAATTAATAGAATTGAATGATTATGTTTACAATATGCCAACTTTATACATCTATTTAAACCCATCTCTTTTACACACAACTCTACACATATACACTTATTTCCAATCTCTTGACAAAATCCACAAGTAAGAGAAATTCAAGGTGGTCAAGAAAGTCTTGGTCCATTTACTACTACACTTCATTTTAATCTTTTAAAAGGTAAGTATATCTTATGTTTTTATGAAAAGTAAGTATGTTTTTATGAAAGGTAAATACACCTTATGTTTTTATGAAAAGTAAGTATGTTTTTATGACAAGTAAGTATATCTTATGTTTTTATGAAAAGTAAGTATGTTTTTATGAAAGGTAAATACACCTTATGTTTTTATGAAAAGTAAGTATGTTTTTATGACAAGTAAGTATATCTTATGTTTTTATGAAAAGTAAGTATGTTTTTATGAAAGGTAAATACACCTTATGTTTTTATGAAAAGTAAGTATGTTTTTATGACAAGTAAGTATATCTTATGTTTTTATGAAAATGTTTGGATCATTTCTATGAAATCAATCTCACAAGATTGTTATGGGTTCCATATGATATGTTTATGATTATGCTAAGGGGACCGGAGTTTAGTAGCGCTACACATAAGAATTCTTGCCATTTAAGTTCGGTAAAATTCTTGTGTCTCCCTATGTTTATGAGTATTTCGATCCTATCCTATGTTATGATGAAAATGATCCATATGCTTTCAAAAGAAAATTTATGCTTGGTATACTTACTGGGATTTTATAAATCTCACTCCACGATATTTACCATTTTCAGATAATTGAAGGTTCGAGGCGGTCAACATGGAAGTGGCAAAAGTGGTTAAGATTGATGAGATAATTATGTTGAAATTTATGTAAGAAAATTATGTTCTATTTTTATTCACAAATAAAATTATGGGATTCTAATTATTCTTTTGAATAATTTTACATTACTATTTAAGTCTCGATAATATGATATGAGTCACTTTTAGTGGCACTCGAATGGAAGAGAATTCGGGTCGTCACAGTTGGTATCAGAGCAAAGAGTTTTAAAAACGATTCTGTAGATTTTTGAAATTTTATTTCTTTAAAAAAAAAAAAAAAAAAAAAAAAAAAAAATCACTATTCACGTGAACAGTAAAACGACGTGCTATTCATGATGAACAGTGAACGAAATCACTATTCATTATAAAAAAAAAAAGTTGAATTTTCACATGTCAAGTATGGTTATGATTTTGAAAAGCATGATGAAATTTGATGTGCGAATTTCAAGGACAAAATTCATTTTAAGTAAGGGAGTTTGTAATGTCCTGAAAATTTTATGGAATATAATTAGTTAGTGATATGATGTTTATATTGATGTCTTTGATAAATTTCTAGAAGTTCGGGGACTAAAGGAAAAATAAGATTTGACGATAAATTTTATTTGGGTTAAGTTATTAATTATTGATGGGGAGATAATTACTATATCGATATTGGATTTGTTTTGAAGACTGTGATTAATTAGGAATTATGATTCAAGAAAATGTTGATTTGGATACAACCACATTAAATTATTGTTGATTAAAGGAAAATAAGATTATATGAAATATTTTAACTCATCACTCTACTATGTCACTCTCCACGTATTGACTCCTCGAACCAGGTATGTTATATGCTTTGCAAGTCATTTACGATTTTATTAAGACATGTTAAGTATGAAATCTTCATATGTTATGAATCTTTATGTGTTACACATAATATACATGTCAAGTATGATATAAATTGATAGAAGACTCAATTTTTTTTATTCTTTTCAATGTAGAATCATGAGACAGAGAGGATATTTATATGAATTTTGGTGCATATTAAGCTTAGTAAGATTGACTCAATTAGAAATTAAGTTGGGTTGTAACTTTTGCCCAAAATATATGGAATAATATATTAAACAAACAAAATTGATAATGAATTCGTACAATAATTTATCCCTTTATCACTACCTTTGTGTAAAAACAAGGGAAAAACTGTGGATGGTTATTAGTACTTCCTCTTCAAGTTTCAATTTTCGGTTCAATAATTTATCCCTTTATCACTACCTTTGCTTAAAAGCAAGGAAAAACTGTGGATGATTATTGGTACCACTCTTCAAGTTTCAATTATGAAAAAAAAAAAAAAAAAAAAAATTCAGAAAGAAAAGAAAGAAAGAGAACGGGTGTTGAGCATAATGGGAATAATATGACTTAAGAATGATTTTCAAAATAATTGTTGTCCTCGAGTTTAGAAATGATAAACCTTAAATGGACTTTGCATAATTGATTTTAGACATGGCATTAAGTATGAGAAGTCAACAGAAATGATTAGAAATATGTTCAGATTATCTATCATTTAGATTTAATGAGAAATAGCGAGCCAATTTTATGAATTTTTATGAGATGTTAAGATTATAAGTGATATGATTTTAATGAGACTTTTATGAGAAGCATTATGAAGTTAGAGATTTAAAGATTTGGTTATTGGGAATTAAGTAATGGATATTATGTTGAGTAAGTGAATTATGCCTCTATATTGAAGAGAAATTTATTATGAACTTTGACCTTGTGATTAAATTTTGGGAATATGATTTATGACTTATAAATATAAGTATGAGTAATCTTTTGAGCCAATTAAGGTATTGAAGGAAGTGATATTGTGATATTGACGACTATGATTTGAAATTTCTATGTTGAGGAATTATGAATTGATTTTCTGGAATATTTTTTTTATGATATTGAAGTTTGATGAAATTGTGGTCAATTTTTAGATCGTTGTGATCAAATGTGGAATTATTTATTATTGTGAGTTATGAAGTATGCTTACGGTTTGAATAAGTCCAAATTTCAAAGGAAACTCTGCTTAGAATTTTATCGTTTGGAATTAAGAGCATAGTATGGTATGCAATCACTAAGAGAATTGAGGTTAGACATGCAAATTCATTTACATCACAAACGAGATTTAGTAGATGATAAAAGAGATATTTATTATTTTCTCGTAAGGAGAACACACAAGAGTCACATTGGAAAGAAATACATGAAACACGCAAAATCAAAAGAAAGCAACATGGGAAATTCCTCAAATTGAGAGATGTGTTTCCGGAGTAGCCGTATCCTACCACCTCTGACCTTTTGAGGAAATAAAGAAACCTTCAAAGAGGTGTGTTTCGAGAGTAAGAATACTCCGTAATCTACCACCTGGAACCTTTGAGGTACACACAAGATTTAAACATTAAGGAAAATCCTAGGAAATTAGAGGGGTGTCTCGAGAGTAAGAATACTCCGTACTCTACCCCCACCTATTCTAAGATTCATAAAGTTAAGTTTACATTAACCGGACTCCATTTTCGCTTGATTCCACTTCCTTGCGACCAATCTATCTTAACCCCTGCTGGATCTTGTATTGAGATATATGACTGCAGCTTATCCAGTAGTTCATCAATAGTAGGAGAAGAAATAAGAAGCCTTCTGGAAAATGGAGAGATGAATCCCTGTTCCACAGCATAATCAAGAAAGGTTAACAAACCATCAAAGAAATTGTTAACATTCAGAAGCCCAATAGGCTTAGTATGGAGATCTAGTTGAGCCCACGAGGTAATGTTAAAGATTTCTTCTAAGGTACCAAAACCTCCGGGCAGGGCTATAAAGGCATCAGAACCATATAGCATACAAGTTATGCGTTCATGGATGGATAAGGTTTGAACTTCATGCCCTCGTGTTTTGCCTGCAACATCTACCAAAGGGACAGGTATGACACCGATTACTTTTGATTTCTCTGCAAGAGCAGATTGGGAAACACAACCCATTAGACCACTGCTACCACCCCCATACACAAGAGTGATACCTTTTTCCCCCAGTTTCTTTCCAAGATCTACGGCCGCTTCTAGATAACTGAAGCCTTTCCCCACTTTTGATCCACAAAATACACAAATAGTTTTGATCTGTCGAAGTTTTGGTGCTTCCATCTTTGATAGTATAGAAGAGAAAACTTACGAAGAAGATGTGATTTTGGGATGCCTGAACTATGAAATATGTTTGGCTATTTAAAGCCGAAAAAATTTACTGTTTTTGATTGATTATGAAAAAGTAAAGATTTACTTTTGACAAAATCGGCCAACTTTTGACTGTTTTACCAAAGATATCACCTTTCGGTGATTTATTTCCAGCTTTATCAAAACTCGAGAAAGGAAAATATATTTTATTTCCAAAACGCGTGAAAGAAAACAGCAAAATATTTTAAATGTGTATCAAGAGATTTACCTTATATCATTGTTGAACTGCCAGAAGCCTCATTTTGTAAAACAGACTGGCAAACAGGATCTTTTGCTATTATATTTTGGAGACTATAACGATTTTTGTCCTCGTTAAACTGAGCGTATAAGGAGAGAAGTTCACGTTGCACATAACCACTTGGGTGCGTCTCAAGAGTCAGTCGAATATCATCCAAAGACTCCTTACTCAGTCCACCCTTTATGAATTTGATTTTATCATCCCGATTAGTAGAAGAATATCCTACTGTTTTGCAACGAGTATCACAGTTCCAACGAGCACATTTGTAGCAACCATTCAGCCTTTTTGCTCTTCGTTTCTTTGCGAAGGTGCTTTTGCCTAAACCAGGCATGTGCTTTGGAAATGTCATAGGTAATTCACCAGATAGTCGAACCTTTGCTTCGATCAACCAGCGAACATCTTCTGAAACACCATGAGCCATCAGCAACCTCAATCTTTCGAGTCTTATTCGATAAATTTTCCTCAGATCATTCATTGGAAGACTGGAATAATACTTGCGAATGTTTGTAAGAATGATATCCATGTTTTTGATGGATCTAACCTCTTCCCAGTATGAACTATTTAAAAGCATTAAGGATCGGAGGGAATCCGCGTGATATTGATTCCAGCAAGAAAGCGCGGAATAGAATAATGGAAAAGAGGGAACAAGAGTTTATGCGCCGTTTACTTTCTTGATAAAAGGAAGATTTGATGATGACGGGATTTGAGATATGGAATATTTTCTTGGATTTTGGGTACTGATATTTTGATATAATAATCAAGGTATAGAAATAATACGGGGATACGTGAAAGTGAAATAAGGACTGTATTGAATCAGGATTAATAAGTTTGTGCAAGTGAAAGGAATACCTTACGGGAAATGTTATGATATTTGAGTTAAGAATTTTAATTATTTGGGAGATATTTGTTTATTGAATTTTGCAGAAATTTTGGGTTACAAATATTGGAAAGATAAACTGATGATTATGTTGATATGTGAATAACATGTTTGGGTATATTACATAGAGAATATTCAGGTAATCGTTTTAATTATTTTGGGATATTTGGTGATAAGAAGAAATGACAAATTATTATGGTATGATATGTTAGTAAAGATTTATTGAAATTTTAGAGATATTAATACGAATATTTGAGGTCACATGATACGATGATAAATGACAAGTTACATGAATACTACAAGATATGATGAAATATCACATACGATTGGGAATTTTCATTTTGATTCAGAAGAATTTATGAGTAGACATATGTCTATTATTGATAGAAAAGTCCATGTCTTAAGAAAACAAATTGATGCATTTAGTCAAAGTCCAGTGAGTTAAATATGGTTGGGTTAAATATGGTAGCGATGATGCTACATAAGAAGAAGAAGAAGAGATTCTGATTAAGTGTTCAGAAATCATAAGATCAAGTAAGATTAATTTCGAGGACGAAATTATTTTAAGGGGGTAAGTTTGTAGCGACCAAGAATTTTTACGCGATTAATAATTATTTTAATAGAAAATCGTGTCGCTACTATTTCACCCATTTTTATTAAGTTAACGCCACGACGTATTCGTATAGCCAAGTCAAGAAATAATCGAGATCGTTCGATTTTAAATTAAATTCCGAATTTCTAAAAATATCTCCATTCTCTTGATTTAAAGTATATTAAGTCTAAGTACTTAATTCAATGTTATCCCAATATTTATTTGTACAAAAATTACTTTTATTATTTAAATTAAGAAAATATATGCAAGCATGAGAGGTTCCATTATATGTAATCATGAAGAGCATAATATTTGTATAAATATGGAAAAGTATATGAATGATTTATATACTCCATTATATATAATCATGAAGAGCATAATATTTGTATAAATATGGAAAAGTATATGAATGATTGATAAGACTCCATTATATGTAATCATGAAGAGCATAATATTTGTATAAATATGGAAAAGTATATGAATGATTTATATACTCCATTATATATAATCATGAAGAGCATAATATTTGTATAAATATGGAAAAGTATATGAATGATTTATATACTCCATTATATATAATCATGAAGAGCATAATATTTGTATAAATATGGAAAAGTATATGAATGATTGATAAGACTCCATTATATATAATCATGAAGAGCATAATATTTGTATAAATATGGAAAAGTATATGAATGATTGATAAGACTCCATTATATATAATCATGAAGAGCATATTATTTGTATAAATATGGAAAAGTATATGAATGGTGCTTTACTTTAAGAAAAGGATGTGTTAAAATTAATAGAATTGAATGATTATGTTTACAATATGCCAACTTTATACATCTATTTAAACCCATCTCTTTTACACACAACTCTACACATATACACTTATTTCCAATCTCTTGACAAAATCCACAAGTAAGAGAAATTCAAGGTGGTCAAGAAAGTCTTGGTCCATTTACTACTACACTTCATTTTAATCTTTTAAAAGGTAAGTATATCTTATGTTTTTATGAAAAGTAAGTATGTTTTTATGAAAGGTAAATACACCTTATGTTTTTATGAAAAGTAAGTATGTTTTTATGACAAGTAAGTATATCTTATGTTTTTATGAAAAGTAAGTATGTTTTTATGAAAGGTAAATACACCTTATGTTTTTATGAAAAGTAAGTATGTTTTTATGACAAGTAAGTATATCTTATGTTTTTATGAAAAGTAAGTATGTTTTTATGAAAGGTAAATACACCTTATGTTTTTATGAAAAGTAAGTATGTTTTTATGACAAGTAAGTATATCTTATGTTTTTATGAAAATGTTTGGATCATTTCTATGAAATCAATCTCACAAGATTGTTATGGGTTCCATATGATATGTTTATGATTATGTTAAGGGGACCGGAGTTTAGTAGCGCTACACATAAGAATTCTTGCCATTTAAGTTCGGTAAAATTCTTGTGTCTCCCTATGTTTATGAGTATTTCGATCCTATCCTATGTTATGATGAAAATGATCCATATGCTTTCAAAAGAAAATTTATGCTTGGTATACTTACTGGGATTTTATAAATCTCACTCCACGATATTTACCATTTTCAGATAATTGAAGGTTCGAGGCGGTCAACATGGAAGTGGCAAAAGTGGTTAAGATTGATGAGATAATTATGTTGAACTTTATGTAAGAAAATTATGTTCTATTTTTATTCACAAATAAAATTATGGGATTCTAATTATTCTTTTGAATAATTTTACATTACTATTTAAGTCTCGATAATATGATATGAGTCACTTTTAGTGGCACTCGAATGGAAGAGAATTCGGGTCGTCACAGGTCAACACTTGTACAGACGATCCATGATCCTCAAACTCCAAAGAAAAAATATTTTGCAATGAGGCAAGAAAGTTGTAGAAAGGACGTTGAACGCGCATTTGGGGTGCTTCAATCAAGGTTTAACATTGTCAGCGGACCGGCTCGATCTTGGAAGAAAAATGTATTGCATGACATAATGACATCATGCATTATCATGCATAACATGATAGTGGAGGACGAACGAGACCTCAGTGCACCTATTGGTGCATTTGTGGAAGGGCCGAGTTCAACAGTTGAGGTCGCTGTAGATTAGAATCAACGTTTTCAAGACTTCCTTGCTCGACATCGAAAGATTAAGAATAGGGAAGCACACATTGCACTAAGAAATGCGTTGATTGAGCATTTGTGGAAAGAATATAGCAACTCTCAAGACTAAATTATTTATATTATTTCTACTTGTCTCATTGTTACGTATTTCATATCTCGTATTTTAAATTTTCATGCTTGTTTTTCGAATTTGTAGCTAATAAAAAGTTTAATTTTAATTAGTTTACGACAAAATTAATTTTAAGTGTTCAAAATAATTAATTTATAAAATATTAATTATTATAAATATAAATACGCTTTTTGTATTTAATTATCGAAATTATTTCATATAATGAAATTGTATTTTTTAAAAAATACAAAATAAGGAAAACAATGAATAGTGTATATTTGGTGTCAGATTTAGTGTTGCTGGGTTAGAGTAGAGAAGTTGGAATAGTGTAACTCTAATTCAAATTTAGTGTAAAAGTGAAAATTTAGTGTAAAATTTAGTGTATGTGGGTTGAAGATGTCCTAATGGAACAGAAAATTGCAATTTTTTTCTTTAAATACTGAATGATAACAGCCTTCGTCGAATTCATTCATACATACAATGAACCTTGAAAGGTTCTTGTATTGTGGTGGGAGATGGAGAAATTGAAAAATATGCTGTTTGAAGCAGCAGCCGAAGGAAATGTGAATTCTTTGAAGAAGGTGCTTCAAGAAGATCCAATAATTCTTGATAGAGCTATAGTTAATAGTTTCTCCGATAATCCTATTCACGTAGCAGCAATATTAGGACATAGCGACTTCGTGAAGGAAATCTTAAGACAAAGACCTGAATCCGCACGAGAATTGAATTTGTGTCAATCGTCACCTCTCCATTTGGCATCGGCTAAAGGTTATACCGAGGTAGTTAGAGTGTTGCTTTCAGCTAATCCTCTAATGTGCATGGCTCGTGATAGAAATGGGCTGACGCCTCCAGGGGCGGAGCCATGATCTGAAGTCAGCGCGGGCGAAAATTAAATGAGGTTGAGAGAGGAGGGGGGGGGGGGGGGGACGGGGGTTCGGGGGCAGCGGCCCCGAAATTTTTTTTTCTAGAAAAATTAAATAAAATAAAGAAAACTTAATTTCACAAATGACAAATAAATAAATTTCAACTCAAATGTAGTATCTTAAATTTGTTCCTTCCGTGTAAGGTAGACATGATTTTTTCCTACAAATCACAACTTTCAAATTAAACAAACTCAACAAATAATAATTACAAACCACAAATCTTAAATTACGAAAACTCAAACAAAGTTAATCAAATATATTAAAAATACCCCCAAATGCCAAATCAATATTGTTTTCAATACCCCCAAAATACCATCCAATAATCAATATTTTGAAATTTAATTTCAAGATAAAAATCCAAACAAGTCCATTAGTCCAAGATATTGTGTCACAATTCAAAAATTAAAAAAGTTGTTCAAAAACAAAAAAAAAGTGTTGCTTATTAATTAAATAAGTCATTCAAAAATTAAATAAGTTATTAATCAATTACTTTATTCATTACATAACATATTATCATTCACTGTCAAACGTGCATTTCCATTTTTCCAATCAGATTTTCAGGCATGGTCACTGCCCACTGGACTGTCCAGGGCTCCCTCTTTGAAATCCAAAGATGAAGATCATGAAATTCTTTGCTTGGTTGGGATTAGAGACTAAAAAAGATAAATATTGGAAAATTCTTCTCCTCCTTGAGAAAAGTATATGCAAAGCAGAAGGCATAAAGTGGGAAACAAATGTCTCTGGCGGTATTTATGCCCAGAAAAGTGGATTATGTCAAGAGCAGGGGCGGAGGCCGGAGAGGCAAAGCGAAGGAGCTAACCTTCAGGCTTCAGCCTCGAGCTATGAAGGCTGAAGCTTGCAAACTAGTCGCCGTCACTCCCCGTCGACAGAGGCAACGTCCAGGCGTGAGGCGTCCAGCGGAGGCGGAGCTGCAGCAGCCTGGTTCTTTCTTCTGGACTTCGTCTTCTTCAGTCACCACTCGCCGACGCCGTCTGCTTCTTTCTTCTGGACGACTGGACCGTGAAATGGTAATATATGGCGTGGAAATGGAGTGTAGTCTTTGTAGTCTGCAGATGAACTGAGTTGCTGTCTTGCACTCTTGCTGGAGTGAAATGACGGTGGAGTGGTTGGGTGGTGAGCAGCTGCTGGAAGAAAGAGTGAGCCAAAAAAAAAAAAAAAAAAAAAATTGGACCTGGACTGGATCGGGATGCCCAAAGTCCAGTGCGGTCCATAGACCGCGCTGGGCCTTAATGGGCTCCGCCCTTGGACGCCTCTCCATCTGGCAGCCACCAAAGGCCGGATTGAAGTGGTGAAAGAGTTGTTTGAAGGAAGTCTTGAAGCAGCTCGAGCGATCGTGGGTCAAGGGCAGAGTGGGTCAAGTACTATCAGATTGAGGTATTAAAGTTCCTAGCTAGTGAATGCCGTTGGAGATAAATATTTCACAAATTGGGAAGATAGTGATGGAAACACTATCTTACACTTGGCAGTGGCTGATAAGCAAGTTGAGGTATGCAAATAGCTCCATTTACATTCTTGAATTCAACCCAACCCCTTTTCTTCATTTTATTTTATTTTCGAGAAATAACCGAACTTTTCGGGTCATAATTTTAGAAATCATTTGATTGGAAGGATTTAGAATAAAAACGACATAGAAGCGAAGGTGCCATTGGGTTTGTATTTCATTTTCTATTTTTATTTTTGAAAATATTTTCTATTATATATTTTCATTTTCTGTTTCTAAATTTGCTGAATATACGTTCTATTTGTCATTTCTAAAAATTGTTTCTAAAAATGAAAAAAAATTGGAACACACGTTATATTTAAAATTTTGCAAGATATTACTTTAACTATTTGTAATTAATTTGCTCGTGAATTAAATTATGAAAAAATTGTCTTTTGAAGATTTATTTTCTATTATAAGAAATTAGTTTATCTAATTTTTATTGGACTGATTTAATAATGACTAGAAAAATATTATAAAAATAAATAAAGTAATTAATGATCAAGTCTCAAAAATATTATAAGAAATTAACTTATCTAATTATTATTACTGCATTCATGTTCAAATCACAATAAACATGAGTCCATGTAAACTGTTGACCACAAAATCCGGCTGGACCTTGGACCAACATGTCTCAGCTCCTCCCTCTTGAACACGTGGATCTCCTGCGCACTGTGACAAACAATCAGCTTGTGAAGGGGCGAAGTGGCTCCCCTTTGCACTCCGATGCCAAAGTCAGCGGTCATATTCAACCAATATATTTTGAATGCTGGAAATGTAAATGTGTAAAAGAGAGAAAATGGAGTGAGAGAAATATAATTAGTTAAGAGTATGAAATTGCTAACCCTTTACCAGGCGGGAAGAGTGTCGTATTTATAGAGGAACTCATTGTCTCGGATCATGACACGTGACACACTTTACACTTGTCTTTACCCTAGCTCTTGGAGGTGACAACCTTGCTTTTTGACTGTAATCATTGCTACGTTTTATAGGGGATGGGCGTCTGTCACATCTTGGTAAAGGCAGTGTCACATCTCTGACTTCATGCCTTGTCCCATCATTACATCCGAGGTGCTTCCGTGTACACCTCGGCTAAGCGTAAAGTGCCTCTGCTAGACACAAACCAGTTCGGCCGCAGGGGTTCCTGTGCTTTTCCACCTCGGCCATTAGTTCAGGGCGGTGTCTAAAACTTTGATCATGGGCTAAAGTTCAATGGACCCTTGTTGGGCCCTTGCTGGCGGCCCAATGTGCCATATTTTAGGTACGATCTCAACACTAGTCCCTCAAATCCGATGTTGTCATTCATGGGCGGATCGAATTTGCCATGATTTCGCAGCAGTAACTATTGACCCAGTTCCATCGCCTGCTACAACCCAACATCTCGCAATTGCTTTTCCATCCTCTAACTAGGAGCCGCTATGTAGCGAAGCAACCTTTTAGGCGGTCAACAATGGCATTCCTTATGTGCGGTTCGGATCCATATTATAGCCGACCTTCCACTTCGGCTTTTCCCTCCTAAATGAGGACTGGGACCGCACTAGCGCGTTTCTTAGGCGGCGCATTTAATACAAAGGGGGCTGCTGGTATCTGTTTCCAAGAACAATGAAGAGTATGGAGGAGGACACGTGTAGCGACCGAGATATTCATGACTTATTTAATGAATTAGTTTAAATCGCGTCGCTACGATTTTCTCCATTTATATATTTATTTTAAACACGTAGGCGTATAGCCAATGAAGTGAAAATTAAATTAAACTTATTCTAAATTTATCCTATTTCAATTCCAAAATTTATTAAATGATGTCCAAGCCCATTATTTATTTATTTTAAAGTCCAATTTTCAACTAATTGGATTCAAATTATTTTGAGCCCACAATTTTAATTATGATAGTTCCAATTCCTTAAGCCCATTTAAAATCCAATAAATCATCTTTGGCCCAAAAATTTTGACGGCAGGATTTAAGATTTCCTAATTTAACAGATTTTAGTTCCAAAATTCTTCAACAATGTTTCCAATCTTCACAAGCACTTTCCATACCACATCAACTCAGAATTTCCAACGAAATTTCCATTGATTTTCCCCATTACAGATTAGCCCTAAGTTTCCTTGTTTAACACATGATCAACCATTAAGTAGAACCATCAACCCTTGCATTCACGACACACACACAGAAAATTTCAGCAACTTTGGTAAGTTTTTCCAACTCAACCTTCTGCCCTTCAACTCTTCCCTGCCGACGCACAAATTCAACCAAACCTCAAACACGTGAAACCAAAATTCTAGAACTTCGACTTCGAGCCATTGTTGAACCACCTTCCAATCCGTGAACTCACAGCCATCTCCATCTCCATCACCGTGAACCAACCGACCAAGAATCATGATAAATTCAACGCCACCCAAGCAACAAAATTCTGCCAAAACCAAATCCCACACAACCACTACCAAAGGCAATAACACCACCACAATTCATCATCAGCACCACAATTCCAATCCAGTCAAACCACCCCCTGCCCACTCAAATCGTAAATAACACCGCCACCACCAAATCGAAACCGTCACTGCCCATTCACCACCATCACATTCGAACCCAACCACGGCCAATACCACGGCAATACTAACATCACCAAACCCGAGCTTCTTGAATCGCTACTTCAATCCACCACATCCACCGCCAACCACTGCAGCCGCCGGCACCACCACTGCCCAAATCCACCCCAAAATAAAAACCAAACCCAAAAAATAATGAAGCCCAAACACTTACCTCAATAACCGACCCAGTTCGATCGGATTGTTGCCGGAATCGCAACCCAAATCATGACCCAACCACTCGGGTTTTTGCCCAAAAATCTGCTCAAACCTCATCCTTTTCGCCACACGATGGTGGCACCACCGCCGGTCGAGCGCCGGCGTTTGACGCCCGGCGAACGGGCGAGAGGCACCGTCCGCCTCTCCCCCCTCTCTGCGCTCTCTCTCTCTCTCTCTGTTGCGAAATATGAGAGAGAGAGTGTGATTTTTATTTTTTTATATAAAAAGGATTGTTAATATTTTGTTTAATTATCCTCTTAGTCCTCAAGTTTTAAAACCGTTCATTTTAGTCCCTATTGATTTAAAATCCTTTTTAAATTTCAGCCCCAAACTTTTCTATTTCAGTCCATTGATTTTAAAGCATTTATATTTCGTCCCCTCAGTTATATAGTTACTTATTTCAGCCCCTATTTTTGAAATTAAGTCATTTCAGTCCTTTAGTTTTAAAATATTTATCAAATTAGTCCCTAATTTCAATTATTTGCACAAAGTCCCAAATCTTTACACTTTACCATTTTAGTCCGAGCTTTACACTTTTAAATTATTTCAATTCAGCCCTCAAGTTTAATTTCAATTACAAAACTTAAATTTCAAGTTTCTAATAGAAGTTATTTATTTATAGGGCTAGACGAGGCGTGAGAGAATTAGAAGTATTTTCCCGTTTGCTCAATACTCGAAAAATTAAGGTAGACTCTTATCTACAAGTTTACGATTTTCAAAAATGCGCATCAATAATTATTTGGATTATAAGTTTAGCATATATGATTGTGTTCATGAGAATTACTTGCTTTCTGAGCATGAGACTATGTTATGAGAATTTACTTGCTTAAATGCATGAGACTTGAACTTGTATGTTAATTACTTGTTCATGAGAATACTGGTGATCGTTAGACACCTGAGACTTGAATATCATGATTATGTGTTTTGATTTATAATGTTAAATGATTATTGTGCGCGAGTCTACTGAGTATTTCTATGAAATACTCACGTTTTCCAAAATAAAATTTTGCAGATGATGGAGTTGGCGGCGGGGCGTACGATGGTGGCCATTATTGAGATTTTAGAAATGTTTTATTAAAGTCGAAAACTTATTTATTTCATGTTTATTTCAAAGTTATTTTCAAGTCATTTCAATATTCGAATTGTTGACTTTTTGAGTCAAACTCTATGAAATTAATAAATTGATATTTCAGTTATTTTCCGCTTAATCATCGTTTTGAAAGTTAATTTTAAACAATGAAGTGGCGTTCCCGGGTGTTCAGAACCTGGGGCGTTACAACACGTCACCACGCGTGGTAAACACTTTGGCAGCTGAAGGGTTTCTCTCTTTCTCTCTGCAGCTGGTGCCGTAATTAACCCTCCCCCCAAGAGACGTGGGTTGTCAAATTAATCATGAGGCTCAAAGACCAAGGATTTGGGACTATTGGGTTCTTTATAAAGCCTCCTTCATTCCTGTGTTTCTCCTTTACCCATTTCTCATTATTTTGGCAGCAACGCTCTCGTGACAGATTGTATCGTTTTTCTCCTTTCTTGCAATTCTCGAATCTTCTTTCCAAGGGTTTTCCACCCAACTCCCGTTATTAGCATCCAACAGCTTTCGTTGGTGAGTTCCTCCCTTCCAGTGTACAGTCTCTTTGAAGGTAAATCTCTTTGTTTTTGTGTGTGCAAATCTTTTTCTTTATTTCTAGTTTTTCATTGTGGGTTTGAAAATTTTGTTTCGCATTTTCTTTTTCTTTTGATGAGTCTGACCCGTTTTTTAAGAGAAAATGAAAAGAGTTGGGGGAACGGGTTCACAGGAAATGTTAGCAATGGCGATTCCTGTCAGAGGTTTCTGCCCCATATCTTTATCAGTTTTTAGTTCCCGCTTCTTTAGGGAGCAGATTAAGAGGAGGAACAGGAAAATCAGTGGTATAATTTATTTGAGTGATTCTGACAGTGAAGAAGAAAAAGATCAAAACTACATGGCTCATCTATCATCTGAGGAAGAGGCATCTTTGAGGGAGCTTCGGAGCAAACGAGACAGGGACTTGGGGAGAGAAGAGGCGGTGGGATCTTCTTCAGGTCACCAGGACCTCGGCTTAATCGTTAGGGCCCCGTTTAGGGCTCATAGGGAGAAATTGGGTTTGACTGCAGAGAAGATCGCCCAAGTGGAGGATTGGGTTGATCAGGTTAACAAAGCTTCGGGCTATTATGTTTATCCTGAACCAAACCCAGAGGCGTGGGAGAGCAGCGAGGTTGCTACTGAAATTCGATGGATTGACTTGGCGGGGCTTCGGAAAAATTCAGAATTCCAGAAGGGGTTCAATTGGTGCACCCTACATCTTCTTGCCGACCTTGCAACCCTCATCCAGGTCAAGCAGCCATATGCTACGATGCTCTTTCTTGCGAGATGAGGCTACCCCTGCACCCTTTCTTCAGGGCGTTGCTTAGGAGTTATAACCTGTGCCCCTACCAGCTGGCCCCAACTTCTGGACACAGGCTGTGGGCACTTGATTGGTGTGGCAAGAGGTTAACCCTGATCATCCGATCTCGCTGCACATCATTCACACCCTCTATACTTTGAAGAAATCAGTTAGAAGGGAAAGAGACGTGAGGTCGGACGTCAAGGATTGGTATTACTTTTCTCCCAGGGGCTCTTATCCTCCTGTTATCACCGGTCACCACACCTCAATAAAGAACTGGAGGAACCAGTGGTTCTGGGTTGCTGGGGAGTGGCAGAGTTCTCCTGTGGACCCTAGTCCAGAAATTACAGTTCCCCGAACTCTTTCCCTACCTAGTAAGTCTTGTACTTGTTTTAGAGTCTTTAAGTGTAACGCGTCTTTTGCTCTTTTAATTTCCATTCACTTTTCTTGGCTGCTTACTAACATGTCATCGGTTTATGGCAGGGGAAACTTTTGCTCGCCTCCTCCCCGACGTAGACCTAGCGGCAGTGAGCCGTTTGTTTGCTTACAAGGGCACTTTCCAAGGGGTAATTCAGCAAAACAAGCTATTTGTTAAACACGGTCTTATGCGAGCCATGAGTAAGTTCGCTTCCCTATTGCTGTTACGTCTCCTGTTCTTTTCCGTTCGTAACCCCATTTTTCTCCTTCCCTTGCTAGGTTCCAAATAATTCCCGAAGATTTCTCTAAAGGGCCTCATGGCTACGAAGACCCCCCCCTGCACTTCTCCATGGCAGTGAAGTTGAGAGGAAACAAAAGGCGGTATTGGCCAACCTGCAAGTAGGGGTGGCGAACGAAGTGTCCGAGACGTCTACAGCTCAACTTCAAGGTCCGCTTCCAGCCTTACTGTCACCACCCACTCTGCTACCGATGGGTCCCCAACAGCCCAGCATGGGAAGGGAGGCAGATCCTGAAAGAGGCATTGCCAAAGGAAAAGGGAAAAGGTCGGATAGGGGAGGTTCCAAGAGGGGCAGGGAGACTAAGGATGCCTCGGTGCCACCTTCTTTGTCCGAGGACATATTTGAGCATGCACCCGAGGAGGAACCCGCCCCCTTGAAGAGGCTTAGAAGAGGCAAGGGCAAGAAGTCCACTTCTGCGCCTCCGCCCCCAATGATTGAGGACTTGGAGGACGAGCCGTCTGTGCCCATTACAGGCTTGGCCTATGAAGTGACACCGGAGGGGGGAAGAAGAGCTCAAGCATATTAAAACCATCATTCTCCCCAGAGATGTCACTTTCAACCCCTCACTGTTTGACTCCCCCAGTTCTCCTCCAGCCCGGGCCACATTTATAACTGAACAATTTTGGACGGAGGGCTGGTCCGCCTTCTCTTCTAGTGCCAGTCCGTCCCGAAAGCTGCTTGCCGCCAAGGCCATGAATGCTAGGGCGCTGGCCCTTATTGACGAGGTGGAATTTTCCGTGGACGAGGCGCAGCGGGACAAGAAAAATGCTGAAACTGCTCTCCGGCATGCGGACAACATGCTAAAGGAGATTAATGACTTAAAGACCCAGCTGGCCATAGCCTCGAAGTCTTCCTCAGAAGAGAGGTCTAACGCAAAGCGCATCCAGGAGGACAATGATAAACTGAAGCATGACCTCCGGTCCTTTGAATCAGACTTGGCGATTCTGTGTAAACAATTAGATGACTCCAACAGTACACAGTCCATCACATCTGAGGCTCTGACTGCCGCTAATGCAGCCAAGTCCAGGCTGGAAGCTGAGGTGGCAGCATCTAATGAACAATTAGGGAGGGAGCTGGAGGCTAAGGCGAAGGCGGAAGAGGACCTTGCCTCTTTGGAGAAGCATATGCAAACGAGGATCACTGAAGTTCTGGAGAAGACTGTCACGACACGGGTGGAGAATGCTTTAAGTACCAGAATGTCTGAGGCTGTCCAGAACTTCAAAGACACTTTTGAAGAGGCCCCAGAGTACGAGGCTATGCAGAGGGTCTTTGGGAACTTAGGGGCTAGGATGGCTTTGGGGGACGTGAAGGAAGCTTTTTCGACCTTGGATCTGTTCTCCATTGAAGCCTTGTACCCTGAGCCTCAAGATGCTCCTGCGGATCCACTGGATGCATCTGGCAAGGGCTTTTCAGAAGATGTCCCCCCGCAATAATCCCCTCCTGTATTTTCCTTATCGTTGGGTTTTTGTTTTGTTGTTTTTTTTTTTTTGTAAGTGCCCAGGCACTTGATATTGTAAATGTAACATTCATTCAATTTGTAAATGCCTTAATTTTATGAATGAAATGACTTATTCATATTTTGCCCAGTATTTAGGCAGCACTGTTTAAGCGTTTCAAACTATTTAAGCATGAGTGTTTCCAAGTGCGGGTGCTTTGTAATTGTATGATAATGTGTGCACTCTAATCTCCCAGATCTAACTAGCTTAATGTATCCACGTTTTGCTAATTAGATCTGATGTTGACCAACTTTTGAGCAATTTTACCTTATACTCTGTGACACCTACATTTCAACTTTGTATGAACTTCTGTTAATGGCGTAAACATTTTCAATCCATACGCAGTGGTCGCAGTGTGGGCTGATAAAAGTCCCTCACGTTTTTCTAATTAGATCTAATGCTGACCAACTTTTTTAGTCTATATGACAACATTTGGTTAAATTTGAATGCTTCCAAACGCAAATGCCTTTTAAACCTATCGCGTATTGCATGGTTAATGAGTATAGTCCCTCAGATCTGAGTTGTTTGAGGCATTTATGTTTACCAGTTAGATCTGATTTTGACAAACATTTGAAGTATATAAGTCCCTCCCTTTTAAAAAATTTTGTGCATGGCGGAGACTCGTGGTTTTGTAACCAAAGTAGTTTAGGGGAATACTGTACCTATTGAGAAGGAATTTTATTTACTGGAAATAACGACGAAGGTGATCTGTGTTCCAAGGATTACATAGAGATATCCCAGACAAGTCTTCAATCATGTATGTTCCAGGTACTACCTCGGCAGTTACTTTGTATGGACCTTCCCAGTTAGGACCTAGAGTCCCTACTCCTGGCTCTTGGGTTGAGGGAAGAACCTTTTTGAGAACCAAGTCCCCAATATTAAAGTGTCGGCTTTTCACTCTTTTGTTGTAGTATCGAGCCATTTTTACCTGGTACCTGGCCATCACCACTTGGGAATCATTCCGCTTTTCCATGAGGAAATCTAAACTGGCCCTTTGTGATTCTTCATTTCTCACTTCGTCGTAATGAATTTGACGAAGCAAAGGGATCCCAATTTCAACGGGACATACCGCCTCGGCTCCATATGCCAATGAGAATGGTGTTTCGCCGGTAGCGGTGTGCGAAGTGGTTCTAAGTGCCCACAATACATGCGGGAGTTCATCTACCCAAGCACCCTTTTGGACTCCAGCTTCCTTTTCAGGGTATTTTTTATGGTCTTGTTAACGAATTCGACCTGTCCGTTAGCCTGTGGGTGGTGTGGAGATGCGAACAGTTTCTTAATTCCCAAATCGTTGCACAACTCATCTACGCTCATGTTTTTAAACTGTTTTTGCATTGTCACTAACTAGGGAGTGTGGTATTCCGAACCGGCATATGACATTCTTCCAAATGAACTTGGTGGTGTTTGCCTCGGTGATTCTCATAAAAAGTTCCGCTTCGACCCACTTGGTGAAGTAATCAATTGCCACTATCGCAAAGCAATTGTTACCAGCACCCCTGGGCATAGGACCGATAATATCAACCCCCCACTTTGCAAAAGGCCAAGGGCTAGTCACCACAGTTAGCTTGTGATGCGGATGATGCGGTATGGTCGCGTGTCTCTGGAATTTATCGCACTTGCGCACGAAGTCATGGGAGTCCTTTAGCATAGTAGGCACAAAATATCCCTGTTTAAGGGCTTTTCGTGCTAACGATAACGCCCCGGCATGGTTGCCACATATGCCCTCATGGATTTCTCCCATTACATATCGTCCTTCCTCTGGACCTATGCATCTTAGTAAAGGGGAGGTGTAACTCCGCTTGTAAAGTAGGCCATCCAAGAGTACGAAGTTCGCAGCGTATTTTTGCAATTTTCGAGCTGCATCTGGCTCATTTGGCACTGTCTGATGGTTCAAATATGCGATCAGGGGGTCCATCCAGGATCCCTCTTCTTCTACTGCCAAAATCTCTGGTCCTAGCTCGATAGAAGAAGTAAACATGCGCTCAACTGGGATTAGATTATGTAGCTCAGAATCACCGCTGCTTGCTAGTTTGGACAAAGCATTGGCGTTGGAATTTTCTGTTCTGGGGATGTGTTGTAACTCCATTTTTCAGAAGTGCACAGACAGATCTCTTACTTTCTTCAAGTAAGCGACCATAGAAGGTTTAGCAGAAAATTGCCCATTGAATTGACTCACAACGAGCTGTGAATCGCTATTCGCCACTACGGACTTAATCTTCAAAGCGTTTGCAAGTCTTAGCCCAATTGAGCCATGATAGGAGGAGATTCTGGAAAGAGTTGATGCTTGCCCTACTTCTGTCATAAGGGTTATAGACTCCCTGGGGGTTATGCTGTCCCCAGTGAATCCATATATTGGGTCCGGGATTGGGATGAGCGGAGTGCTGATCCCCATCTTATCGAAAGTTACCTCGTAAATTACATTTACCAAGGTACCATCATCCACCATCATTCGTGATAACCCATTCCGGGCCACCACTACCCTGATAACAAATGTATCATTGTGTGGGAAGTTTATCCCAATGGCATCGTCTTAGGTAAATGTGATGGATTCTGTCCGAGGCACCCCAACAGAGTGTGAATGGATATGGTAATTCAAGTTGGTGGGCTGCTTTGCCTCCTTGATATACCTCTTTTGGGAGTTGTTTGTGCTCCCACCTGGGTGGGCCTCCCCAATATTGTGTCAATTTCACGAATGGGGAGGTCGGCCACAGGCACAGGTGGTTCTCGTACATCTTTAGCATGCGCCGAGGCGGTATCCTGGCCCTTTTTCCTATCTCTTTGACCATTGTCAATTCTCTCTTTAGTTGAGTTCTTCCATGAAGCTCTCCTGTCAGCTCGGTTGAACTTCTGGCCACTAGATTTTTGAGTTCTCCTTGTGTCGGGGGAGAAGTCACCTCCCCTTCTCCCCTGCGCCTTTTGGTCAGCTAACATATGGATTTCCCTGCAATCTTCTATTGCGTGATCGTAATATCGGTGGTAGGCGCAGTAAGCCCCAATCATGGGCTGTTTTCCACTTCGACCACTTTCCACCCTTCCTTGAGCTGTGGGAGGATTTTGAGAAGGGGTGTTGGAGTGCAAGTGAGGGATAGCTTCTGTGATTTCTGCTGCAAAGCTAGATCCTATCCCCGGAAACGGACGCTGCGCGCCACCTCGATTTTCCTTCTCCGGACATCCCTCCAGAACATGTTGGTCATATCTAGCTCTCCTTTCAAAGCGGAAAACATCTCCGCTTCTGTGATATTTTCACAGATGTCCATCTCTTCAGTAAACCGAGCTAGGTAACTTTTCAGAGATTCGTCCCTTCCTTGCCTCAGATCCTGAAGGCGTTGGAGTGGAAGCTGGCTAGGCCTGGAGGAAACAAAATCATTTTTAAAAGCCGTTTTCATATCCCTCCAACTGTGGATGCTGCCAGGAGGGAGTTTTTTATACCATCGTATGGTGCTTCCCTCAAGGGTTAAAGCAAAGGCTTTACATTTCAGTGCCGGGGTGGCTCCGGCTATTTCCATGCTGGCGCGGTAATTTAACAGGTGATCGTCAGGGTCACCTCGGCCAGAATATTTTGCTATTTCTGGCATTTCGAAGTCATGAGGCACGGGGTATCTACGGAGGCCCTATGTGAAGGGACTTATCTCCTCTTCGTCATCCAGCTCGTAAGAGGGCAGTTCACTGTTCTCATCGTGACCGGAATACATTGGATCATGGTATTGGTCGTAGAGCGGCGGAGCATACTCCTGCCTTTGTGGTGGCAAAACACGGCCGTAGTTTAGCCTTTCGTGGGTTGGTAGCTCGTTGCGAGATTTTGTCCAAACTGCTTCGGCTCTTCTTTCCTACCTATTCCTAGGCTCATGTGTTGATGCCAACCTTTCTGCTCCCGTACCATGTTGGTCCCTATGCATTTGACCCTGCGACAAGGCTTCTTCAGCACGTCGCTCCAGCCTATTTCTAGGCTCTGTTGCATTGTGCCGACCTAGGTCCCTTTGCCCTTGTCGCTGGCCTCTGAATAACCCTCCTATTCGGCAGGAGAAGCCTCCCTGTGTCTAGCTGGAATCAGGTTCTGTTCTCCATGTGCTTCATGCTCCGGGCCTTCTTCGTAGAAAAGCTCGGATCCCACCTCGGCATATGCCTGTGGATCTTGATAATAATACGAGGCAGTGGCCGCATTGAATGGTGAATAATGTGGCTGTGGGTATTGTTGGGGCATCATGGGCTCATTCATAACATACCCTCTGGTCATGTAGGCATTCATCGCAGCAGTCTGTTCTATCTGCTGCTTCTACATCTCTAGCATTTGGGCCGCCATGCGAGTCATGTCTCGCAACATGCGGCAATTACGGTACCGGCGTGGTGGGTTAAGTTGTGCCGCTCCCTCATTGGTGTTCTCATGAGGTCCTTCTGGAGCCTCCCCCTCACTATGTTGGTCATTTCTTCCCCTACGGGGGTTAACATCTCCATCGCTTTCATTCATGTTTCAGATAAATTTCTTGGCTTTAGTTTATCTTTGAAGGATAGATAGACTTTTATCTCAATGCTCCGAGCCCTGTTTCAAGGTTGTTAAACATATGTTTCAAAGTTTTAAGCCTTTTTCAAGGTTGTTAGACTTATGTTTCAAAGTTTTAAGTCTTTTTCAAGGTTGTTAGACTTATGTTTCAAAGTTTTACCTTTTTCAAGGTTAATAAACTTATATTTCAAAGCTTTAAACCTTTTTCAAGGTTGTCAGACTTATGTTTCAAAGTTTTACCTTTTTCAAGGTTAATAAACTTATGTTTCAAAGCTTTTTACCTTTTTCAAAGTCATCGAACTTATATTTCAACGCTCTTTATCTTTTTCATGCCTTGTCCCATCCTTACATCCGAGGTGGTTCCGTGTACACCTCGGCTAAGCGTAAAGTGCCTCTGCTAGACACAAACCAGTTCGGCCGCAGGGGCTCCTGTGCCTTTCCACCTCGGCCATTAGTTCAGGGTGGTGTCTAAAACTTTGATCGTGGGCTAAAGTTCAATGGACCCTTGTTGGTCCATTGCTGGCGGCCCAATGTACCATATTTTAGATGCTAATTGTAATATTTAAATTCAATTTTTGCATTATTTTTTAACTCGTAAATTGTGTGTGTTTGTGTTTGTGTATGTATGTTTATATATATGTATGTATTTGTGTGGATTTTGATGGTGATTACTTGGATTGTAATTATAGCAGTTACATTAACCTATCTCCAATCAATAACACTAGAGATAGAGAAATAATCAATTGTTCTTGTGGTTGGTGGGTTCGCAACTTTGATATGGCTTGGCCTCACGATTCTCCTATTTATTGGACACAATATTAGGTTGACAATCAATATGATTCAGCTGATGCTAAAGACGATAGGAACGTTAACGAAAAGTTTGAGCCCGAAAGAAGGGATTGAGAGTTCGGGAATTACAAGTCATCACATTGTTTAAGGTGTTGCTATGCTCTGTCTAGTAAGTTGGAGAGGACAATATTTAGGGTGTGTTTGATCTTTTGTCTTTAAAAGTTATTGTGATTTTTATGATAATGTATGGCTCAAAAGTAAGAAATCTTTTTTGGATTTATGTATAATATTATTTAGATAAATGTACGGTTGAAAATTGTTGGAATTATATATGCCCATAGAGTATAATTGTAATGCCCTGAAAATTTTGAAGGTTAGAATTATTTAACGATTTTATTTTTGATGTGTTTTAATAGTTTGAGAAGTCTGGATGATTAAAGTATTTTATGTTTTGATGACAAAATTTATTTGGGTCGAATATTTAATTTTGATAGAGAGATAATTATTATGTCGAGGTGGGACTCATTTTGGAGATCACAATTTATTAAAAATTCTTGATTGAAGAAAAATTTATTTTGGATAAAATCTCGTCAAGTTACATTTGATTAAACGAATACAACTTTAACTTCAAATAGAGTTTTTAGTGTCTTAATTCCAATTCTTTCTTTTCAAAAGTGATGCACGGTTTTTGAATTAAGTGTGCTATTAAATTATAATTATTATGTAATTAATGGTTTGTATAAAGATTTTTAACGTCAAAGGAAATTGTAACTTACCTGTTTAAACACGTATTAATTCACGTGATTTGTACTATTTAAACCCACCATTTCTGCACAAATTTGTTATTCCAAGCAATTGAGTGAGAGAAAAGAAAAAGAATTGAAAAGTTTTTCATCGCGTTTGAGATTCGTTTGACAACATTTTTGGTCTTTATTGTTCAATTATATGATCAATTTAACGAATAAGGTATGGACTTTTCTATGTGCCAAGTGGTTAGAGTTTTCACTTTTTAATATTTTAAGTTTGAGTATTTTATGCGTTATTATGTGATCCGAATTAATAGTAATGAGGATCTTATGGGTAGTAACAAAGGATATTATGTAGATCTACGAAAACTAGTCACAGGACTATACCCTAAGTGGAAAATGAGAATGGGTATGATCTAAAGTGAGAATGAGATGGTCGGGTTTCTATCCACTATGAAAGTATTTTATGGCGTAATCTACTTACTTTTGATATTAAATTGTGAAAATATTAGTACGAGATCTATACTTAGTATATTTGTATGCTCATTCCATATTTTAAAACATTTTACAGGAAAGTTCAGGATCGATTGGATTGTGGCGGAATGGTGATGGAAACTGCCAAGGGAATTTAAAGAAACATGTTTATTTTGTTAAATTATGTTATAATGATTTGGTTGTAAAGAATTTCAATTTTATGTTTCTTAAAACTATTTATTTTGTTTATGCTTCCGCATTTGTTAATGAAAATCAAATTTGAATTTCTTTGAGGTATTAATGAGTGAGATCAAATTTCTAATCAATATCTCGGTATTTTGGGAATTAAAGTGAACTAACGAGGACCATAAATTGGTATTATGGAATTCACCACCTTTTATGTATGATCATAATCTCACTGGTTCTTCTAGTATCTGAGCTCAGTAATTCGACAGTGAATGTTAAATTCTATGATGTGATGTGATCACATCAAATTGTCATTTTGAAGATGAGAGTTGAGATTTTATGAATATTCAGAGAAGGGCATTTTGGTCAATTTTGCTTGATCTGAATATTCGAGTTGATCGACGGGGGTAACACGTAAGAGCGATAAGTCAGAGGATAAAATTACTGATTACTATTTCAGTAATTACAATTTTGACTGATCAAGAGTTGACCAGGTCATAATTAATTTATTGGAACTTTGTTTAATTGTGTCCTATCAAGTTCCCTCAGTGGCTTCATTATAATAGGATTATACAAGCTTATTACCTGGATTGGGCTGTACAGAAATGGGCCTGGATTATAGTACTAGGGTTGGTAAGGTTTTGGAGTGTAAAGATGTTACAAATAGTCTCCTAAAACTATTTTTCTTGACCTAATTTGAAAAATGGCGAGACACACACTAAAATGTGTAGTGTGTGTTTCCTCTTTACAAAGAAAACTCTAATCCTAGTTTAACCTAGGCCTAGAGAAAGGTGACCACACATCTACATAGCTGCCATTGGATAACACCGAGGAAAGCTTGAGGGTTTGAAACTTCGGTGGAATCAAGAAGCGGTTGATGAAAATTATTGTAAAGCAGGCTACAAGGGTAATTGTCTCAAACTATTGTTTGCAAAAAAATATTTATTCCAAGTTAAATACATAGAACAGAAAATTTTGTAACGGGATGATCTATCACAAGAAATCAATTTTTGTTAGTAGAACAACCCGAGTTCCCAACAATTGGTGTCACAATGTCAGGTTTTTAATACTATTTTATATATTAAGGATTAAATAATTCTATTATGTATGTGTTAGTGGAGCGGTGTAGGATTTATGTGATTTAATTGTTATTGTATGAATGATGTTTATTATTGAACTAATTTATGGCCTTAGAATTTTTGTGGTAAATTCTTGTATTTCTATTATCGAGTCTTGTAACAAAGGGGGTGAATTACGACTTCATGTTTTTCCCTTTTGATTTTTTTTTTTTGCAATAGAATTAGGGTTTCTGTTGCAAAATTCGGAGGACTTCTATAGCAAACTTTAGAATTTGGACTCAACTTCACCATCTCCAAAGAAAGAGGACCTGCAACGCAAACAATATAGGTGACCCATGACCACAGCTGGAGGCAGGTAAGGACGCAGCAGCACCTGTATGTCACAGTTCCACTCAAACACCAAAACAACAATTCAACCCAATCACAATCAATTCAGCTCAAATTAACTGGATAATTGAAACCCAGCTACTATATATTGAGTTAACTGAAATTACAAGAAATAGAGATTCAAATAGAAGAAATTAGATGATGAAGAATTAAAGATAGATCACAGAAGAGAGAATGCGTGAAGAAAAATTTGATCTGACAACCTAACCAAGTCAGTCATAGCTCCACAGTATTTAAGTAAAATTAAACTCGTTTTATAGAAAATTTTTGAGAGAAAACTTAAAACACTTTTAACCAAACGACACCATTTTCCATCCTTTTGAATTTCTGTTAAGTTCGTTGCTTCATTGCCTCTCCCAGCTCCTTCTTTTCTCTTTGCTTTCTGTTCCGTCTTCTTCCCTTCATGGCCCAGCTCATTAGTTGCTTAACTGGTGGCCCTTTGTGACATTCCTCCCCCTTAGAAGAATATTGTCCCCAAGGTTCAAAATGTTGAAATCTGTGCAAAATGTCCTCAGGTGATTCCCAGGTAGCCTCTTCTTTATCTCTGTCCTTCCATTTAACTAACCATCACACTTGAGTTCTTCCCCTCTTCTGAATTTCTTGATACTGTACTACAACTTCTGGTTGTAATTCCTCAGTTTGTGGCCCTATTGCAGGCAGTATAGCGACCAGCACTTGTTTATCTCCCAGCTTCTTCTACCGTAAGGACACAAGAAAAAATGGGTGGATTCTGGATTGCTCTAGAAGAGCAAACATGTATGCTACCTTCCCTATCTTTTCCATAATTTCTTAGGGTCCAAAGTACTTGATAATAAGTTTCTGATTGATCCTCTTAGCTATGGATTGTTGCTGGTATGGGTGCAGTTTTAAATAGACCCATTCCCCTACTGAAGAGTCTCTGTCATTTCTCTTTTTATCAGTGTATAACTTCATCCTGGCTCTTTCCTGAGCCAAACTCTCCTTCAATTTCCTATCCATTTCATGTCTCTTTTGCATAAATTCTTCTACTGAGGCTACATTCGTCTGTTGGTATGGCCCTAAGGCCAATTGAGGGGGCAATATTCCATATAGGGATTCAAAAGGAGTTCTTTGATTTGTTGAGTGGTAGGTGGTGTTATACCACCATTCGGCCAAGGGTAACCACTTACTTCAAGATTTAGGCTTAGTATACATCATACACCTCAGATAGGTCTCTACACACTGATTCAATCTTTCTGTCTGTTCGTCCATTTGGGGGTGGTAGGCGATACTAAGAAATATGTCCACTCCCAACAACTTGTAGAGTTCCTGTCAAAAAGAGCTTGTGAATATCTTGTCCCTGTCTGAGACGATACTTTGGGGTAACCCATGAAGTCTGCCGATGTTATCCAAAGACAAATAAGCAATGGTAGAGGCTGTGTAAGGGTGCTTAACCGCAACAAAATGACCATATTTGGTGAATCGATCAATGACCACCATGATGACGGTCTTCCTTCCTGAAAGTGGTAATCCCTCCTCAACATCCATGGAGATGTAACTCCAGGAGTAGCTGGTTCAGGTAAAGGTTGCAAGAGGCTTGGATAAGCTACATTCTCGTTTTTGCACTTTTGGCACACTTCCCACTGCAAGACCTCCCTTTTAATATCTTGTGTCATACCTAGCCAATAGAAATGTTAATTAGCCTTGTACACACTAGCTTGGATGCCAGAGTGACCCCTGTTGAGAGTTATGGATATTATGGATCAACTTCTGTCTAATTCCATTGCCACAACCAATATATATCTTCTGCCCATACTTTAATATACTATTCTGGAATGTATAGTTACTATCTTACTTTGGATCAAGAGTCAAGGCTTGAATGGTTTCTCTAGCAAATGTATCTCCCTCACAACTGCTAACCACCTCTTGGACCCAAGTAGGAATTATTACTGAGATAGCTATACACTTCCTTCGCCTTCTTCTCGTCTGGATAATGCTTCAGCCACTAGGTTCTCCGCTTCCCTCTTATATTGTATTTCGTAATCCAGTCCCATGAGCTTAGTCAACCATTTCTTTTGAAGTGGTGTGGTGGTCCTTTGTTCTAACAAGAATTTCAAGGATTGGAGATCAGTTTTCAATATAAAATGATGCCCTTCAAGGTAATGTCTCCATTTGGTCACTGTTGAAACCAATGCCAAGAGTTCTTTCTTGTAGATGGTTTCCCTGTATTTATAGCTTTGCTAAGATAAGCTATAGGGTCTTTATTTTGCATTAACACAACTCCTATTCTTCCATAGAAAGCATCAGTCTCTACCACAAATGGTTGGCTAAAATCAGGCATCACTAGTATGGGTGTGGAACTCACATGTTCTTTTAACCTCTGAAAAGCTAACTTAGCTGCTTCACTTCATTCGAAAGCATCTTTCTTCAATAAGTTAGTAAGGGCTTTAGCTACCATTCCATAACCCCTTACAAATTTTTGATAATACCCTGTCAGGCCCCAAAAACCTCTTAAATGTTTCAGATTCTTGGGCGTGTGCCAAGATTTCATTGCTTCTACCTTCTGAGGGGTAGCTGCTACTTCTTCATAGCTAATTATGTGCCCTAAATACTCAATGCTTGTTTGAACAAAAGTACTTTTGCTGAGTTTGGAAAACAGCTGTTGCTTTCTTAGGACTTCCTAAACCACCCTTAAACGATGACAATGCTTAGATATGTTTCGAATGTATACTAAAATGTCATAAAAAAACCAATACAAATTTTCTCAAGTGTTCACTAAATACTTTGTTCACGAGACTTTGAAAGGTAGTGCGTTGGTTAGGCCAAAGGGCATGACCCTAAACTCATAAAGGCCTTGATGTGTTTTGAAGGCCGTCTTGTGTATATCCTTGGGCTCCACCCTGATTTGATGGTACCCTGCCCTAAGATTAATCTTGGAGAAATACCTAGCCCCACATAATTCATCTAGGTGTTCATCAACTCTAGGTATGGGATACTTATCTTTAACTGTGAGACTATTCAGCTGTCTAAATTCTACACAAAATCTCCAGCTTTCGTCCTTCTTCTTAACCAATAACACATGAGAGGCAAATGAGCTGTTACTGGCCTTTATGATTCAAGATTCTATCATCTCCTTAACCAATTTTTCAATTTCTGCCTTTTGTACATAAGGGCACCTGTACGGCCTCAATTTAAAGGGCTACGCCCCTTCTTTCAGCTTAATGGTATGTTCATGACCCCTCTTTGGTAGCAGTCCAGTAGAAGTTCTGAAAATATCTTCGAATTCTGTAATGATTGGTTGGACCTGTTCTGGTATAACAGACAATTCGTCTTCCGAAATTGAGCATAGCTGAGCAATCATCCCACACTCTTGCTTTTGTAACCAATCATCCATTTGCTCAATAGTTATCATGTTGAAATGGGTATCATCTTCACTTCTTAAGGTAAATTTCAATTCATGGTAATTGAAACTGATATAACCCTCTCTAAAATCACAAACCACTGGTCCAAATTGACTAAGCCAGTTAATGCCCAGCACTATGTCACTCCCCTTTAGGCTAAGAGTCCTGAGTGTGAACTGGAATTCATGGTTCTGCATTGTCTAGCACAGTGGTTGAATTGGAATTCATGGTTCTGCATTGTCCAACACAGGGGTTGGTTCATAAACTTGCTCTCTAACCTTTATCCATTAGCCACTCGGACTGTCTTAGGTCCACTTTCATATCCCAAGGCCAGTACCAATCTCTCATCAATGAAGCTGTGGGTACTCCCACTGTCTATAAGAATGGAGATTCTTCTTCCCTATAGTTTGGTGTTTCCCAGCAAGGCATGTACTGATATTTGCATGAATTCCTCAACTTCTTCCTCTACTCTACTACTTTCACTTCCCTTCTCTTCCATATCTTCTTCAGCCTCCTCTACTAGAATGTAATTAAACGCCCTATTTTTGCATATATGCCCTGGAGTGTATTTCTCATCACACTTGAAACACAATCCCAAGTTCTTTTTTGTCTGTATATCAGAGGAAGTGATGGTTTTATAACTGGAATTATGAGGGTCGTGGTTGGGAGGATAGGCCTTTCGGTGGTTGTTTTGGTTTTGATTTGGGAAGTAATTTGTTTTTTGAGGGTTGTAGGGATTTTCAATTAAGGTAGGGTTCTAGATATTCACTCATACTTCCCTTTTGTTTGATTTTACAGAAGGCTTCAAACACTTCCACCCCCGCATTTTCTGCAATCCGCTTACAAATTTCAAAGGAAAACACCTCCCAAGTAGCATTTGCATGGCTTGCAGAAAAACTATGGAATCAAATGTCAGCCTTACCCTGTAAATACATTTCAGCGATTCCAATAGCATGCATGGGTGCTTCTACCAGGATCGACAGTAGACAACAGTACCATAGGTTATCGCGATTCCATCATGATCGGGCCTCCATGATCGGAAATCAATGATGCCATTTCCGCTTGTTCGTGGAGCAGCAATGATTTTAACACTGTCGACGCGCTGTCGTGGCAATGGTGATGGAGACAGAACTAGTGGAAGCCGCCACCTCTTTTCAGCCCACTTCCGGCGAATGACATGATTGGCGGCTGCATCTCTTGCTATGTCACTTTATATACATGCAGATAAAAAGAGAGGAAGAAAGGAGAAAGAAAGATGAAGGGATTCAGAATTTTTGGGCCTCTTAATCCGATTGGGCCGATTTTTTGTGTTATCTCCAAGTTGGGCTAGATTTGGGTGAAATTAAATATGGCCCAGAAATTGTAAAATTGATCCATTTTGATTAATTGCTACGTGGGCTAAATTGTTTAGCTGGGCCAATGCAATGTGGATTCAATTTCACAATGGGCTGGAATATTAAATTGGATCATTACATTTTTGTATTTGGGATGGACTGAAGCTTTGCAGATTTAGACTAGACACTTGCAAATAGGAATTGAAGAATTGGGCCAGTCTGTGGCTTAATAGACTCTTTAATTAATTATTGTCTAGCTTTGAGCCATAAATTATGTTCTTAGTTTATATTATTATCGCATTTATTTATTACTTTAATTAATTTGTCAATGAATGTCATTAGATAACATATCATGTAGATCTCATAAACACCGCTCTAGGTACTATACTGTCATGCACCGCTTTATATTTTCTTTTCTTTTCTTTTCTAAACGTTAGATTAGAAAATAAATATATTTATCAATAATTAATCGATTTTAAAAGTTAAAATTGATTGGGTAATTATTAAATTGAAAATCCTGGAGTTCAAAATATTAAGTGGGTGAGGGTACAATTTTTGAACCCATGGCCTTCCCTTTTAGCCCATTAGTAAAAATTTGTGTATGCCTCGTGCTAATCTAATTAGTCTCCCTACAGGAAGACTGCATTGTTTTAGTTACTAGATTGGGCCCATTAGGTGGTGATGTTTGTGAATTAATCATGATTACTGTAATGCCGCTTTTCATTTTTATGTGCATTTTTAAATTCCACGTAATATTTATGTTAATATTATTATAAATTTTAAATTTTTAAATATTATCGTCTATAATTTGAATTATTTTGAAGTGGGAGGACTTGGATGCCGTCTCGATCAATGTACCAATTATAAAGTTTATAAATTGTTTACGTGCAATTCTATGTCTAATTGTTTATTTTAATTGTTACTTGTCAATTTTAATTTTAATTGAGTAGTAAGTTTCCTAAATCACATTAATTTGGAGTTGAGAAAAGTTTTGTAGCACTTTGAATTTTATTTGAGGGCTGTGGACTTAAATTATCGATTTATGGGAGTTGGGGGTTTGGGTTTCAAATTACCAAAAGTTTATGTTTAAACCTAATGACCTTATCTACCCACATCACCTGACCCCTCTCTCTAATCTCACTATGCTCTCCCTCCCTCCCGTCTTGCCTTCAACCACCGTCGCTCTCCCTCACGTCGCCGATGATCACCACCACCATTGCCACCGAAGGTAAAACTCCTTTCCACTCCTCTCTCATGCACAGAATGCACACAGACGAACATGCGATCAGACACTCACTCTCGATTTTACACACACCACACACATGTAACTACTATGGGAATATATATATATATATATATATATATATATAAAACTATGATTTTTGGTACATTGACGTCACGAAAAACTGAGGCTCTTCCACTTGCAAATTTAGGAAGTAAAACCTTAAGGAATCCAGGTAAGTAAACTTCCCCTATTTTCATTAAAGTTGAAATTTAATGCGAAATTAATGTGCTCAAGTGACAGTTATGTTAAATTACCTGTTTTCGATGCTTTCGTTACTTTATATAAGTACATGTTGTTCAATTAAGAAACTATTCAATCATTCATATATTTTATGTCATTGAACATCAAACATGCATTGTCATTGAATTTGGGAGTTAAATGATATTAAATGAAAAATGTGGATAGTTCAAGTTTTATCAAAATATATGTATCCCAAGTTTTAAAAAAGAATGAGTGTACTTCTATGCCATGAAAGGTGTGAGTGGGAAATGGGACAAGAGGGACAGCATACCCGAATTAAGCAGCTGTTGTGGTGGTGAATATTAAACAACTTTGCAGTGGTGATTGTTAAACCGCTTTGAAGGTTGCAAATATTAAACCGCTTTGCTGTGCTGATTGCTAATCTGCTTTATGGTGGAAAATGTTAAGCTGCTTTGCAGTGGAAAAGTGATGTCCTAGTTCCAAATAAGGCAAAGTTCCCACTTCATTCTAATTGTCTAGAAGATACACAAAGTGAGCTCACAGAAGCAATGAAATGAAGTTTTGAAATGTTAAAGTGAAAATTTGGAAAGTTTGAAAGTTTTGAAATGTTAAAGTGAATGGGGATAAATATTTTGAAGTGTTTAGAGCATTTCATGTCACCCCAATCCCTCCCCAACATTTCAGGTGATGAAAGCTAAGTGATCTGAGGAGAGCACTTGGTGGCAAACTCAGACAGTACCCGCAATTGAGGGGTTTGGGAATTGATGTTGAAGTTTGATTTTGAATTATTGTTGGATGTTGAATGTCAGGTTTTATTTGAGTTGAGATTTATGTTATAAAACTGTTATGATGCTCCTCTACAGGTTGGCTAAGCCCAATTTATAGGGAAGACTCTATTAAAATTTCTTTAGAATATTTCAATAGAAAAATGAAAATTTCAGTGTTTAAAGATATTTTACTCTGCATTAAAAGTAAAGGGAAGTTAACACGCCTAGGTTTAAGATTTTAAACTAGGAGCGTCACAATTTCCCTATAAGTAACGTAATTAATTTGGTACTTGAAATATTATCAATGTAGGGGTTAGATACTTGAATCAAGGATATCGTGAGGACTTCCTATAGAATATTTAAAAGATGTTAATGATGGTCAAATTTTAACGACAATAAATTAAATATTGCATAAGATGCTGGATATATTTAATTTAGTGGGAGGGTCCCAACCTAGCCATATATCACATTTATTTCTCCTATAGAGAAATGTGTTTAAGATTTTGGGGTTTTAGGTTTTCGTCATATTATAGTAGTTTTGGGTCTACTTATGCATAATTTTTATTCATGCATCATATATGAAAATATTCATCATTTATGCAACTTGTATTTAATACATTTGTTTTTATTTGATGTCATTTTTTTTCCACAACTAGTTATATGTTTAGACATCACCAACTAATTGGCAGAAACTGCAACATGTTTCGTTATAATTCTTTCCACTTATAATATTTGTTTGTGCTAGGAGATCATTTTCCAATAGTACTCATAAATCTTCCAATGAAAATGGTTTTATTTTGATGAGATGGTTAATTGCATAGTTTTGATTCTTATATCAAGTACTTTAAAATAAAAACATCAAAATAGGATAACCTATTTTCTCGATGGACAGGTATTTATAATAATTTGAATATCTTAATTATTGAGTTATGCGAAAAATGCTATAATATATCTCTACTTATGAACCAATCGCGTTTTTTTACAACAGACCATGTGGTAAAACATGATTGGTCACTCTAACGTGGTGGAGGTTTCACTTGCAAACATTGATTCAAGTGACATAATGCTTGAGAAATATTTTAAGATAATCTCTTGCGGTTCAGTGTGGACTAAATTCACCAGGACGAACGTGTCTCTGAAAGGTTCAACGTAAGCTATTCATAGAGTGGAGATTATTTTAAATCAACTGATGGTATGGTGGTCCTCTAACCTTTTTTCTTTTGAGGAAATATAGGATTAATTAGGAGGTAGCATTTCCTGGAAACTCTATAATGAAGTAAGACTCTATTCATTGTGTTATGGTTAGTAATTGAGTCTATCTTGATTATAGATTCTAGAGAAACTAATCACTATTGCAAGTTGTTGCAATATGGTCCTAGGTGACCAAATGGCTCAATGAGATAGAGTATACTATAAGGATAAGCAGAATATAGTAATATGGAAGAAGCCGTTGGACTTTTGTGTTTGCAAAACAATTTTGATTGTTATTTTGTCTCTTTATTATTTGAGCGGAATTATTTGGCACTTAATCTCCAGTTATTAGTTGGAATTAAGTTAAATAATCTTATTATTGCGAGACAAATGGTTAACAATCTTAAAGTTTTATAAATAGTTTCTTAGTGCAATATTACCACAAATGATAAGGGATAGGTGATTCCTAGTATTAATGAACTCTTTGATAATATCTTAAGAGAATCATAATTCTCAAAATATGATTCAAAGACTGGTAAAGATAGATCTCTAATTATTTTGGAGGTGGAATCTATGTAGGCTTATGAATCTCATTTAGAGGGTAAAATGATTAAGATCTTAGGCTTGGTCGCACTTATCCAAAACATGATTCTAATACTAGTAAGGGATGGACCTCGAAAGGATCGGAGGTGGAATCTATACTGTTTCCTGAATCTTGTTTAGGGGATTAGTTAACCAATAGTCCTCATACATTAAACTTAAGAGTTTGGGGTTTAATACACTTCAATATGTGTGGATCCTTTTGAGCTCAAGCTACGAGAGAGCGCTAGTAATTCATCACTTTTACTGATGATCACTCTAGATCTCGGTTGTATACTTAATATCTCATTGATCCGAAATGTTGAAGAAATTCTAGATTTTTGGATAGAAGTTAAGAAGTAATTAAGAGAATAGATATACTTCAATTTGATCGAGGTTTGTGTATCTCTCATATGAGTTTAGGAATCATTTATTGAAAAAGGAGAATAAGGCAATATCAAATCAAGTATTTGTTGAGTATGAATATAACTTTGTTAGAGGATAAGGCATATAGAAGACTACAAATTGACAAGTAAAGTTCTATTGGATAAGATGTTAGAACGTGGTTCAAACAACTTGATTCTAGGTTTCTGCATAGAATTAATCTTGATTTTTTGGAACTTCCTATGGAACCGATGGTTACCGATCCTAGTGGGAGAATTTGGCAAGTGTTTCAACAACTATTCTTGCCTGGTGATCCTAATGGACAAGGGAAAACCAAAGATTGTAGTCGAAGAAGTTCTCACTGTTCTACCTCCTCTTTTTGTTCATAGGGAGGTAGTGGAGAGGTTGATCCCAGTAAGGGATATAATCGGGTAGTGGAAGGAAAGGAAGTGACTCTGTTTGGACATAATGGAAATACACTTCTAGCAACTAATTGGAGTGGGAGGGTTGTAAGACCACCTTGTTGACACTTTTTCTACAGAGAGTCTTTTAGACAGTCACTACTGAAATTAGAGGACTCCTCCTCATTTAGGGAAGTGGTAGAAGTTATGGATTTGAAATCATGGAAGGTGAACGTGAACTAGAAATTGGATTCCTTGTACTACACCAAGGTTTGGATATTTGTAGATACACCTAATGGGGTCAAACCTATAAAGTGTGATGAGTCTTTAAGATGATAAGAGAATGATAGATGGGAAGGTTGATTCCTTCAGCACAAGGCTTATGGCTATGGGTTTGTGAAACCCTTCTCGCTAACCACCATGTAAAAATTTACCTGAATCTGTTATCCATTGTTGTTCATTGTGAAAATGAGGTACGATAGATGGATGTCTAGACATTGTTTCTTGAATGCATCTTGAGGAAATCATTTACAAAGTGTAACCTGATGGGTTCAAACTAAAGACCATGAAGGTAAAGTTCATGACTTACAAGTACAAGTTTCCAACTTTGGATTTGGGTAATTGTTCAAGATATGGAATATAGAATTTGACCGAACCATTTTGATACACATTCTTGATCACAATCTTGATAAGTCTTAAGTATACTCATGTATACAAAGAGATGAGATGCTTTTCGCGACTGTTTATTTGAATGACACTCTACTTATGTGTACGAGTATTTTCATTAAATGGATGGTGGTACCAGCAATTAGACTTGAAGGACTTGTAGATGACTGTCTATTTTTTCTAGAAATTCAAAAAGTTTGGAGTGGGAGAAAAATGGAATAGAATAGTCTCAAGTTTCATATAATAATAAGATACTATCTATATATGCAATATTTAAGTCCTGAAAGTGATAACTTTCTTTCTGGACTTTATCTATCTTATGAGTTTTCTCCCAAGACTCATGGTAAGATAGGGAAGTTTCCTTACGCTCCTGCTATTGAAGCCTTACTTTGCACTAGATAGTTCATATCTTATACTGGGGATAATGTTGGTGATTATTTGTTTGATCCAGAATCAGATTATTGAATAGAGGTAAAGCATATACTCAAGCATTTTTGTAAAATGGGTAAATATTTACTTTTCTATTCAGGTTGTGATCTGATGGATCAAAACTAATTAAGATCTGATTTAACCAGGACTCCAGAGAGTTGTCAAAATTGGAATATAACTGGGAGTTAAGGTGGTTAATTGGTTGAGTATAATACAATCTCGGATTGTTTGTTTTACAGCCGTGACTTACATCGAAAGGAGTTACTATCTTGGTTAAAAACATAATCATTAATGTAATGATGATGTTGACAAGATGGACGATTCGATGTTTCATGTATACTCTAAGAGCAAGCGGGAGATTGTTAGAATTATAAATACCCATGCAGTATAATTCACGACATTTAAAATAAAATATTTATTGATTGTATTAATATGAAGTTGCGTTTGTCCAAGGGTCGATTTGATATTACAAATCAAGTGATTAAGTTGTTAAACACAGAAAGATTCAATTTGTAATTCGATCTAAAATTAACATTTAAGATCAGTAAATAAATATACACAATTTGTTTCAATAAAATCATCTCGGTTTTACTAAAGTCTAACTTGGACTTTGGTAATAAAATTGAGAGTATGCTTGGAACGTATTGGACGGGACCACGTGAAATTAACTTGTGACATTGACCATACAAATTTAATTTCACTTGACTATCGAACGTGGGACCATAATCCTAATCGGATAATGAACTTTGATTACTAACTTGAAGTTCTTTGAGGTATCAATGGGTGAGATCAAATGGGTGATCAATATCTCGGTATTTTGGGAATTAAAGTGAACTTAAGAGGAATATATGTTTATGGAACCCGTCACCTTTTTGGCATGATCATAATTTCATTGGTTCTTCAAGTGGACAGTTGAACTAAGTTCGGTAATTCGACAATGAATGTTGAATTCTATGATGTGATATGATCACATCGAACTGTCATATATAATATAAGAATTGGGGTTTTATGAATATTCAGAGAAGGGCATTTTGGTCAATTTAGCTTGCTATGAATATTCAAGTTGATCGACGAGGGTAACATGTAAAAGCAATAAGTCAAAGGATAATGTTATTGATTATTGTTTTAGTAATTACAATTTTACTAAGAGTGCAGTCTCGTTCTTTTAGTGAAATTGAACATGATTGATTAATTTTAACTGATCAAGAGTTGATCAGGTCATAATTATTTTATTCAAGCTTAGTTTAACTGTGTCCGATAAGGTTCCCTTGGTGGCTTCACTATAATTTACTTATACAGGCTTATTACTTATATTGGGTTGTGCAGAAATGGTCCTGGGTTATAGTACTAGGGTTGGTAGGGTTTTGGATCGTAAAGATGTTACAAATAATCTCCTGAAACTTTTTTCTTGACCTAGCTTGAAAAGTGGCGAGACACACGCTAAAGTGTGTAGTGTGTGTTTTCTCTTTATAAAGAAAATCCTAATTCTAGTTTAATCTTGGCCTAGAAAATGGTGACCACACACATGTATAGCTATCATTCGAGAATATCGAGGAAAGCTTGAGGATTTGAAGCTTTGGTGGAATCAATAAGCAGTTGATGAAGATTATTGTAAAAGCACGTTACAAGGGTAATCTTCTTAACTATTGTTTGCACAAAATTATTTATTCCAAATTAAATACATATAACAGAAAATCATGTAACGGGGTGATCTATCACAAGAAATCAATTTTTGTGAGTAGAACAAGCCAGGTTCCCAACAAAAAAAGAGAGAAAAAACCATGGTTTTATTCATTAATCAAATAAGGGCTAAATTTTACTAAAACTGAAAAGGGAATTGGTGCATATAGTTCCTAAATGTTTTCCTTTGTGTGCAGTTAGTCCCTAACCATTCATTTTTGGTACTACAACCCTTAAACGTTGTGATGTTTTGCGCAACAGGTACTTTTGGATAGTTTCCATCTATTCCAAATTTTAAAAATTAAGAAAAGACAAAATCTCCCTTATACATAATTGGCACAACTAGTCCCTATACATCTTATTTTGTAACATCCAGGCCAGGAAAACTTAAAAAATTTGACAGGTACTACTTATAACAACAAGGTGCACCTTCTTTTCCGGAAGTCCATCGTTAGAAACTCCACAGTTAAGTGTGCTTGGCTTGGAGCAATTCTATGATGGGTGAACTCCTGGGAAGTTTTCTTGCGGAGCGTGCGAGTGAGGATAAAGTATGCTAACACGACTCATGTTGGTACATTGGGGACAGTACTTTGTCATCTAACGGTCGGGACAACCCGATATAAGTGGGACCGAGTCATTACAAATGGTATCAGAGCCGACCGAAAAGCAAAATCGAGAAGTAAGTGCTATGCAGGATAAGGTGCTACGGCATAGGACGGGAGCCACCTCTTGAATCCGTATGAGCGACCTCTAGAATCCAAACGCCTGGCAATGAATCCTCAGATGGTTTAAGCACGACGAGGACATCGTGAGTCTAGCGGGGGGGGGGGGGGTGATTGTAACAACTAGGCTAGGAAAGCTTAAAATATTTGATATGTACTACTCATATCAACAAGGTGCACCTTCTTTTTCCGAAGTCCATCATTAGAAACTCCACAGTTAAGCTTGTTTGGCTTGGAGCAATTCTATGATGAATGACCTTATGGGAACTTTTCTCGGGGAGCGTGCGAGTGAGGACAAAGCATGTTGAAAAGACTCATGTTGGTACAATGAGGACAGTATGTCGTCATCTAATGGTCAGGACAGCCCGTTATGTGGTTCCCGGGTCGTTATAAATGGTATCAAAGCTGGCCACCAGTCGGAAAAGGAAATTGATACAAAATAACTTTGTCCTTAATCCATCATTTAGTATGCCGACTGACTTCCACCGACTCAACAATTATGGATCTGAGAATTTAGTATAAAATACTATGAGTATAAAGAATACTCATTAAGATACCATGCTTGGATTTAACATGTTAATATTATACAAAAAAAAGCATTCAAACACATACTTGCACATTCCGGCTTGCCGGTGCCCTTCAGACTTGTCCTAAGGCATAAATAGATATCTAACTTTGTGGACTTGTCCACATCTTTCAGATTATGGTTTTTCATGCATAGCTTAAGCATAAATATTACCATGAAATTCTACCACTTGAGCATTGAAAGTATCTTATCTTAAAACTTAGAGTAATTTTGGTGGAGAAGTGTAATTGAAAGTGCTAGCCTTTGTTGTTGTTCTTCTTCTATTCTTACTTTATCTTTTTCTTTACCTTCCTTCACTTACTCTTGCTGTTTATTTTTTCTTTGAAAGTAATTTTTTTGGTTTCCAAGACATTTGTAGGAAGCTTTTTTTTTATTTTTTAACTATCTGTAGGTAAGGAAAACCTATGGACTAAGTAATGTGCAGAAATAATTGAGGAAACGAGTCGAGCTGTTGATAAGATAAGAGCTAGAATTAAGTCAGCTCAGGACCGACAAAAAAGTTATGCTGATAAAAGGAGAAAAGATTTGGCATTCAATGTTGGTGATATGGTTTTTCTAAAGGTGGCACCTATGAAGGGAGTTTATCGCTTTGGAAAGAAGGGAAAATTTCGACCAAGATTTGTGGGTCCTTTGGAAATCTTGCAAAAAGTTGGAAATGCAGCTTATCGAATAGCCTTGCCACATGATTTGTCAACAATTCATGATGTATTCCATGTGTCAATGCTTCGAAAATATGTGTCAGATCCAAGTCATGTGGTTAGTTACCAACCATTAGTTATCAATCAAAAAATCACTTATGAGCAAAAAACAGTAGCAATCTTAGATCGCAGAATCCAGAAACTGTGGACAGAAGAAATTCCATTAGTTATAGTTCAATGGCGAAACCCTGATGTCGAAGAATCAACTTAGGAAAGAGGAGGAAATCAAGACCAAGTATCCAGAACTTTTCATCTAAGTTTGAGGTAATTTCGAGGATGAAATATTTTTTAAGGGAGGAGGGATGTAATACTCCGAAAATTTTATGCTCGTTTAATTTGCTTATTTAATTTTTTTGGATGATAATTTGACTTTTCAAAATTTTATATGGTCAAAATAATTAGTGATTTCCAAGTTTGCATTGTTGGTTGATTAAAAGTTTGTCAAGATTAGTTAATTAAGTTTTTTTTGGGATTAATGTTAAATTTTACACCTAATTACTATAGATAAGCATTTCTTTTCCACTTGGCCGAGTGTGGTGTTCTACCTTCGTAGTGAAGTAATTTTCATGCAAAGTAAAAACAAGCATGAGGTGGCTAAGGCAAGCATGAGGTGTTAAGTGTTTAATATTCAAGCATGACATGAGGTGTTAAGCAAATATGAGGTGTACCTTTGTAGTTAAGTAAAAAAAACATGAGGTGGCTAAGGCAAGCATGAGGTGTTTAGTTAAATTTATGAAGTGCATCCATGCAACTCACGTGTAGATGTAGGAACCAAACTTTAACTTGATAGATAGTAATCCTTTACTATCTATCATATAGGGCTTCATAAGATGCCATATAGAGCTTCGTAAGATGCCATCTTTATCATGGGTTGATAGCTATTATTGTAGGTAAACTCTACCAATGGTACATAATTTTCCTAACTGCCTCCTAAATCAAGGACGCAGGCACGTAGCATATCCTCCAAAGTTTGTATAGTCCTCTTTGATTGTCCATTTCTTTGAGGATGAAATGCCGCACTAAAACTTAATTTGGTTCCCAAAGCTCCTTGCAAACTTTTCCAAAATTTAGAAGTAAATCTTGGATCTCTATCAGATACGATCAATGATGGGATACCATGTAAGTGGATGACCTCTTTGATGTATAATCGTGCATATTGATCTATACTGAAATTCATTTTCACTAGTAGAAAATGAGCTGACTTTGTTAACCGATCGACTGTAACCCACATAGCATTATTTCCCCTAGCTGATTTTGGAAAACCTATAAAAAAATCCATAGTTATATGCTCCCATTTCCATTGTGGAATTTTTAATGGTTCCAACAATCCTGACGGCCTTTGATGTTTAACTTTCAATTGTTGACAAGTCATTTACTTCTTAACAAAAAGACCTATGCACCGTTTCATATTTCTCCACCACAATATACTCCTTAGGTCTCGATACATTTTTGTACCTCCTGGATGAGCACTATATGGAGTTAAGTGTGCTTCTTCAAGAATTTCTTTCCTCAATCCCACATCTTTTGGTACACACAACCTTCCTTTAAAGAGTATGGTTTTATCAGGGCCTAATTCAAAATCCTTTCGCTTGCTAGTACCAACTTATGATTTACTCTTTTGTAGGAAAGAATCACCATCCCATGCTACTCTAATTCGATCTCTAAGTGTTGATTGAATCATTAGAGCCGATATCCTGGCGATAGTTTGGGTTGGTGGAGTAATTACTTCTAGATGTAAGTTTTCAGCAAATTTGAAAACAAAAATGAAAACAGGAAACACAAAACATTTTCGAAAATGAAAATACAAAATAAAATACAAACAGAACGACACCTAACATTTTCAGTGTTTTTGTTAAAGAAGGGGGACTAGCCATTGGTGGGACATGACTACCAGATCGTTAACACCTGTCGAAGAACATGCTATAACTTGGGTGAGGGTTAAGGAACTTGTAGAAGAAAAATTCTTCCCAGTAGTTGTGGAAGATCAAAAGGAGATGAAATTCCTCAAACTCTAGCAGGGAACCATGACCCTCGTGGAATATAAGCGTAAGTTTGAGGAATTATCAAGGTTTTCTCCACATATAGTGGATACGGAGGAAAAGTAGGCTAGAAGGTTTGAACGTGGACTTCAACCTTATGTTTGTGATATAGTATCAGTTCTCGAGCTGGGCACTTATTGAGAAGTCCTGAAGTGAGCACAGACCATTTCTTGTAAAAGAAGTCAAAATATTGGAAATTCCCAACAAGTCCAAGATTTCTCCAGTAAGAGACGTACAACTTTGACTGACAAAATAATGGTAGAGGAAAATAGAATAATGCTCCAAAGAAAGGAAAGACTCAGACATCAGTAGTTGGGGATGATAAATGTTGTCCTAAGTACGATAGACCTCACAAAGGAGAATGCTTATTGGGAAAAAAAAATTGTTTCAAGTATGGAAAATTAGGACATTTTGCTAAAGAATGCCCCCAGAATCAGACTTAGAAGCCTGGAGATGACAAGAAAGGGAAAGAAGGGGATTTCTCCTTATCTAGGCAAGAAGCAGAGAGAGATCCTAATGTCCTAGCAGGTATCGTCTCTATTTCCAATATGACTGCATTTGTACTTGTAGATTCTGGAGCTACACATTCGTTCATTTCTTCTTCATTTGTTGCAAAGTCTAAAGTAGAATGTTAATTCCTTCCGTATACCTTAGAAATCTCTCTTCCATCTGGAAAGATACTTGTTGCTGACCAAATAGCTAGAGATCTTAAGATGGAAATTGATGGTAGACGTATAGCGGTAGATTTAATTCTATTAACGATAAAAGACTTTGATGTTATCCTTGGTGATGCTGTAAAAAATCCTAACCTTGACGTGACAGGATCTGATGATACTTGACTACTGGAAAAGATGAATGAAATTCACCTTGGATGACCTGCAAAAAGGCAAGGAGGATTCTCCCCGTCGCCCCTCCGGTGTGAGAATTAGTAATTTGGAGAAAAGTAGAGAGATAATGTATAACTGGAAAAACGTAAAGAATAATGAATGAATAATTTTTTGTCAAAAGAACTATATTTATAAGGCTAAAAAGCCCATAACCCTTTATAGTAAAAAAAGGAGTCCTTTTGATATAAACTTACCTTTTATGAAGAGTTCTATTATTATAAGAATTGATTTCTCCTTTTTAGGAGGTTTCCTCGTTGGTTATGTTTCTTTTTTTCTTTTGGAGGGGCCAAGAAGGTGGCCAATTGACAAGGCCCATAAACGAAGAATTCTTAGAGTCCTATTTGTGTTGGGCTTCTAGGTGTAATCTGACCGGGACAGGCCGATCATATGACATATCATGAATTTGGTTCTGATGAGGTCGGGTGTACCCGACCTCAATGGGAAACCTAGCCCGAGCATTTATATAGAATGAAGATTAAACGAATATGATACCATAATGAGATCGGGAAACAATAGATCTGGCCAGTAGGTCGGCCATATTATTAGGATGGGCCGACCTGTCATATTTCAAAACCCCGGCCTATTTTTAGACAACGTAAAGTTGCAAGATCATTGGCCCTCGTGCACCAGGGATTGGCATATTTATTAATGACGCTTTTTGCCAACTGTTGTCTCTTTGATCAATGTGATGTGGTTAATAGTGTCAAATAGATTGCTGCCACGTTTACAAAGTGAGTTGCGGAGGTTTTTCGCCATTTTTGCCTATATATATATGGTCCCTATCCTCTCATTCCTTTTATTTTGCTATTTTTGTGAGAAACCAGAGAACTCCTCGAGCGTCTAGTACGATCTAACTTTCAAAGAACATTTCCTTTAGGTAAGCTCGGCCATGCCGACCTTTTTTAATTCCGTAATTTATTCTTAGGAAAATGGCAAGGCAGGTGAACATAACCAACCTTAGGGAAGTAGATAATCTAGATAAACCCTTAGAGGTCGAGCCAATAGGTTTTTACCAGCCTCCACCTTCCCAGGATGAGGAGTTGGGCAGTGAGGAAGGGGTTGAGGATGATGCTGACTTAGGTAGAGGATCGAGTGAGGCCAACCTTGAGCTCCCGACCTTTAACAGTAGAATGAAGGAGCATATGGTCGAGGCTAATATGAGGAAGTTCGGGCTATCTGAGGGATACATAGCCCGAGCTTCGGAGGGAGATGACGTTTCTTACCACTGCTGGGAGGGGGAGATGGTGGTATTTCACAAATCCCTCGTGGCCGGGCTCAGGTTTCCTTTGCACCAATTTTTTATTGACTTTCTCCTTATGGCTAGTATAGTCCCGGGCCAGATCACACCTAATGAGTGGAGAATCCTAGTCTATTTCTTTATTTTATGTAGGAATCTAGGAATTGAACCCACAGTAGATTTGTGTAAATGTCTTTAGGACTTGAAGTATTTACCTCGGTGCAATTGCTTCGTCTATTTAAGTGGGAAGGGACGTTTTGAAGTTCCCTGGGTTCCCTCCTCTATAAAATACTGGAAGGAGAGATTTTTCTTTGTGAAGGAAAACATTTTTTTATCAAGCTTTAGAAAACCAGACGTAGATAGCTTCAATAGAATGGGAAATAATAGTAAGGAGGAGATGGCCGACCTTATAGCCAATGCCATTAGGGTATGTGACTTTGGCCTGTTGGCTAAAGATGCCTCTGATTTGACAACGAATGAGATTTTGAGCCAGGCCGGTCTTGATCTTCAGCCTGGTAGGCCTCGACCTTGTAAATTAAGTAATACATATCATTCTTTTACAATTTGCATTACTCTTAGCCTCTGTTCCAATGATCATCCCCTTCTTCGTTTCTATTTTGCAGGGATGGCTTTTGACAGGGATAAGTTGAGAAAAGCGGCTGAAGAACGGGCAAAGAATGCTGCCCAGAAAAGGAAAGATGACGGCAGAGTACGGCGCCGTTATCAGAAGAGGCCTCGTAAAGATTCATCCGGGGTTGGGGAAACCTCTAGGAGGGACGCAGACGTCCATCCTCAGAGGGAGAGTGGTTGAGACATTCACCGTCCTCCTCCCCGTGACCAGCCCGTGCATACTTCTCTAGCACCGAAAGTGGTGCCTGAATGCCCTACTTTGGCCGACCTCAGGGAGAAACTAGAGGAAGGCCTTTATCCAGGACTTCTAGAGAAATACTCCGAGGAAGTGGCTATCGAAAGCAGAGTAGACCATTTCCTGAATGCGGCCGTGAAGGTACATCCCATCCTTTTCCCCTGAAAATTTATCTTTTTGTTATCATTGTTAAGGAAAAAGATGGCTAAGTTTTTGTCTCGACCTTCAGTTAATCAGCATTGGCCGGGGTCTCATCAACTAGGGTGTTAAACGAGGAGAGACATGCTAGGGTCGAATCTGATCTGGCCTTGATGACCCAAGACCGGGATCTCGCTCGACAAGAAAATGCTAAACTTGTTGAAGACCTTCGTCGAGCCCGGGAAGAAATTGAGGCAACTAAGGTTGAAGCGATTGAGGCTTATAAAAAATCAAAAGAGTACGATCAGGCCCTGGGTAATTATGCCCTGGAGTCATACTCCCAGGGCATGAAGCAAGCTTGGGCTTGGATTAAAATTTATGCACCCGACCTCGATACAAGCCAGCTCTCCCAATTTCCCTTGGGGACAGAAGATCTAGACCTCACTCCTTTCTTAGAGGAGGATGAAGGGGAGGCCGTTCTGACGAGGAGACCTGTGAAGCCAATGATCACGACCCCCAATAGTAGTGTTTTTTTTTAGGAATTTAAATAGTTGTTGATGTATAGCCCGAGGTATGCCTCGATGACTTCTTGTAACAATCTTTTGTTATGAATGAAATCTTTTGTCGAAGCTCGTGTTTTTACTTTGTGTTTTATTGACAAATCATTGCCAATTTTGAATATACAAACTGACCTCGTTTAGTTTTATCAATCCTATGTTTTGAAAAGTAAAAGGTCAAGCAAGGACGACCTTTAATCATAAGAATGGACTTTACTTTTTTGTAGTATTAACATAGGATTGATTGATATTTGATTGTTAAGGTCGGGCAAGGCTAACCTTCTTGACAGAGAATAGGTCGAGGTCTTGACTTGGTAAAATTTTAGAGGAATGTTTTAATAAGGTCGGTAATACCGACTTGTTGAGAAATAATTTGTAACGTCTTATCATGAGACATTGTAAATTATTAGTTGGAAAATAATTTGTAACGCCTTACCATGAAATATTGTAAATTATTTGTTGGGAAATAATTTGTATAGTCATTGGGATGACCTTGTAAATTATTTCAAGATTTTGTCCTCTGGTGGTCATTCTTCAAAAGAAATACTTTTATTAAAAGGGACTGAACGATGGGTCTAATTAAAACCTTACCCAGAAAAACCTTGTGGAAAGAAATCTGGATAAGGAAAAAGAGTACCCGTCCCTAACACTGAAAGAAATTTCAATGGGCGCGCAGGCCCAACCTTACTAAAAATTGTTGATGGACGTTCAAGTCCGAACATAAGAAAGAATGGGCTCGCAGACCTGACTCTTCTACAGCTAGATGACCTTGTTATTAACAGGAATGTGACTACTTGTAGTAAGGCTTCAGATTCTCCACATTCTACGATCGAGGAAGAGGCTTTGAATCCATTGTTCGGAGACTGTACAAACCCTTTCCCACTTTTCGAATGACTTCGTATGGTCCTTCCCAAATAGGTCCAAGTTTCCCAAGTTGATGACCGGTGGCCTCACTTTGATGGAGGACAAGTTCTCCCATTCTGAATTCTCTTTTCTTCACTCGGATATTAAACTTCTTGGTCATGGTCGTTGATAAGCTGCTATTCTTAAGGCGGCGTTTTCCTTGACTTCTTCCAGAAGATCCTGACTTTCTCTCTGTCCCTCAATCTGGTCGGGTGATTCTGTAGTCATTGTACAGAAGCTGGGAATTGTTACTTCTACTGGAACAGCAGCTTCCATCCCAAAGGCAAGCATGAATGGATTTTCCCCTGTTGCAGTCTTGAATGTTGTTCGGTTGGTCCAAAGTATTTCTGGGAGGAGATCGGGCCAAGCACCCTTGGCATTGTCAAGGCGAGTCCTCAAGTCTTGGAAGATGAGCATGTTTGTAACTATAGCTAATCCATTACTTTGCAGGTACAAAACAGAAGTTAACTTGTGTTCTATTCTAAAATTCTTACAGAATTGTTTGAAGGCTTGGCATTCGAACTGACGCCCATTATCAGTGATTAGTGTTTTAGGAAGACGAAAACGGCAGATAATTGACTTCCAAACAAATGCCTCCAACTTTTGTTCTATGATTATGGAAAGAGGTTCTGCTTCCACCCATTTTGTGAAGTATTCTATAGCCACTGCTAGGAACTTGACCTGACCACAAGCAATGGGGAACGGTCCAAGTATGTTAATTCCCCACTGTGCAAAGGGATATGGGCACATAATTGAAGTTAGTTTTTCTGCCAGTTAATGTAGTCGGGCTACAAACCTTTGACATTTGTCACAGGTTTTTATGTAGCTGAGTGTGTCCTTCTTCATGGTTGGCCAATAGTACCCCGTATCGTATTAACTTCATAACCAGTGCCCTTGCTCCCTGGTGTCCTCCACAAATTCCTTCACTCATAGCAAGGACTGCTTCTTTTGGAGTTAGGCATCGAAGGTAAGGAAGTGTAAAACTTCGATGGAACAATGTATTCAGTAGTATGGTATACCTCGGGGCCCTTCTGGAAAATTTCCATCCAACTGGGCTTGTGATCTGAAATGTCCCCGACATCGGGTTTCTGTGTGATATTGGGCTCATGAAGAGTTTGCACGAATATGGTTCTCTCTAAGTGGTTAAGATTGGAAAGTTAGTCTTGATAGAGCATCCCCTTTGCGATTGGCGGACCTTGGAATTTTATCTAGGAAGCAAGACTTGAACTTCCTTTGCAAGTCCAAAACCATCATTCTATAAGATGACATATTTTCATCTTTTGCTTCAAAAGTGTCGTTCCCTTGATCTACCACCAATTGAGATTCACTCAAGACTTTGACATGCTCGACCCCTAGATGTTGAGCTACTTGAAGTCCGGCGATAACGGCCTCATACTCTGCATCATTATTAGTTGCTGGGAAGTCAAACCTTATTGCACATTGAATCTCCATTGTCCCATCATCCTTTTTTAATATGATTTTGACCCTGAGCCTGTAGCATTTTATGCTCCATCAACTTGCAAAGTCCACGTGGCCTCTTCCATGTTATGACATGTTGGCCCCCGAGGTCTTAGGGTGAGTTTGGCGATGAAGTTTACCAAGACCTGTGCTTTTATAAAAGGTCGGGGTTTGAACTCAATGTCATATTCTCCAAGCTATGTTGACCATTTCAGTAGGCAGTCGAAGACATCCGATTTCTGTAAGATCTGTTTCAAGGACTGATTTACGAGGACTGTTATAGCAGGGGCTTAAAAGTGAGGTCTTAGTTTTCTAGCTGCTGTGACCGAGGCAAGTGAAATTTTTGCTAGTGTATATCGGGTTTCTGCGTCCAACATCATCTTTCTAACATAGTATATGGGTTTTTGGGCCTTCACTTCCTCTTTGACCAAAACGGCGCTTACAGCATTATCCGAAACTGCTAGATATAAGAACAGATTGTCTCCCGGATATGGTTTTACCAATATTGGAGGAGTTCCCAAATATTTCTTCAATTTCCTGAAGGAGATCTCGCACTCTTCATCCTATTTGAAATCCTTGTTTCCTCTGAGAGTCTTGAAGAAGGGAAAACATTTATCTGCTGCCCTTGACATAAAATGGCCCAAAGCTGGTACTCTTCTCGTAAGCTTCTATACTTCCCTGATGTTCCTAGGAGGTTCCATTGATGTAAGGGCTACAATTTTATCTAGGTTAACTTCAATGCCTCGCTGGGTGATCATGAATCCCAAAAATTTTCTCGAGCTTACTCTAAAGGCACACTTGGGCAGGATTTAGTTTAATCCGATGCTGTCTGAGTGTACAGAATATGTCTTCCAAATCAGCAATATAATCTTCCTTTCTCAAGCTCTTTACCACCATGTCGTCAACATAAACTTCAATATTCAACCCGATATGCTTGGAGAAGACCATGTTTACCAACCTTTGATAAGTAGTCCTGCATTCTTTAATCCAAAGGGCATGACTTTATAGCAATATATTCCTTCATCTGCCATAAAGGAAGTTTTCTCCTGATCTTCCTATGTCATTCGAATTTGATGATATCCTGAGAATGCGTCGAGGAAGCTGTAAAGTTCAGATCTTGATGTGGAATCTACTAATCTGTCAATCCGAGGAAGATGATAACTGTCTTTTGGACATGCTTTGTTCAGATATGTAAAATCTATGCAGACTAGCCACTTTCCATTCGGCTTCTTCACCAATACCACATTAGCTAGCCATTATGGATTTTTTACTTCCTTAATAAATCTTGCTTTCAAAAGCTTATCTATTTCCTCTTTTATTATATACCTTCTTTTTGTGGTAAACTGCCTTCTTTGTTGTTTTACAGGCTTCTTATCGGGCATTACGTTAAGCCTGTGTTCAACAAGTGCGGGTCAATCCCGGGCATGTCTTCAGCACTCCATGCAAATATGTCAATATTTCTCCTTCATTAATTTTGGGAGCTCTTTCCCAACTGTTAAATATTTCCTTCTAAAATTTGAACTTCTTCCAATTCTTCTACGGGTGACATGCGCTCTTCCACAGGAAGTTCAATTGACATCAGATCTGCTTTACCCTTTCCAATACAGCTGATATAACAACTTCTGGCTACTAATTAATTTCCTTGTACTGTTGGTTGCTTGCGGAAGTTGGGAACTTGATTGCTAGATGATATTTTGATATTATAGCTCTCAAGGTGTTAAGGAATTGTCTGCCCAATATAGTATTGTAGGCCATAGGGGTCTTCACGACCTGAAACGGGGTCATCTTTGTTACCAAATTTTCTTTTGATCCAATTGAAGTAGGGAGGTCAATTAGGCCTTCGGGTTTCACTGTTCCCCACCGAAGCCAGTTAGCGGAGTAATGACCTGTTGAAGCCGATCCTTGGGGAGTTGCATCTTGTTGAAGGCTTCCAAAGAAAGGACATTGACTGCACTTCCATTATCAATGAGCATGCTTCTTACATCAAAATTTGCAATTGTGGTACTGATGACAATGACATCATCATGGGGATATGAAATTCCTTCCATATCATTGTTACTGAAGCTGATGCTGTTTGAAATTTCGTGGTCATGACTTCCCGACCTTTCTTCTCGATCACCTAATGCCAATGCATGATTTTTCCTTGCATTGTTTGAATTAGTATGCTGCTAATTGGCCATCATTTATCAGATTCTAGTGTAGACTATCATTTCTTGCCTTTGCGCTGTCGTAGGCACAAAGTAGCGAATAATAGTTGAAGGTAATTATTTGCTTTTGGATGAGGGGGTCTAGAAATATATCAATTTTTTATGAGAAATGGTAATACATACTTACCATTCTAATTTAATTTTTTTCTTGGTCAATAATGTTGAAAAAATATTATAACAAACCCTTTGATCCTTGAAATGATTTTCGGTGACCCTCAATTTTGTGATGGTATACTTAAGCTTTAAATTCTTGAGATTTATGTATTACTAGTTAATGCTACCATCTTGATACCTCTCATGATAAGGATCCAAATTCTCGAAAGAACAAAAAATGCGGTGTTCCTTACAACTAGACCATAGCAATGAACATGTATGTAATCGATCTTGAATATTGAAGAAATGTAGGATAAGTTTTCGTGTGAGGGGAAGAGAGAAAGAGTGGTAGAGAGCGAGAGATAGGTAGAGAAGAACATTTATGCCTGCGGAAGTTGGGAACTCGATTGCTAGATCATATTTTGATACCATAGCTTTCAAGGTGTTAAGGAATTGTCTTCCCAGGATAGTATTGTAGGCCATAGGGGTCTTCACGACCTGAAACGGGATCATCTTTTTTACCAACATTTCTTCTGATCCAAGTGAAGTAGGAAGGTCAATTAGGCCTTCGGGTTCACTATTCCCCACCGAAGCCAGTCAGCGAAGTAATGACCCGTCGAAGTCGATCCTTGGGGAGTCGCATCTTGCTGAAGGCTTCCAAAGAAAGGATATTGGCTGCACTTCCATTATCAACGAGCACGCTTCTTAAATCAAAATTTGCAATTGTAGTACTGATGACAATGACATCATCATGGGGATATGAAATTCCTTCCATATCAGTGTTACTGAAGCTGATGCTGTTTGAAATTTCGTGGTCATGACTTCCCAATCACCTAATTCCTGTGCATGATTTTTCCTTGCATTGTTTGAATTAATATGCTGCTAATTGGCCATCATTTATCAGATTCTGGTGTAGATTATCATTTCTTGCCTTTGCGCTGTCGTAGGCACAAAGTAGCGAATAATAGTTGAAGGTAATTATTTGGTTTTGGATGAGGGGGTCTAGAAATATATCAATTTTTTATGAGAAATGGTAATACATACTTACCATTCTAGTTTAATTTTTTTCTTGGTCAATAATGTTGAAAAAATGTTATAACAAACCCTTTGATCCTTGAAATGATTTTCGGTGACCTTCAATTCTATGATGGTATACTTAAGCTTTAAATTCTTGAGATTTATGTATTACTGGTTAATGCTACCATCTTGATACCTCTCATGATAAGGATCCAAATTCTTGAAAGAACAAAAAATGCGGTGTTCCTTACAACTAGACCATAGCGATGAACATGTATGTAATCGATCTTGAATATTGAAGAAATGTAGGATAAGTTTTCGTGTGAGGGGAAGAGAGAAAGAGTGGTAGAGAGCGAGAGATAGGTAGAGAAGAACATTTATGCCTGCGGAAGATGGGAACTTGATTGCTAGATCATATTTTGATACCATAGCTTTCAAGGTGTTAAGGAATTGTCTTCCCAGGATAGTATTGTAGGCCATAGGGGTCTTCACGACCTGAAACGGGGTCATCTTTTTTACCAACATTTCTTCTGATCCAAGTGAAGTAGGAAGGTCAATTAGGCCTTCGGGTTCACTATTCCCCACCGAAGCCAGTCAGCGAAGTAATGACCTGTCGAAGTCGATCCTTGGGGAGTCGCATCTTGCTGAAGGCTTCCAAAGAAAGGATATTGGCTGCACTTCCATTATCAACGAGCACGCTTCTTAAATCAAAATTTGCAATTGTAGTACTGATGACAATGACATCATCATGGGGATATGAAATTCCTTCCATATCAGTGTTACTGAAGCTGATGCTGTTTGAAATTTCGTGGTCATGACTTCCCAATCACCTAATTCCTGTGCATGATTTTTCCTTGCATTGTTTGAATTAATATGCTGCTAATTGGCCATCATTTATCAGATTCTGGTGTAGATTATCATTTCTTGCCTTTGCGCTGTCGTAGGCACAAAGTAGCGAATAATAGTTGAAGGTAATTATTTGGTTTTGGATGAGGGGGTCTAGAAATATATCAATTTTTTATGAGAAATGGTAATACGTACTTACCATTCTAGTTTAATTTTCTTCTTGGTCAATAATGTTGAAAAAATATTATAACAACCCCTTTGATCCTTGAAATGATTTTCGGTTACCCTCAATTCTGTGATGGTATACTTAAGCTTTAAATTCTTGAGATTTATGTATTACTGGTTAATGCTACCATCTTGATACCTCTCATGATAAGGATCCAAATTCTTGAAAGAACAAAAAATGCGGTGTTCCTTACAACTAGACCATAGCAATAAACATTTATGTAATCGATCTTGAATATTGAAGAAATGTAGGATAAGTTTTCTTGTGAGGGGAAGAGAGAAAGAGTGGTTGAGAGCGAGAGATAGGTAGAGAAGAACATTTGTGCCTGCGGAAGTTGGGAGCTCGATTGCTAGATCATATTTTGATACCATAGCTTTCAAGGTGTTAAGGAATTGTCTTCCCAAGATAGTATTGTAGGCCATAGGGGTCTTCACGACCTGAAACGGGGTCATCCTTTTTACCAACTTTTCTTCTGATCCAAATGAAGTAGGAAGTTCAATTAGGCCTTCGGGATTCACTATTCCCCACCGAAGCCAGTTAGCGGAGTAATGACCTGTCGAAGTCGATCCTTGGGGAGTTGCATCTTGCTGAAGGCTTCCAAAGAAAGGACATTGGCTGCACTTCCATTATCAACGAGCACGCTTCTTACTTAAAAATTTGAAATTGTGGTACTGATGACAATGACATCATCATGGGGATATGAAATTCCTTCCATATCAGTGTTACTGAAGCTGATGCTGTTTGAAATTTCGTGGTCATGACATCCCGACCTTTCTTCCCGATCACCTAATTCCCGTGCATGATTTTTCCTTGCATTGTTTGAATTAATATGCTGCTAATTGGCCATCATTTATCAGATTCTGGTGTAGATTATCATTTCTTGCCTTTACGCTGTCGTAGGCACAAAGTAGCGAATAATAGTTGAAGGTAATTATTTGGTTTTGGATGAGGGGGTCTAGAAATATATCAATTTTTTATGAGAAATGGTAATACATACTTACCATCCTAGTTTAATTTTTTTCTTGGTCAATAATGTTGAAAAAATATTATAACAAACTCTTTGATCCTTGAAATGATTTTCGGCGACCCTCAATTCTGTGATGGTATACTTAAGCTTTAAATTCTTGAGATTTATGTATTACTGGTTAATGCTACCATCTTGATACCTCTCATGATAAGGATCCAAATTCTTGAAAGAACAAAAAATGCGGTGTTCCTAACAACTAGACCATAGCAATGAACATGTATGTAATCGATCTTGAATATTGAAGAAATGTAGGATAAGTTTTCGTGTGAGGGGAAGAGAGAAAGAGTGGTAGAGAGCGAGAGATAGGTAGAGAAGAACATTTATGCCTGCGGAAGTTGTGAACTTGATTGCTAGATCATATTTTGATACCATTGCTTTCAAGGTGTTAAGGAATTGTCTTCCCAGGATAGTATTGTAGGCCATAGTGGTCTTCACGACCTGAAACGGGGTCATCTTTCTTACCAAATTTTCTTCTAATCCAAGTAAAGTAGGAAGGTCAATTAGGCCTTCGGGTTTCACTATTCCCCATTGAAGCCAGTTAGCGGAGTAATGACCTGTCGAAGTCGATCCTTGGGGAGTTGCATCTTGTTTAAGGCTTCCAAAGAAAGGACATTGGCTGCACTTCCATTATCAATGGGCACGCTTCTTACATCAAAATTTGCAATTGTGGTACTGAAGACAATAAAATCATCATGGGGATATGAAATTCCTTCCATATCAGTGTTACTGAAGCTGATGCTGGTTGAAATTTAGTGGTCATGACTTGCCGACCTTACTTCCCGATCACCTAATTCCCGGGCATGACAATGACATCATCATTTGAAATTGTGGTACTGATGACAATGTCATCATCTTGGGGATATGAAATTCCTTCCATATCAGTGTTACTGAAGTTGATGCTGTTTGAAATTTTGTGGTCATGACTTCCCGACCTTTCTTCCCGATCACCTAATTCCCGTGCATGATTTTTCCTTGCATTGTTTGAATTAATATGCTGCTAATTGGCCATCATTTATCAGATTCTGGTGTAGATCATCATTTCTTGCCTTTGCGCTACCGTAGGCACAAAGTATCGAATAATAGTTGAAGGTAATTATTTGGTTTTGGATGAGGGGGTCTAGAAATATATCAATTTTTTATGCGAAAGGGTAATACGTACTTACCATTCTAGTTTAATTTTTTTCTTGGTCAATAATGTTGAAAAAATATTATAACAAACCCTTTGATCCTTGAAATGATTTTCGGTTACCCTCAATTCTGTGATGGTATACTTAAGCTTTAAATTCTTGAGATTTATGTATTACTGGTTAATGCTACCATCTTGATACCTCTCATGATAAGGATCCAAATTCTTGAAAGAACAAAAAATGCGGTGTTCCTTACAACTAGACCATAGCAATGAACATTTATGTAATCGATCTTGAATATTGAAGAAATGTAGGATAAGTTTTCTTGTGAGGGGAAGAGAGAAAGAGTGGTTGAGAGCGAGAGATAGGTAGAGAAGAACATTTATGCCTGCGGAAGTTGGGAACTCGATTGCTAGATCATATTTTGATACCATTGCTTTCAAGGTGTTAAGGAATTGTCTTCCCAGGATAGTATTGTAGGCCATAGGGGTCTTCACGACCTGAAACGGGGTCATCCTTTTTACCAACTTTTCTTCTGATCCAAATGAAGTAGGAAGTTCAATTAGGCCTTCGGGATTCACTATTCCCCACCGAAGCCAGTTAGCGGAGTAATGACCTGTCGAAGTCGATCCTTGGGGAGTTGCATCTTGCTGAAGGCTTCCAAAGAAAGGACATTGGCTGCACTTCCATTATCAACGAGCACGCTTCTTACTTAAAAATTTGAAATTGTGGTACTGATGACAATGACATCATCATGGGGATATGAAATTCCTTCCATATCAGTGTTACTGAAGCTGATGCTGTTTGAAATTTCGTGGTCATGACATCCCGACCTTTCTTCCCGATCACCTAATTCCCGTGCATGATTTTTCCTTGCATTGTTTGAATTAATATGCTGCTAATTGGCCATCATTTATCAGATTCTGGTGTAGATTATCATTTCTTGCCTTTACGCTGTCGTAGGCACAAAGTAGCGAATAATAGTTGAAGGTAATTATTTGGTTTTGGATGAGGGGGTCTAGAAATATATCAATTTTTTATGAGAAATGGTAATACATACTTACCATCCTAGTTTAATTTTTTTCTTGGTCAATAATGTTGAAAAAATATTATAACAAACTCTTTGATCCTTGAAATGATTTTCGGCGACCCTCAATTCTGTGATGGTATACTTAAGCTTTAAATTCTTGAGATTTATGTATTACTGGTTAATGCTACCATCTTGATACCTCTCATGATAAGGATCCAAATTCTTGAAAGAACAAAAAATGCGGTGTTCCTAACAACTAGACCATAGCAATGAACATGTATGTAATCGATCTTGAATATTGAAGAAATGTAGGATAAGTTTTCATGTGAGGGGAAGAGAGAAAGAGTGGTAGAGAGCGAGAGATAGGTAGAGAAGAACATTTATGCCTGCGGAAGTTGTGAACTTGATTGCTAGATCATATTTTGATACCATTGCTTTCAAGGTGTTAAGGAATTGTCTTCCCAGGATAGTATTGTAGGCCATAGTGGTCTTCACGACCTGAAACGGGGTCATCTTTTTTACCAAATTTTCTTCTAATCCAAGTGAAGTAGGAAGGTCAATTAGGCCTTCGGGTTTCACTATTCCCCATCGAAGCCAGTTAGCGGAGTAATGACCTGTCGAAGTCGATCCTTGGGGAGTTGCATCTTGTTTAAGGCTTCCAAAGAAAGGACATTGGCTGCACTTCCATTATCAATGGGCATGCTTCTTACATCAAAATTTGCAATTGTGGTACTGATGACAATAAAATCATCATGGGGATATGAAATTCCTTCCATATCAGTATTACTGAAGCTGATGCTGGTTGAAATTTAGTGGTCATGACTTGCCGACCTTACTTCCCGATCACCTAATTCCCGGGCATGACAATGACATCATCATTTGAAATTGTGGTACTGATGACAATGTCATCATCTTGGGGATATGAAATTCCTTCCATATCAGTGTTACTGAAGCTGATGCTGTTTGAAATTTCGTGGTCATGACTTCCCGACCTTTCTTCCCGATCACCTAATTCCCGTGCATGATTTTTCCTTCCATTGTTTGAATTAATATGCTGCTAATTGGCCATCATTTATCAGATTCTGGTGTAGATCATCATTTCTTGCCTTTGCGCTATCATAGGCACAAAGTATCGAATAATAGTTGAAGGTAATTATTTGGTTTTGGATGAGGGGGTCTAGAAATATATCAATTTTTTATGCGAAATGGTAATACGTACTTACCATTCTAGTTTAATTTTTTTCTTGGTCAATAATGTTGAAAAAATATTATAACAAACCCTTTGATCCTTGAAATGATTTTCGGTTACCCTCAATTCTGTGATGGTATACTTAAGCTTTAAATTCTTGAGATTTATGTATTACTGGTTAATGCTACCATCTTGATACCTCTCATGATAAGGATCCAAATTCTTGAAAGAACAAAAAATGCGGTGTTCCTTACAACTAGACCATAGCAATGAACATTTATGTAATCGATCTTGAATATTGAAGAAATGTAGGATAAGTTTTCTTGTGAGGGGAAGAGAGAAAGAGTGGTTGAGAGCGAGAGATAGGTAGAGAAGAACATTTATGCCTGCGGAAGTTGGGAACTCGATTGCTAGATCATATTTTGATACCATAGCTTTCAAGGTGTTAAGGAATTGTCTTCCCAGGATAGTATTGTAGGCCATAGGGGTCTACACGACCTGAAACGGGGTCATCTTTTTTACCAACTTTTCTTCTGATCCAAGTGAAGTAGGAAGGTCAATTAGGCCTTCGGGTTTCACTATTCCCCACCGAAGCCAGTTAGCGGAGTAATGACCTGTCGAAGTCGATCCTTGGGGAGTTGCATCTTGCTGAAGGCTTCCAAAGAAAGGACATTGGTTGCACTTCCATTATCAACGAGCACGCTTCTTACTTAAAAATTTGCAATTGTGGTACTGATGACAATGACATCATCGTGGGGATATGAAATTCCTTCCATATCAGTGTTACTGAAGCTGATGCTGGTTGAAATTTAGTGGTCATGACTTCCCGAACTTACTTCCCGATCACCTAATTCCCGGGCATGACAATGACATCATCATTTGAAATTGTGGTATTGATGACAATGTCATCATCTTGGGGATATGAAATTCCTTCCATATCAGTGTTACTGAAGCTGATGCTGTTTGAAATTTCGTGGTCATGACTTCCCGACCTTTCTTCCCGATCACCTAATTCCCGTGCATGATTTTTCCTTGCATTGTTTGAATTAATATGCTGCTAATTGGCCATCATTTATCAGATTCTGGTGTAGATCATCATTTCTTGCCTTTGCGCTGTCGTAGGCACAAAGTATCGAATAATAGTTGAAGGTAATTATTTGGTTTTGGATGAGGGGGTCTAGAAATATATCAATTTTTTATGAGAAATGGTAATACGTACTTACCATTCTAGTTTAATTTTTTTCTTGGTCAATAATGTTGAAAAAATATTATAACAACCCCTTTGATCCTTGAAATGATTTTCGGTTACCCTCAATTCTGTGATGGTATACTTAAGCTTTAAATTCTTGAGATTTATGTATTACTGGTTAATGCTACCATCTTGATACCTCTCATGATAAGGATCCAAATTCTTGAAAGAACAAAAAATGCGGTGTTCCTTACAACTAGACAATAGAAATGAACATTTATGTAATCGATCTTGAATATTGAAGAAATGTAGGATAAGTTTTCTTGTGAGGGGAAGAGAGAAAGAGTGGTTGAGAGCGAGAGATAGGTAGAGAAGAACATTTATGCCTGCGGAAGTTGGGAGCTCGATTGCTAGATCATATTTTGATACCATAGCTTTCAAGGTGTTAAGGAATTGTCTTCCCAGGATAGTATTGTAGGCCATAGGGGTCTTCACGACCTGAAACGGGGTCATCCTTTTTACCAACTTTTCTTCTGATCCAAATGAAGTAGGAAGTTCAATTAGGCCTTCGGGTTTCACTATTCCCCACCGAAGCCAGTTAGCGGAGTAATGACCTGTCGAAGTCGATCCTTGGGGAGTTGCATCTTGTTGAAGGCTTCCAAAGAAAGGACATTGGCTGCACTTCCATTATCAATGGGCACGCTTCTTACATCAAAATTTGCAATTGTGGTACTGATGACAATGACATCATCATGGGGATATGAAATTCCTTCCATATCAGTGTTACTGAAGCTGATGCTGGTTGAAATTTAGTGGTCATGACTTGCCGACCTTACTTCCCGATCACCTAATTCCCGGGCATGACAATGACATCATCATTTGAAATTGTGGTACTGATGACAATGACATCATCATGGGGATATGAAATTCCTTCCATATCAGTGTTACTGAAGCTGATGCGGTTTGAAATTTCGAGGTCATGACTTCCCGACCTTTCTTCCCGATCACCTAATTCCCGGGCATGATTTTTCCTTGCATTGTTTGAATTAATATGCTGCTAATTGGCCATCATTTATCAGATTCTGGTGTAGATTATCATTTCTTGCCTTTGCGCTGTCGTAGGCACAAAGTAGCGAATAATAGTTGAAGGTAATTATTTGCTTTTGGATGAGGGGGTCTAGAAATATATCAATTTTTTATGAGAAATGGTAATAGGTACTTACCATTCTAGTTTAATTTTTTTCTTGGTCAATAATGTTGAAAAAATATTATAACAAACCTTTTGATCCTTGAAATGATTTTCGATTACCCTCAATTCTGTGATGGTATACTTAAGCTTTAAATTCTTGAGATTTATGTATTACTGGTTAATGCTACCATCTTGATACCTCTCATGATAAGGATCCAAATTCTTGAAAGAACAAAAAATGCGGTGTTCCTTACAACTAGACCATAGCAATGAACATTTATGTAATCGATCTTGAATATTGAAGAAATGTAGGATAAGTTTTCTTGTGAGGGGAAGAGAGAAAGAGTGGTTGAGAGCGAGAGATAGGTAGAGAAGAACATTTATGCCTGCGGAAGTTGGGAACTCGATTGCTAGATCATATTTTGATAACATAGCTTTCAAGGTGTTAAGGAATTGTCTTCCCAGGATAGTATTGTAGGCCATAGGGGTCTTCACGACCTGAAACGGGGTCATCTTTTTTACCAACTTTTCTTCTGATCCAAATGAAGTAGGAAGTTCAATTAGGCCTTCGGGTTTCACTATTCCTAACCGAAGCCAGTTAGCGGAGAAATGACCTGTCGAAGTCGATCCTTGGGGAGTTGCATCTTGCTGAAGGCTTCCAAAGAAAGGACATTGGCTGTACTTCTATTATCAACGAGCACGCTTCTTACTTCAAAATTTGAAATTGTGGTACTGATGACAATGACATCATCATGGGGATATGAAATTCCATCCATATCAGTGTTACTGAAGCTGGTGCTGTTTGAAATTTCGTGGTCATGACATCCCGACCTTTCTTCCCGATCACCTAATTCCCGTGCATGATTTTTCCTTGCATTGTTTGACTTAATATGCTGCTAATTGGCCATCATTTATCAGATTCTGGTGTAGATCATCATTTCTTGCCTTTGCGCTATCGTAGGCACAAAGTATCGAATAATAGTTGAAGGTAATTATTTGGTTTTGGATGAGGGGGTCTAGAAATATATCAATTTTTTATGCGAAATGGTAATACGTACTTACCATTCTAGTTTAATTTTTTTCTTGGTCAATAATGTTGAAAAAATATTATAACAAACCCTTTGATCCTTGAAATGATTTTCGCTTACCCTCAATTCTGTGATGGTATACTTAAGCTTTAAATTCTTGAGATTTATGTATTACTGGTTAATGCTACCATCTTGATACCTCTCATGATAAGGATCCAAATTCTTGAAAGAACAAAAAATGCGGTGTTCCTTACAACTAGACCATAACAATGAACATTTATGTAATCGATCTTGAATATTGAAGAAATGTAGGATAAGTTTTCTTGTGAGGGGAAGAGAGAAAGAGTGGTTGAGAGCGAGAGATAGGTAGAGAAGAACATTTATGCCTGCGGAAGTTGGGAACTCGATTGCTAGATCATATTTTGATACCATAGCTTTCAAGGTGTTAAGGAATTGTCTTCCCAGGATAGTATTGTAGGCCATAGGGGTCTTCACGACCTGAAACGGGGTCATCTTTTTTACCAACTTTTCTTCTAATCCAAGTGAAGTAGGAAGGTCAATTAGGCCTTCGGGTTTCACTATTCCCCATCGAAGCCAGTTAGCGAAGTAATGACCTGTCGAAGTCGATCCTTGGGGAGTTGCATCTTGTTGAAGGCTTCCAAAGAAAGGACATTGGCTGCACTTCCATTATCAATGGGCACGCTTCTTACATCAAAATTTGCAATTGTGGTACTGATGACAATGACATCATCATGGGGATATGAAATTCCTTCCATATCAGTGTTACTGAAGCTGATGCTGTTTGAAATTTAGTGGTCATGACTTCCCGACCTTACTTCCCGATCACCTAATTCCCGGGCATGACAATGACATCATCATTTGAAATTCTGGTACTGATGACAATGACATCATCATGGGGATATGAAATTCCTTCCATATCAGTGTTACTGAAGCTGATGCGGTTTGAAATTTCGAGGTCATGACTTCCCGACCTTTCTTCCCGATCACCTAATTCCCGGGCATGATTTTTCCTTGCATTGTTTGAATTAATATGCTGCTAATTGGCCATCATTTATCAAATTCTGGTGTAGATTATCATTTCTTGCCTTTGCGCTGTCGTAGGCACAAAGTGGCGAATAATAGTTGAAGGTAATTATTTGCTTTTGGATGAGGGGGTCTAGAAATATATCAATTTTTTATGAGAAATGGTAATACATACTTACCATCCTAGTTTAATTTTTTTCTTGGTCAATAATGTTGAAAAAATATTATAACAAACTCTTTGATCCTTGAAATGATTTTCGGCGACCCTCAATTCTGTGATGGTATACTTAAGCTTTAAATTCTTGAGATTTATGTATTACTGGTTAATGCTACCATCTTGATACCTCTCATGATAAGGATCCAAATTCTTGAAAGAACAAAAAATGCGGTGTTCCTAACAACTAGACCATAGCAATGAACATGTATGTAATCGATCTTGAATATTGAAGAAATGTAGGATAAGTTTTCGTGTGAGGGGAAGAGAGAAAGAGTGGTAGAGAGCGAGAGATAGGTAGAGAAGAACATTTATGCCTGCGGAAGTTGTGAACTTGATTGCTAGATCATATTTTGATACCATTGCTTTCAAGGTGTTAAGGAATTGTCTTCCCAGGATAGTATTGTAGGCCATAGTGGTCTTCACGACCTGAAACGGGGTCATCTTTCTTACCAAATTTTCTTCTAATCCAAGTAAAGTAGGAAGGTCAATTAGGCCTTCGGGTTTCACTATTCCCCATTGAAGCCAGTTAGCGGAGTAATGACCTGTCGAAGTCGATCCTTGGGGAGTTGCATCTTGTTTAAGGCTTCCAAAGAAAGGACATTGGCTGCACTTCCATTATCAATGGGCACGCTTCTTACATCAAAATTTGCAATTGTGGTACTGAAGACAATAAAATCATCATGGGGATATGAAATTCCTTCCATATCAGTGTTACTGAAGCTGATGCTGGTTGAAATTTAGTGGTCATGACTTGCCGACCTTACTTCCCGATCACCTAATTCCCGGGCATGACAATGACATCATCATTTGAAATTGTGGTACTGATGACAATGTCATCATCTTGGGGATATGAAATTCCTTCCATATCAGTGTTACTGAAGTTGATGCTGTTTGAAATTTTGTGGTCATGACTTCCCGACCTTTCTTCCCGATCACCTAATTCCCGTGCATGATTTTTCCTTGCATTGTTTGAATTAATATGCTGCTAATTGGCCATCATTTATCAGATTCTGGTGTAGATCATCATTTCTTGCCTTTGCGCTACCGTAGGCACAAAGTATCGAATAATAGTTGAAGGTAATTATTTGGTTTTGGATGAGGGGGTCTAGAAATATATCAATTTTTTATGCGAAAGGGTAATACGTACTTACCATTCTAGTTTAATTTTTTTCTTGGTCAATAATGTTGAAAAAATATTATAACAAACCCTTTGATCCTTGAAATGATTTTCGGTTACCCTCAATTCTGTGATGGTATACTTAAGCTTTAAATTCTTGAGATTTATGTATTACTGGTTAATGCTACCATCTTGATACCTCTCATGATAAGGATCCAAATTCTTGAAAGAACAAAAAATGCGGTGTTCCTTACAACTAGACCATAGCAATGAACATTTATGTAATCGATCTTGAATATTGAAGAAATGTAGGATAAGTTTTCTTGTGAGGGGAAGAGAGAAAGAGTGGTTGAGAGCGAGAGATAGGTAGAGAAGAACATTTATGCCTGCGGAAGTTGGGAACTCGATTGCTAGATCATATTTTGATACCATTGCTTTCAAGGTGTTAAGGAATTGTCTTCCCAGGATAGTATTGTAGGCCATAGGGGTCTTCACGACCTGAAACGGGGTCATCCTTTTTACCAACTTTTCTTCTGATCCAAATGAAGTAGGAAGTTCAATTAGGCCTTCGGGATTCACTATTCCCCACCGAAGCCAGTTAGCGGAGTAATGACCTGTCGAAGTCGATCCTTGGGGAGTTGCATCTTGCTGAAGGCTTCCAAAGAAAGGACATTGGCTGCACTTCCATTATCAACGAGCACGCTTCTTACTTAAAAATTTGAAATTGTGGTACTGATGACAATGACATCATCATGGGGATATGAAATTCCTTCCATATCAGTGTTACTGAAGCTGATGCTGTTTGAAATTTCGTGGTCATGACATCCCGACCTTTCTTCCCGATCACCTAATTCCCGTGCATGATTTTTCCTTGCATTGTTTGAATTAATATGCTGCTAATTGGCCATCATTTATCAGATTCTGGTGTAGATTATCATTTCTTGCCTTTACGCTGTCGTAGGCACAAAGTAGCGAATAATAGTTGAAGGTAATTATTTGGTTTTGGATGAGGGGGTCTAGAAATATATCAATTTTTTATGAGAAATGGTAATACATACTTACCATCCTAGTTTAATTTTTTTCTTGGTCAATAATGTTGAAAAAATATTATAACAAACTCTTTGATCCTTGAAATGATTTTCGGCGACCCTCAATTCTGTGATGGTATACTTAAGCTTTAAATTCTTGAGATTTATGTATTACTGGTTAATGCTACCATCTTGATACCTCTCATGATAAGGATCCAAATTCTTGAAAGAACAAAAAATGCGGTGTTCCTAACAACTAGACCATAGCAATGAACATGTATGTAATCGATCTTGAATATTGAAGAAATGTAGGATAAGTTTTCATGTGAGGGGAAGAGAGAAAGAGTGGTAGAGAGCGAGAGATAGGTAGAGAAGAACATTTATGCCTGCGGAAGTTGTGAACTTGATTGCTAGATCATATTTTGATACCATTGCTTTCAAGGTGTTAAGGAATTGTCTTCCCAGGATAGTATTGTAGGCCATAGTGGTCTTCACGACCTGAAACGGGGTCATCTTTTTTACCAAATTTTCTTCTAATCCAAGTGAAGTAGGAAGGTCAATTAGGCCTTCGGGTTTCACTATTCCCCATCGAAGCCAGTTAGCGGAGTAATGACCTGTCGAAGTCGATCCTTGGGGAGTTGCATCTTGTTTAAGGCTTCCAAAGAAAGGACATTGGCTGCACTTCCATTATCAATGGGCATGCTTCTTACATCAAAATTTGCAATTGTGGTACTGATGACAATAAAATCATCATGGGGATATGAAATTCCTTCCATATCAGTATTACTGAAGCTGATGCTGGTTGAAATTTAGTGGTCATGACTTGCCGACCTTACTTCCCGATCACCTAATTCCCGGGCATGACAATGACATCATCATTTGAAATTGTGGTACTGATGACAATGTCATCATCTTGGGGATATGAAATTCCTTCCATATCAGTGTTACTGAAGCTGATGCTGTTTGAAATTTCGTGGTCATGACTTCCCGACCTTTCTTCCCGATCACCTAATTCCCGTGCATGATTTTTCCTTCCATTGTTTGAATTAATATGCTGCTAATTGGCCATCATTTATCAGATTCTGGTGTAGATCATCATTTCTTGCCTTTGCGCTATCATAGGCACAAAGTATCGAATAATAGTTGAAGGTAATTATTTGGTTTTGGATGAGGGGGTCTAGAAATATATCAATTTTTTATGCGAAATGGTAATACGTACTTACCATTCTAGTTTAATTTTTTTCTTGGTCAATAATGTTGAAAAAATATTATAACAAACCCTTTGATCCTTGAAATGATTTTCGGTTACCCTCAATTCTGTGATGGTATACTTAAGCTTTAAATTCTTGAGATTTATGTATTACTGGTTAATGCTACCATCTTGATACCTCTCATGATAAGGATCCAAATTCTTGAAAGAACAAAAAATGCGGTGTTCCTTACAACTAGACCATAGCAATGAACATTTATGTAATCGATCTTGAATATTGAAGAAATGTAGGATAAGTTTTCTTGTGAGGGGAAGAGAGAAAGAGTGGTTGAGAGCGAGAGATAGGTAGAGAAGAACATTTATGCCTGCGGAAGTTGGGAACTCGATTGCTAGATCATATTTTGATACCATAGCTTTCAAGGTGTTAAGGAATTGTCTTCCCAGGATAGTATTGTAGGCCATAGGGGTCTACACGACCTGAAACGGGGTCATCTTTTTTACCAACTTTTCTTCTGATCCAAGTGAAGTAGGAAGGTCAATTAGGCCTTCGGGTTTCACTATTCCCCACCGAAGCCAGTTAGCGGAGTAATGACCTGTCGAAGTCGATCCTTGGGGAGTTGCATCTTGCTGAAGGCTTCCAAAGAAAGGACATTGGTTGCACTTCCATTATCAACGAGCACGCTTCTTACTTAAAAATTTGCAATTGTGGTACTGATGACAATGACATCATCGTGGGGATATGAAATTCCTTCCATATCAGTGTTACTGAAGCTGATGCTGGTTGAAATTTAGTGGTCATGACTTCCCGAACTTACTTCCCGATCACCTAATTCCCGGGCATGACAATGACATCATCATTTGAAATTGTGGTATTGATGACAATGTCATCATCTTGGGGATATGAAATTCCTTCCATATCAGTGTTACTGAAGCTGATGCTGTTTGAAATTTCGTGGTCATGACTTCCCGACCTTTCTTCCCGATCACCTAATTCCCGTGCATGATTTTTCCTTGCATTGTTTGAATTAATATGCTGCTAATTGGCCATCATTTATCAGATTCTGGTGTAGATCATCATTTCTTGCCTTTGCGCTGTCGTAGGCACAAAGTATCGAATAATAGTTGAAGGTAATTATTTGGTTTTGGATGAGGGGGTCTAGAAATATATCAATTTTTTATGAGAAATGGTAATACGTACTTACCATTCTAGTTTAATTTTTTTCTTGGTCAATAATGTTGAAAAAATATTATAACAACCCCTTTGATCCTTGAAATGATTTTCGGTTACCCTCAATTCTGTGATGGTATACTTAAGCTTTAAATTCTTGAGATTTATGTATTACTGGTTAATGCTACCATCTTGATACCTCTCATGATAAGGATCCAAATTCTTGAAAGAACAAAAAATGCGGTGTTCCTTACAACTAGACAATAGAAATGAACATTTATGTAATCGATCTTGAATATTGAAGAAATGTAGGATAAGTTTTCTTGTGAGGGGAAGAGAGAAAGAGTGGTTGAGAGCGAGAGATAGGTAGAGAAGAACATTTATGCCTGCGGAAGTTGGGAGCTCGATTGCTAGATCATATTTTGATACCATAGCTTTCAAGGTGTTAAGGAATTGTCTTCCCAGGATAGTATTGTAGGCCATAGGGGTCTTCACGACCTGAAACGGGGTCATCCTTTTTACCAACTTTTCTTCTGATCCAAATGAAGTAGGAAGTTCAATTAGGCCTTCGGGTTTCACTATTCCCCACCGAAGCCAGTTAGCGGAGTAATGACCTGTCGAAGTCGATCCTTGGGGAGTTGCATCTTGTTGAAGGCTTCCAAAGAAAGGACATTGGCTGCACTTCCATTATCAATGGGCACGCTTCTTACATCAAAATTTGCAATTGTGGTACTGATGACAATGACATCATCATGGGGATATGAAATTCCTTCCATATCAGTGTTACTGAAGCTGATGCTGGTTGAAATTTAGTGGTCATGACTTGCCGACCTTACTTCCCGATCACCTAATTCCCGGGCATGACAATGACATCATCATTTGAAATTGTGGTACTGATGACAATGACATCATCATGGGGATATGAAATTCCTTCCATATCAGTGTTACTGAAGCTGATGCGGTTTGAAATTTCGAGGTCATGACTTCCCGACCTTTCTTCCCGATCACCTAATTCCCGGGCATGATTTTTCCTTGCATTGTTTGAATTAATATGCTGCTAATTGGCCATCATTTATCAGATTCTGGTGTAGATTATCATTTCTTGCCTTTGCGCTGTCGTAGGCACAAAGTAGCGAATAATAGTTGAAGGTAATTATTTGCTTTTGGATGAGGGGGTCTAGAAATATATCAATTTTTTATGAGAAATGGTAATAGGTACTTACCATTCTAGTTTAATTTTTTTCTTGGTCAATAATGTTGAAAAAATATTATAACAAACCTTTTGATCCTTGAAATGATTTTCGATTACCCTCAATTCTGTGATGGTATACTTAAGCTTTAAATTCTTGAGATTTATGTATTACTGGTTAATGCTACCATCTTGATACCTCTCATGATAAGGATCCAAATTCTTGAAAGAACAAAAAATGCGGTGTTCCTTACAACTAGACCATAGCAATGAACATTTATGTAATCGATCTTGAATATTGAAGAAATGTAGGATAAGTTTTCTTGTGAGGGGAAGAGAGAAAGAGTGGTTGAGAGCGAGAGATAGGTAGAGAAGAACATTTATGCCTGCGGAAGTTGGGAACTCGATTGCTAGATCATATTTTGATAACATAGCTTTCAAGGTGTTAAGGAATTGTCTTCCCAGGATAGTATTGTAGGCCATAGGGGTCTTCACGACCTGAAACGGGGTCATCTTTTTTACCAACTTTTCTTCTGATCCAAATGAAGTAGGAAGTTCAATTAGGCCTTCGGGTTTCACTATTCCTAACCGAAGCCAGTTAGCGGAGAAATGACCTGTCGAAGTCGATCCTTGGGGAGTTGCATCTTGCTGAAGGCTTCCAAAGAAAGGACATTGGCTGTACTTCTATTATCAACGAGCACGCTTCTTACTTCAAAATTTGAAATTGTGGTACTGATGACAATGACATCATCATGGGGATATGAAATTCCATCCATATCAGTGTTACTGAAGCTGGTGCTGTTTGAAATTTCGTGGTCATGACATCCCGACCTTTCTTCCCGATCACCTAATTCCCGTGCATGATTTTTCCTTGCATTGTTTGACTTAATATGCTGCTAATTGGCCATCATTTATCAGATTCTGGTGTAGATCATCATTTCTTGCCTTTGCGCTATCGTAGGCACAAAGTATCGAATAATAGTTGAAGGTAATTATTTGGTTTTGGATGAGGGGGTCTAGAAATATATCAATTTTTTATGCGAAATGGTAATACGTACTTACCATTCTAGTTTAATTTTTTTCTTGGTCAATAATGTTGAAAAAATATTATAACAAACCCTTTGATCCTTGAAATGATTTTCGCTTACCCTCAATTCTGTGATGGTATACTTAAGCTTTAAATTCTTGAGATTTATGTATTACTGGTTAATGCTACCATCTTGATACCTCTCATGATAAGGATCCAAATTCTTGAAAGAACAAAAAATGCGGTGTTCCTTACAACTAGACCATAACAATGAACATTTATGTAATCGATCTTGAATATTGAAGAAATGTAGGATAAGTTTTCTTGTGAGGGGAAGAGAGAAAGAGTGGTTGAGAGCGAGAGATAGGTAGAGAAGAACATTTATGCCTGCGGAAGTTGGGAACTCGATTGCTAGATCATATTTTGATACCATAGCTTTCAAGGTGTTAAGGAATTGTCTTCCCAGGATAGTATTGTAGGCCATAGGGGTCTTCACGACCTGAAACGGGGTCATCTTTTTTACCAACTTTTCTTCTAATCCAAGTGAAGTAGGAAGGTCAATTAGGCCTTCGGGTTTCACTATTCCCCATCGAAGCCAGTTAGCGAAGTAATGACCTGTCGAAGTCGATCCTTGGGGAGTTGCATCTTGTTGAAGGCTTCCAAAGAAAGGACATTGGCTGCACTTCCATTATCAATGGGCACGCTTCTTACATCAAAATTTGCAATTGTGGTACTGATGACAATGACATCATCATGGGGATATGAAATTCCTTCCATATCAGTGTTACTGAAGCTGATGCTGTTTGAAATTTAGTGGTCATGACTTCCCGACCTTACTTCCCGATCACCTAATTCCCGGGCATGACAATGACATCATCATTTGAAATTCTGGTACTGATGACAATGACATCATCATGGGGATATGAAATTCCTTCCATATCAGTGTTACTGAAGCTGATGCGGTTTGAAATTTCGAGGTCATGACTTCCCGACCTTTCTTCCCGATCACCTAATTCCCGGGCATGATTTTTCCTTGCATTGTTTGAATTAATATGCTGCTAATTGGCCATCATTTATCAAATTCTGGTGTAGATTATCATTTCTTGCCTTTGCGCTGTCGTAGGCACAAAGTGGCGAATAATAGTTGAAGGTAATTATTTGCTTTTGGATGAGGGGGTCTAGAAATATATCAATTTTTTATGAGAAATGGTAATACATACTTACCATTCTAGTTTAATTTTTTTCTTGGTCAATAATGTTGAAAAAATATTATAACAAACCCATTAATCCTTGAAATGATTTTCGGTGACCCTCAATTCTGTGATGGTATACTTAAGCTTTAAATTCTTGAGATTTATGTATTTTTGGTTAATGCTACCGTCTTGATACCTCTCATGATAAGGATTCAAATTCTTGAAAGAACAAAAAATGCGGTGTTCCTTACAACTAGACCATAGGAATGAACATTTATGTAATCGATCTTGAATATTCAAGAAATGTAGGATAAGTTTTCGTGTGAGGGGAAGAGAGAAAGAGTGGTAGAGAGCGAGAAATAGGTAGAGAAGAACATTTATGCCTGCGGAAGTTGGGAACTTGATTGCTAGATGTTATTTTGATACCATAGCTCTCAAGGTGTTAAGGAATTGTCTTCCCAAGATAGTATTGTAGGCCATAGGGGTCTTCACGACCTGAAACGGGGTCATCTATGTTACCAAATTTTCTTCTGATCCAAGTGAAGTAGGAATGTCAATTAGGCCTTCGGGTTTCACTGTTCCCCACCGAAGCCAGTTAGCGAAGTAATGACCTGTCGAAGTCAATCCTTGGGGAGTTGCATCTTGTTGAAGGCTTCCGAAGAAAGGACATTGGCTCCACTTCCATTATCAACGACCACGCTTCTTACATCAAAATTTGCAATTGTGGTACTGATGATAATGACATCATCATGGGGATATGAAATTCCTTCCATATCAGTGTTACTGAAGCTGATGATGTTTTAAATTTCGTGGTCATGACTTCCCGACCTTTCTTCCCGATTACCTAATTCCCGGGCATGATTTTTCCTTGCATTGTTTGAATTAATACGCTGCTAATTGGCCATCATTTATCAGATTCTAGTGTAGATTATCATTTCTTACCTTTGCGCTGTCGTAGGCACAAAGTAGCGAATAATAGTTGAAGGTAATTATTTGCTTTTGGATGAGGGGGTCTAGAAATATATCAATTTTTTATGAGAAATGGTAATACATACTTACCATTCTAGTTTAATTTTTTTCTTGGTCAATAATGTTGAAAAAATATTATAACAAACCCATTGATCCTTGAAATGATTTTCGGTGACCCTCAATTCTGTGATGGTATACTTAAGCTTTAAATTCTTGAGATTTATGTATTTTTGGTTAATGCTACCGTCTTGATACCTCTCATGATAAGGATCCAAATTCTTGAAAGAACAAAAAATGCGGTGTTCCTTACAACTACACCATAGCAATGAACATTTATGTAATCGATCTTGAATATTGAAGAAATGTAGGATAAGTTTTCTTGTGAGGGGAAGAGAGAAAGAGTGGTTGAGAGCGAGAGATAGGTAGAGAAGAACATTTATGCCTGCGGAAGTTGGGAGCTCGATTGCTAGATCATATTTTGATACCATAGCTTTCAAGGTGTTAAGGAATTGTCTTCCCAGGATAGTATTGTAGGCCATAGGGGTCTTCACGACCTGAAACGGGGTCATCCTTTTTACCAACTTTTCTTCTGATCCAAATGAAGTAGGAAGTTCAATTAGGCCTTCGGGTTTCACTATTCCCCACCGAAGCCAGTTAGCGGAGTAATGACCTGTCGAAGTCGATCCTTGGGGAGTTGCATCTTGTTGAAGGCTTCCAAAGAAAGGACATTGGCTGCACTTCCATTATCAATGGGCACGCTTCTTACATCAAAATTTGCAATTGTGGTACTGATGACAATGACATCATCATGGGGATATGAAATTCCTTCCATATCAGTGTTACTGAAGCTGATGCTGGTTGAAATTTAGTGGTCATGACTTCCCGACCTTACTTCCCGATCACCTAATTCCCGGGCATGACAATGACATCATCATTTGAAATTCTGGTACTGATGACAATGACATCATCATGGGGATATGAAATTCCTTCCATATCAGTGTTACTGAAGCTGATGCGGTTTGAAATTTCGAGGTCATGACTTCCCGACCTTTCTTCCCGATCACCTAATTCCCGGGCATGATTTTTCCTTGCATTGTTTGAATTAATATGCTGCTAATTGGCCATCATTTATCAGATTCTGGTGTAGATTATCATTTCTTGCCTTTGCGCTGTCGTAGGCACAAAGTAGCGAATAATAGTTGAAGGTAATTATTTGCTTTTGGATGAGGGGGTCTAGAAATATATCAATTTTTATGAGAAATGGTAATAGGTACTTACCATTCTAGTTTAATTTTTTTCTTGGTCAATAATGTTGAAAAAATATTATAACAAACCTTTTGATCCTTGAAATGATTTTCGGTTACCCTCAATTCTGTGATGGTATACTTAAGCTTTAAATTCTTGAGATTTATGTATTACTGGTTAATGCTACCATCTTGATACCTCTCATGATAAGGATCCAAATTCTTGAAAGAACAAAAAATGCGGTGTTCCTTACAACTAGACCATAACAATGAACATTTATGTAATCGATCTTGAATATTGAAGAAATGTAGGATAAGTTTTCTTGTGAGGGGAAGAGAGAAAGAGTGGTTGAGAGCGAGAGATAGGTAGAGAAGAACATTTATGCCTGCGGAAGTTGGGAACTCGATTGCTAGATCATATTTTGATACCATAGCTTTCAAGGTTGTAAGGAATTGTCTTCCCAGGATAGTATTGTAGGCCATAGGGGTCTTCACGACCTGAAACGGGGTCATCTTTTTTACCAACTTTTCTTCTAATCCAAGTGAAGTAGGAAGGTCAATTAGGCCTTCGGGTTTCACTATTCCCCATCGAAGCCAGTTAGCGAAGTAATGACCTGTCGAAGTCGATCCTTGGGGAGTTGCATCTTGTTGAAGGCTTCCAAAGAAAGGACATTGGCTGCACTTCCATTATCAATGGGCACGCTTCTTACATCAAAATTTGCAATTGTGGTACTGATGACAATGACATCATCATGGGGATATGAAATTCCTTCCATATCAGTGTTACTGAAGCTGATGCTGTTTGAAATTTAGTGGTCATGACTTCCCGACCTTACTTCCCGATCACCTAATTCCCGGGCATGACAATGACATCATCATTTGAAATTCTGGTACTGATGACAATGACATCATCATGGGGATATGAAATTCCTTCCATATCAGTGTTACTGAAGCTTATGCGGTTTGAAATTTCGAGGTCATGACTTCCCGACCTTTCTTCCCGATCACCTAATTCCCGGGCATGATTTTTCCTTGCATTGTTTGAATTAATATGCTGCTAATTGGCCATCATTTATCAAATTCTGGTGTAGATTATCATTTCTTGCCTTTGCGCTGTCGTAGGCACAAAGTGGCGAATAATAGTTGAAGGTAATTATTTGCTTTTGGATGAGGGGGTCTAGAAATATATCAATTTTTTATGAGAAATGGTAATACATACTTACCATTCTAGTTTAATTTTTTTCTTGGTCAATAATGTTGAAAAAATATTATAACAAACCCATTGATCCTTGAAATGATTTTCGGTGACCCTCAATTCTGTGATGGTATACTTAAGCTTTAAATTCTTGAGATTTATGTATTTTTGGTTAATGCTACCGTCTTGATACCTCTCATGATAAGGATTCAAATTCTTGAAAGAACAAAAAATGCGGTGTTCCTTACAACTAGACCATAGGAATGAACATTTATGTAATCGATCTTGAATATTCAAGAAATGTAGGATAAGTTTTCGTGTGAGGGGAAGAGAGAAAGAGTGGTAGAGAGCGAGAAATAGGTAGAGAAGAACATTTATGCCTGCGGAAGTTGGGAACTTGATTGCTAGATGTTATTTTGATACCATAGCTCTCAAGGTGTTAAGGAATTGTCTTCCCAAGATACTATTGTAGGCCATAGGGGTCTTCACGACCTGAAACGGGGTCATCTATGTTACCAAATTTTCTTCTGATCCAAGTGAAGTAGGAATGTCAATTAGGCCTTCGGGTTTCACTGTTCCCCACCGAAGCCAGTTAGCGAAGTAATGACCTGTCGAAGTCAATCCTTGGGGAGTTGCATCTTGTTGAAGGCTTCCGAAGAAAGGACATTGGCTCCACTTCCATTATCAACGACCACGCTTCTTACATCAAAATTTGCAATTGTGGTACTGATGATAATGACATCATCATGGGGATATGAAATTCCTTCCATATCAGTGTTACTGAAGCTGATGATGTTTTAAATTTCGTGGTCATGACTTCCCGACCTTTCTTCCCGATTACCTAATTCCCGGGCATGATTTTTCCTTGCATTGTTTGAATTAATACGCTGCTAATTGGCCATCATTTATCAGATTCTAGTGTAGATTATCATTTCTTGCCTTTGCGCTGTCGTAGGCACAAAGTAGCGAATAATAGTTGAAGGTAATTATTTGCTTTTGGATGAGGGGGTCTAGAAATATATCAATTTTTTATGAGAAATGGTAATACATACTTACCATTCTAGTTTAATTTTTTTCTTGGTCAATAATGTTGAAAAAATATTATAACAAACCCATTGATCCTTGAAATGATTTTCGGTGACCCTCAATTCTGTGATGGTATACTTAAGCTTTAAATTCTTGAGATTTATGTATTTTTGGTTAATGCTACCGTCTTGATACCTCTCATGATAAGGATCCAAATTCTTGAAAGAACAAAAAATGCGGTGTTCCTTACAACTACACCATAGCAATGAACATTTATGTAATCGATCTTGAATATTGAAGAAATGTAGGATAAGTTTTCGTGTGAGGGGAAGAGAGAAAGAGTGGTAGAGAGCGAGAGATAGGTAGAGAAGAACATTTCTGTAAATCTGTTTCTATCTATGGGAATATGAAAGGGCAAACATATATTATAATTTTATTTAATTAATGAATAATGAGAATTAGACATTTCACTTGAGTCACCACATTACTGGTGATGATCTCTACTTGAGATACATGGCATTACTTTCTTAATTATATTTTTATTTTGATAAAAAGGAAATTGAATTTTTAAAGGTTAAATGGAGAAAAACCGTCTAAAAAGACATGTGGTGCTAATTGCTGAAGTTTAGGAACTGAAGACCAAATTGAAAGGTTAAAGAATTTTTGCGCTAAATAATTCGAAAGTTTAGGGACTACTTGCACCAAATTGAAAGGTTAAGGACTTAAGTACCAAATCTGAAGTGTAGGGACTAATTACGCCAATTACATATCATTTATTTCTTTTCTCATTCTTTTTAACTGTGGAATAGATGTAAACCATCCAAAAGGACCTGTTGAGCAAAAAAACAACGTTTAAGGGTTGCAGCACCAAAAATGAAAGGTTAGGGACTAATTGCATACAAAGGTAAATGTTTAGGGACTAACCACAACGTTTAAGGGTTGCAATACCAAAAATGAAAGGTTAGGGACTAATTGTATACAAAGGTAAATGTTTAGGGACTAAATATGCCAATTTCCCAAACTGAAGTCGCAAGTGAGGTCGTTTATTCTAGTATGGTCTAGTCAAATTCAGTATTGCCTTACGCCTTTGCATTTTAAATATTTAATGTATGAGTGTTGAAATTTCATTCTGATTATAATGTATCACATTGTTAAATAATCTAGACAAAACAATATATGAATCAAAGCAAATAAAGAACAAGAAGAAATTGAAAAAGGGGATGCTAGGGTTCCTTGTGCATAATGAAAAATAAAACAAAGTTAATGAAAACCCTAATTACAAATAAATTATATATAGGTTAAGCAGAAAAGACTATTCTACCCTTAATAAATAAATAAAACAAAGTAACCATATATTTATTAACACACATAAGGTCCGTGTAATATTCAAATAGAATCCTATGTTAATCAATCTGTAGTATACAATTTTATCAACTTTCTTTTTACACATGGATAGTCTCAATATTTTGACTTAAGATCCTTTTTCATATGAAATCTAGTCCACTTTTCCGAAATACCAATCTTAGATCATCTCCAATGCACTACATGAAAACGTGACAATAAAATAGACAAACTTCTAGAGAATGTGGATAGACAGTCGGAGATATAAAAAATTTACTCTCTAATGATTCCTTCTACGTTTAAATAATGTTTATTATATAGCATTTTTTTAATTTACAATTAACAACTAATTAACAAAATAATTAAAATAATAACAAGAGACTTGAAATTAATAATATGACTCTTATAAATTATAGTTAGTTTAGTGAAATTGTTTATGCCTATAAACAATAAGTGAGGGTTTTGTAATACCCCCGGTTCTAAACACCCAGAACCCCAATTCGTCGTCTTAGACTAACTTTCAAAACAATAATTGAGCGAAAAATAAGTGAAATATCAATTAGCGTAATTTTATAAAATTTGACTCAAATGGTCAACAATTTGAGTATTGAAATAACTTGAAAAAAATAAACTTGGAATAAACTTAAAATAAATAAGTTGCAATTTCAAATAAAAATTTTCGAAAGTCTAAATAATAGTCACCATTTTATGCCTCGTCGCCAACTCCATGATCTGCAATTTTTTTTTGGAAAACATGAGTATTTCATATAAATACTCAGTTAACTCGCACACAACAATAATTTGATATTATAAATTAAAACATATAATCATGATATTCAAGTTTTAGGCATCGAAACGATCACCAGTAGTCTCATGAACAAGTAAATAAATACAAGTTCAAGTCTCATGCATTTAAGCAAGTAAATTCTCATAATAGTCTCATGCTTGAAAAGCAAGTAATTCTCATGAACACATTCATACATGCTAAATTATAATCCAAATAATCATTGGTGCACACTTTTGAAAAGAAAAATTTGTAAATAAGAGTCTGCCTTATTTCTAGAGTATTGAGCAAACAGAATAAAACTTCTAATATTCTCACGCCTCGTCTAGTTATATAAAATAAATTTAAATAGTTAAAATTAGACTCTTGAACAATCGGGTCTTAAATTGTGAATCTGTGTAATAATAAGGTTTTAAAAGCCTTTAGGGACAAAATAGTGTAATTGTAAGAAATCAGGGGCTGGTTCAGATAAATAATAATTTTTTGAATTTATTTTAGTAATTAAATAAGTTATGGGAATAATTCAAAAATTCTCAGAAACTGCAGGGCTGAGATAAAAAGTTTTAAATCGTGAGGGACTGAAATAAACGGTCTTAAAAATAAAGGACTTGAGTACAATTTTTACAAAATCAAAATTTTAGAAAAACAACAATCCTCTCTCTCTCTCTCTCTCTCTCTCTCTCTCTCTCTCTCTCTCTCTCTCTCTCTCTCTCTCTCTCTCTCTCTCTCTCTCTCTCTCTCCATTTCAATTGAAGCAGAGGGGTGAGGCGCAATTGGAGACCATTCAGCCCCTCTCGACCCAGTGTCGCCGGGCGGCCAACCGACGGTGGCCATCGATTTGTGGCACCCCAGTGTGTGAGTGCGTGAAAATGAAGTTGGACTCAGATTTTAGTGCAAGACAACCGAGGCTAAAACTGAGACTTGGATTCAAGTTTGGGGCTGTGATTTCTGGCAATACTCCGGTCGAAGCGGGTTGATGATGTAGGTAAGTGTTTGGATAAATTTATTTCTTGATTTTTTGTTTGATCTTTGGATTCGATTTTGGTTGAAGATTGGGTTTTGAGTCCATGCAGGGGTGGTTCCCGTGTGTTGGTGGCGGTGATTGTAGTTTATTTGGTGTGGTATTGTGGTGATGAAATCAATTGGGTTGGCTGGTGGTGCTCGTGTTGTTGATGGGTTTGGCAGTGGCAGGTCAAAGGTCAGTTTGTTTGCAGAGGAGTTGGGCTCTTGGGTAGTGGTTCGATTGTGTGGAATCATTGCACATTATTTGTGACTTGTGAAATGTTTGAACTCAAAGACTGAAGTTTCAGTCATGGCTATGCTGATTGTGTAGGTTTGGATGGATTTTGGTCAGTGTCTATGAATGGCGTTGAAAGAACAATGGGTTGAGGCAAGGGGAAAGTTCTTACCCGAATCCAGTAGAGTCTACATGAGGGAAGAAAATGAGGATAAAGACAAATTATACTTTGCTGAAGTTGAGGAAATATGTAACTTAAGGAATTATTGCTGAAGCGTTTTGTTATGAAATTAAATTGGCTGAAGTTGAAAGAAATTGTTACTTCTAATTGCATGAACGTTGAGCGGAAGAAATGATTATGAAGTTAATCTCTATCAATAAATGGGTTATAACATATATGGACGGTTTTGATGGCCATAATATTTAATGGCCATAATAATTTTAAAATCAAACAGCCATAATAATTTTAAAATCAGATATTTGATTGTTGTAATAAAAGTAGAGATTTGGATTCAAAATGAGATAATAATTTTGGACAAATTTAAAATTGCAAATTGGATTTAAAATTCAAATGAATTTAAATTTCTTTCTTAAAGTCTCAAAATAACTGATAGGGCTAGATGAGAGCATTTATTTTGAAAATAGTGACAGTTAATATTGGAGAGTCGTAGCAACAAGTGGGTTAAAACTAAATTTCAACTTTGAAAAATTTCTTGGTCTCTACAACCTTCCCACTTAAAATAATTTCATCCTTGAAATTTAACTAATTTTTTTGGGAGGTCTGGGTATTCGGCAAGAATATCTCCTTCTCTTTATCCCGGTGACCTCAACTTTACTATATCTATCCCATTGGACTTTGACTAAAGTAACTTCTCAATTTCTAAGGACATGGAATTTTTCAATCTAGCTATCATATCAATATCAATCATTTTTTTGATAGCATATTAATCATTAAGAATATTACTAGTTGTTCCAAAGCTAGGCATGCATTAGATAAAACGTTGCATCAAAGTTTGTTATGACATTTACAGGGATGTTGATAGCATACCTGCGCTCTTGACAGAGTTTCGGCTAGCATCCTCATGCGTCATGGAGAATACCCTGGCATTTCCTTTCTTTGCCTGATCGATTGGCCTTTCCTGCTCACTACTCCCACCTGACCCGGAGTGGCAATCCTTTTCCATGTAACCATAATTCCCGCATTTATAGCATACAACTTACCCTAGAGGCACTCCCCTAGATGGGGCTCGTGACACTTAGGGCATAAGGTAGTAAAACTTAACGTCCGTCCTCCAGTAGTCCTATTGTTTGGTTTCTTGTCAGCCACGTTGCTCCCGTTCCCATTCTAATCTTGATTATAGTTCTGCAATTTCCTTCTTCCCTACTCGTTCTTGGAAACCTGTCCTTCATACTTTACACTGCATAAGCCACGGCCTGAGCTTTCTTTACAATCTTTTGATAGGTAGGCAACTCATGCGAACTAACAATTTGTCTGTTCTCCGAGCATAGGCCTCTCTCAAATCGACGAGCCTTTTTAGCCTTGGTCTCCACCAAATGTGGACCATATTGTGATAGCTCACCGAACATTCGCTCATAATCTGTTATGTCCATTTCTCCCTAAGTTAAGAGTAGAAACTCCATCTCCTTATGGTCTCGAAGGGCTTGTGGAAAGAACTTTTCTTTGATCTCAGCTTTAAATTCATCCCATGTCAAAGCTACTAGTTCCTCTTCTGTTCTAGTACGCGATGTAGACTCTCACCAAAAGACAGCCCTTCCGACCAACATGTACTAAGCACATAAAACCTTCCAATCCTAAGGGCAAGATATATGCCTGAAGATTTTCTAGATACTTTGCAGCCATTCTTCCACTGCTAGTGGATCATTTCCTCTATCAAAAGTGGGCGGACGGTACCTTCTTAATTTCTCAATGATTAGTACTGTGGAAACTGTTGGAGCCTGCCTCAAACCTTGTACAGCCTGGAGCAAATCCCTAATCACTAGTAAAAAATAGTAGAGAAAAAGGAGGAATACACGTCGATTTTTCAAAAAATCGACGTGTAAAAAAGGACGGTGGCATTTTCGTAATTTTTTTTGGAATACATGTCAGTTCTAAATAAGAACCGACGCCTAACGTCTGACCGGCCGACTTTAGGCGTCGGTTCAACGAGAATCGACGCGAGAAATGTTGGTTTCTCGCATCTGTTCTCATTGAACCGACGCCTAAAGCTGGCCGATCCGACTTTAGGCGTCCGTTCATGGACAACCGAAGCAAGAAACCAGCGTTTCTCGCGTTGGCTCTCCATGAACCGATGCCTAAAGTCGGACCGACTTTAGGCGTCGGTTCTTATTTAGAACCGACGCGTATTCTCTTTATATTTTCCCAACGAACTTTCATATCTTCACTCTCGCACCTCTCTCTCTCTCTCTCTCTCTCTCTCTCTCTCTCTCTCTCTCTCTCTCTCTCTCTTTCTCTCTCTCTCTTTCCTCCACTCTCCACCACCGAGCCGCCGCCATCCACGTCGTGCCTCCACCCCCGACCGCCACCTCCACCGCCCGACACCACCTCCGCCTGCCGCCACCTCCTACATTGTAAGACCCACTTCGATTCTCATGTGTGTATATATGTATGTGGTACATATGTGCGTTTATATATATATATATATATATATATATATATATATATATATATATATATATATATATATATATATATATTTGTGTTTATATATGTGTGTGTGTGTATATACACACACACACACACACTCACACACACGTATATATATGTCTGTATATATATATATATATATATATATTTGTTAGGATAAATTTATTGATTAAATGTTAATATGTATATATTTATATTTTTTAGTATATATATATATATATATATTTGTTAGGATAAATTTATTGATTGAATGTTAATATGTATATATTTATATTTTTTAGTGTATATATATATATATATATATATATATATATATATATATATGTTAGTATATGTATATAAATTTGTTAATTACATGTTAATATGTATAAATGTGTGAATTAAATTTTAAAATATATAAATTTGGATGTTAAATTTATATTGTTGATATTAAGTTAGTAGATAGATACATTGTAATATTTCAATTATTGGAGTTGAAATTATGAGTTATTAAGTTATGAAATCTTAGCTTGACTTTTTAGGAATTGGGAATGAATTTTGGATTAAACTTGGAGTAGTTGATGATGTTGAAGTTTGATTGGAGTTGTATTTGATTTTTGAATATGTCGAGGTTGAACATTTTGGTTTATTGTGACATTTTGATTCTTCCTACAGGATGGCTAAGTCCAATTTATAGGGGAGGTTCTGTCGAAATTTTTGTAGGATTTTGTAAATAAAAAATTATAATTATAATTTAAAGTGATTTTCACTATTACAGAATTGACCGTACTAAATAAATAATTACATAGAATATAATCATCCTAATAAAATTATGAAGTTTCCAACCTAAAAAATTATCGTATTTGATTTCAAATATTAATATATAGTTGGTTTAAGGTTGTATCATGAAAAATATTAACTCAAAACTAATAATTTTTTTTAATTATATCTTCACATATAGGTCATTGATATGGATCGAGGTTGGATGTATGGCAGACGTAATAGACATGAATATGTAAAAGGTGTTGAAGAGTTTATGAAATGTGCGGATGAACACAAGAGAAAGAAAGGTGAAGCAATGATTTTGTGTCCTTGTTATGATTGTAAGAATTTGAGAAAGTTTCATAGTTTTGATCTAGTGAAGAGTCATTTAATTCGTCGTGGGTTTAAGGAAGGTTATACACGATGGATATGGCATGGTGAGAGTATGCTTCCCAGGACGAGCACCGGTGACGATGTTGGTGATCAACAGGAGAATAATTTGAGAAATATTGGTGAGAATGATGTGGAAAATGATGAGAATGATATGATAGATGAAATGATGCGTGATATACAACGGAAAAGCCTTATGTATTAGATAACTTGTTCAACGATTCTAAGAAGCCTTTGTTTTCCGGTTGTAATAAATTCACTAAATTGTCTGCTGTATTGAAATTGTATAACTTGAAAGCAAGCAATAGGTGGAGTGACAAGAGTTTCACAGCATTATTGGAACTGTTACAAGAGATGCTTCCGGAAGATAACGAACTTCCTAGTTCAATTTACGAGGCAAAGAAATTGTTGTGCCTGATTGGTATGGAGATTGAGAGGATACATGCATGTCCAAATGATTTTATACTGTATCGAAATGATTACAAGGACTTGCGTCTATGTCCAAAGTGTGGGGCATCACGGCATAAACGAAAGAACGTGAATGATAATTGTGGTGATAAGAAAAGCCCTCCGGCAAAGGTGTTATGGTATTTACCTGTAATACCAAGATTTAAATGTTCGTTTGCCAATGCAAAGGATGCAAAGAACTTGTGGTAGCATGCCGACGGGAGAAAAGAAGATGGAAAACTAAGACACATGACCGATTCTCCTCAATGGAGGAATATTAACAGGTTATTTCCTGAATTTGGGGGCGAAGATAGAAATCTTAGGCTGGGACTATGTACAGATGGGATGAACCCACATGGTAATATGAGTAGTCGACATAGCACTTGGCCGGTTCTTTTGACGATTTACAATCTTCCTCCTTGGTTATATATGAAGCGCAAGTATATCATGTTATCTTTGTTAATATCAGGGCCCAAACAACTGGGGAATGACATAGATGTTTACCTAGCCCCACTAATTGAAGATTTAAAACTGTTGTGGGATGAAGGCGTGTCTGTGTTTGATGCACATACTGAGATGAATTTCACCTTATGTGCTATGATATTTTGTACCGTAAATGATTTTCCAGCTTATGGTAACTTGTCGGGTTATACTAACAGAGGACCTAAAGGATGTCCTGTTTGTGAAGAAGACATGATTGATCTTTGGTTGAAAAACTACAAGAAAAATGTCTTTATGAGTCATAGAAGATTTCTCCTTACTGACCACCCTTATCGCAAGAAGAAAAAGCCATTCAATGGAAAAATTGAGGCTTGAGCAGCTTGCTTACCGTTAATAGGAGGTGAGATATATGAACGAGTTAAAAATTTTGATGTTTCGTTTAGAAAAACTTTTAAGCCTCCACAGAAGAGTCTTTGGAAGAAAAGGTCCATATTCTGGGATCTACCTTATTGGCAACACTTATCTGTAAGGCATTGTCTTGATGTAATGCACGTGGAGAAAAATGTTTGTGATAGCATCATTGGGACATTGTTGAACATTCCAGGAAAGACGAAAGATGGTATTAAAGTCAGGAAGGACATGGTAGAAATGGGGATACGGGATCAATTAGCACCGCAAGAGTCGGAAAAACGTACTTATTTACCCCCAGCTTGCTATACTTTGTCGAGAAAAGAGAAAACAAGTTTTTGTGAGTGCTTGCATGCTATTAAGGTTCCATCTGGGTACTCATCAAACTTTAAAAGTCTTGTGTCGATGAAGGACTTAAAATTGGTTGGTATGAAGTCTCATGATTGTCATGTCTTATTGCAACAATTGTTACCAGTTGCAATTCGAGGCATTCTCCCAAAACATGTTAGACAAGTCATTATAAAACTTTGTTTTTTCTTCAATGCAATTTGCAGCAAAGTTGTTGACCCGGAAGCGTTGGATGATTTGCAGGCCGATATTGTTATCACTCTATGTCAATTTGAAATGTATTTTTCGCCATCATTTTTTGACGTTATGGTGCACTTACTTGTTCACTTGGTGAGAGAAATTAAGATCTTTGGTCCAGTATTCTTGAGGTATATGTATCCATTTGAGAGATACATTGGTATATTGAAAGGATATGTGAGAAATCGATTTCGACCTGAAGGCAGTATCATTGAAGGTTATGCTGCTGAGGAGGCTATTGAATTTTGTACTGATTACTTGGATGGCGTTGAGACTATTGGTGTTCCTAAATCTCGGCATGATGGAAGACATGAAGGTAAAGGTACTATTGGATGCAAGTCAATCGTCCCCAATGTTGAATTGCGAGATAAAGCACACTTCCTTGTATTACAACACCTTCCTAAAGTTCATCCATATTTGGACGAGCATATGTCCATCATAAGGCAGCAGAATCCTTCAAAAGTTGAAAGGTGGGTAACTAATGAACATAATCGTTCATTTGAAAAATGGTTCAAAGATAAAGTCATGAAAGAATTGTCACAAACGCCGAATACCATTGTTGAAATGGTAAACTGGTTAGCTTACGGTCCTAGCACAATTGTGAGGTCATGTGAAGCATATGACATTAATGGGTATGCGTTTTGCACTAAACGTCAAGATGATAAGAGTGCGGTGCAAAACAGTGGAGTGACACAAGTAGCACTATCAAGAGATTTTTCAAATGCTAAAGATACCATGCCAGTAGATGCATCAATGTCCTATTATGGTATCATTGAAGATATTTGAGAACTTGATTATAGGGAGTTCAAGTTTCCTCTTTTCCAATGTAAATGGGTTGATAACCGACAGGGTGTTCGGGTGGATGAATTAGGATTCACTATGGTGGATTTCTGACGGTTGAGTTATCTAGACGAGTCATTCATACTTGCATCACAAGCCAAACAAGTATTTTATGTTCTAGATCCTGCTGATACTAAGTGGTCAGTCGTCCTTCAAGGAAAGAGATGCATTGTTGGGATTGGTGATGTAGTAGATGAAGAAGATTATGATCACTTTGATGAAACCCCTCCATTTTCTATCGGTATACAAGGGAGTGCAACTTTAGGGGAAGATAACATTGAATCAAATTATATGCGTTGGGATCATGAAGAAAGATTATGGATTGACCGTCGTTCCTGATTATTAATTGCGTGAGTTTATTTACATATTATTGCTTATAACTTTCTTTTATTTTTTATATATGCTCTATACATTGTTAATAATTTCATTTGTGATTTTGATAACAATAATTTGATATATATATATATATATATATATATATATATATATATATATATATTAATACGTTGTTATATGTGAGGTACATTCACAGTGGTCTCAATATAATTGCTGAGCCTTCATCATCTTTAGATGATCATCGTACTACCAGCACAAAAAGGACTAGAGGACCAACAATGTGCAAAAACATGAAGAAGGAGGGAGAAGTGAATGTCATCGAGTTCGATGAAAAATATAGGCCAATCGGACCAGGCAAGAGGAACTTCCAAAATTATGTCGGGTGTTTGGTCCATATTCACGTTGACATAAACATCAGCGATTGGCACAAGGTTGATCCCGACCTTAAGGACATGATGTGGGAAGAAATAAAGGTACTATCACTTCATACATGGTTAATTGATAACATTTCGTAATTTTTTTCTATAACATCGCATATTAAATTCATCTTTCAGAGGGAGTTCATCATCCCCGATGACTCGGCCAAAAAAAGGGTGTTGAAAGTTGCGGAGATGTGAGGAAAGATTTCAAGACTCGGTTGGTTTATGATTATATTACACATGACCACCCGAAATATACATCTCCTACGCAGCTTTATGATTTTATAACTGAAGAGCAATGAGAGTCGTTCAAGAAAGAACGCTAGATGGAGAAATTTAAGGTATATATATTTAAATATATGCATGTGGTTTATTGAGTTGAAAACTAAGTACTTGATGTGACATTTTTCAGGAAAAAAGTAAGAAGACCAGGGATGCTCAATTGCGAAACGAGAATCCACATTATATGGGCTTAGCTGGTTATAGGGGATGAAGACACAGTGGCTAGTTAGTGACCTACTATCTTCTAGTTCTTCATGTGACATGATTAGCTCGTCAATTGTAAGTGAGGATCGAAGTTTAGATTGGATTCGAGCTAGATCCAAGAAGAAAGAAGATGGAAGTTATTACATCCCCAACAAGAAAATGAGGGGGTGTTTGACAAAATTGTAAGTACATCATCATTATTTTTTCATAATTTAAATTCAATTATTTAGGTTTCATTTTTCTGTTAATAGGTTGAAAAAGCTGAGCAGGCCACGCAGGGGACATTTGTGGCAAGTTGACATCATGATATTTTAAGTGAAGCCCTTGGTAAGCCGGATCACCCTGGTAGGGTGAGGCGGTATGGTGTCTATGTGACCACGAGGGATGTTTACGGCATGCTTGATGATTACATTAGACGTTCGTGTGGGGTCGTCTCAGTAGACGATATTAAGGAGATGATTAGGTCAGAGATGGAGGATAGTATTGCCGAGCGAGTCAGGCATCAGACCATGTCGGAGATGCAGAGTAAATTCGATACTATGCAGAGGGAGTACCATAGTATGCATACTAAATACGATGCTATCCTCCAGCGCCTGGGCTTAAATGTTGAGGCAGAGGTCGACAAAACTCCACAACCCCTACAACCAACTCACAGCAGTTGCCACTCCATGGATGCAGATCCATTTCATGGACTTCAAGTATTTAATGTTAAGTTATTTATAATTTTTTAACATTAATTATGTTATTTCAACTGTAAATTGCTAACATATATGTTCAATGATGTTGTACAATCGAAGCCGACTCCTTGTCGTCTCGCCATAAGTCTTAATGGTGAGAAACAAATAGTGGCGAGCGGGATGGTTTATCCAGCCGGACCCGACATGGTGGTGCACCATCAACCTCTTTGGCCTGATCATGCTAAGGTGTCCATTGACCACATTTTCGATGGTGCAGAAGCGTTCTATATTCCAGTGTCATCTCAACACCACACCACAGTGGGGGAAGCTATTGGAAGCTTCTTGCAATGGCCTAAGGAGTTGGTGATTTTTGGAGAGGTAATAAAGTTTAGTTATATTAAAGTTTCTTTCAATATTAATTTCTTGTAAATTTTTATAACACGTTAAGATGATAAAAATTATCTTGTTGCAGGAAGAGGCACCACAACAGGCAAAAAAATATAATGAAGGAAAAACGCCTCAAAGTTTTGAAATGTCATCTACCCAGCGACCTGCGATTGTTGACGATGAGACGTTGCAACGTCTGGGTGATAATTGCAAAATGTTACACACTCTGGTCATTCAATTTCCTGTTGCTGATGACTTCTACCAGGTGCCTGTAGATGCCGTCGTGTTCAATTGTGCATCGAGGATGGTTTTTTTTTGTTACAGTTGGAGACATCACCGAATTGCTTACGATGCAATGGTTGGATACATCTATCTTACAAGTGTTTTCATTGTAAGACTTTTGATAAAAATTAGAACTTCAATTTAAATCATTATTTTATTTCTATTTATTGGTATTATTATTTTTTAGGTACCTCAATGAGTTGTGTCAGGAATGCGGTATTGAATCGATTGGATTCATGTCTCCGACACACATTGCATCGGTTTTAGTAATAACAAATGCAAATGGTGTTATAAATTACTTGGCCAACACCATGAAGGCAATGAAAACTAAGAAATTCATTCTAGCACCGTATTTTCAGGAGTAAGACCATTGATATTCTCTATTTTTTAACCTAATTTGAATGATATGATATTTAAAGTTGTATTTACATGTTCATAATCGTAGGAATCACTGGATGTTGCTAGTTATATCTCCTGAGAAGAATACGATGTACTTCTTGGATTCAGCTGCTGCATCTAAGCGTGACTTAGATATCAAGCCGATATTGAAAACATAAGTTAGGAAACTTTTCATGAAATAATTGTGGAGTTGTGGTGAAATTGATTGTAGAGTTGTGGTGAAATTGATGCATTTATATTGTGATTGTTGAGAAGTTGATAGTTTTGCATAGCAAGGTCCCCCTACAGGTTGGATAAGTTCAATTTATAGGAGAGACTCTGCCAAAATTTCTATAGGAAATTTGAGTCTTATTATTATTTTGTAGCTTTTTGATATAATTTATTGAAATTATAGGGCTTTCAAAACGTATTGGACAGTTCGACGCATGAGGACAAAATCCAATACAACGTGGAAAAACGTAAAAGTATGTAAACACATATTTAAACTTTATTACTAATCTTTGAATTATTTCTATATTTTATTTAGTTTGATTACTAATATTGTTAGTTTTCAATGCGAATATTTCAGTGTACTCAGCATCCTGGAGGGTCTGAGTGTGGCTACTACGTTATGAGAAATATGTATGAGATAGTCATAGAACACTTTCAACTTACTTCGTTAGAAAATGTATAAGTCATTGAAAATGAGAATTTTTAATAATGACTTTATATTTTATGAAAAAATAACTAATAATTTATTTTGATTGTTTTTAGGCATTTAAAGAATACTATTCAACGAAGGAAGTAATCGAGATTCAAAACTTATGGGCAAAATACTTCGTTCATAGGTTTGTGTAAATCGAAGCGTAATCTAACTTGCATTTACATATATATATATATATATTTAATTTGTATCTTAAATTAACAATTTGGTAAGTATAATTGTTGTTAATTTAATTTACATATATATATATATATATATATATATATATATATATATATATATATATATATATTTAATTTGTATCTTAAATTAACAATTTGGTAAGTATAATTGTTGTTAATTTAATTTTATTACGTATATGTCGATTATATATATATTTGGTGATGCGCATGTTCAAGTCACCGCAGGCCACGTCCAGGTGACTGTAGGCCACGGCCTGCAGTGTTCTGAGAGTCATTGCAGATAACGTCCAGGTGACTGCAGGCCACGACGTGCAGTAGCCTGGGTTATTGCAGGTCACGTCCAGGTCACGACTTGCAGTGGCCTGGGTCATTGCAGGCCACGTCCAGGTGACTGCAGGCCACGACGTGCAGTGGCCTGGGTCATTGTAGGCTACGTCTGGTCACTGCCGGCCACGACTTGCAGTGACCTAGGTCATTACAGGCCACGTTTAGGTGACTCCTGGCCACGACGTGCAATGGCCTGGGTCATTGCAGGTCATATAATGGGAATTATTTTTACTACAAAAAAAAAAAAATTCAACTTTGGGCGTCAGTTCTAAATTTAGAACCGACGCCTAAAACTAACTTTGGACGTCGGTTCTAATTTAGAACCAACGCCTAAAACTAACTTTGGGCGTCGGTTTTTTTTTTTTTTTTTTGACTTTAGGCATCGGTTTGTAATTAGAACCGACGCCTAAAGTCCGACTTTAAGCGTCGGTTTCTACAACCGACGTTTAAAGTTGATCTTTATGCATCGGTTTACAACCGACACCTAAAGTCAAGACTTTAGGCGTCTGCATCATAGGCTTCACCGCTACAACCAACGCGTATTCCGTTTTTCACCGACGCGTATTCCAGTTTCTGTACTAGTGAATAATAGTGGAGTAGGCGTGGAGCCCTATTCTGGGGTAGCCTGATCCACTGCATTTCTATTTCCTCGCCTCGACATTTCCTTTAAAAGGGGAGCAAAATATATTCTTTTAACTTCTCGATATATAAATATATATAAATCATAAACCAGACATCATGATAATGTACTCTACTCAAAATAATAAAAAATATCTTTATTAATAACTCAAAAGTCCTTCAAGTGAAGATACAAAAATAGGAGGGCGTGAAATGCTACATAGCTAAAAATAAGAAAAGCCTATTCTACTTCCAGCTTTAGTAATCTACTGGGTAACACACGACTCTACATCGAGATTTCCCCTAGTGCTACCTCAGCATCTTCCTCCTGTTCCTCCTCGGGTTCTTCTTCTAGATCTTCTTCAGGTTCTTCTTCTGGGTCCTCCTCGAGATCACTCTCGGGCACCAACTCAGCTCCCTACCTAGGTTTGGACTTGAGTGTGGGCGCCTCATCTGGAGAGAACCTCAAAATGTCCTTGTGATACATAGGCCAATACGCCACAAGTTTCTCATAGAAAGAGTCTTAGCCTAGATCTACATTAACGAAGGTATTCACGTCCATGTAAGTCAAGCGAGCCATGTCTCGTGTAGCATTTGGAAAGGATAAGATTAAATGATTATTTGATTGGAAGTTATTGTCCACATAGCCATTTGTATTGCTCGATTACTTAAGTAACTTACTTGGCCAACATGCTAGTTGATATTCCATTCAGGCCCAGGTTTATAGTGGTCATAGTCCCTAGCGACTATCTCTACATAACTGGATTTGGGAACTTGATGCCATGTCCTAAAATCAATTATACAAAGTCCAATTAGGGATACGTTCTTTAATCTCTCTTAGTTAAATTACGAGGACATAAAATAAAATCTTAATTATTTCAAATTATGCTCAAGCTAGGTTTCTTGTTGGATACAAGCTTCTTTTTTCTCTAAACTCTCATAAAATAATCTCATGCATCTGAAATAATTCATCATGACTAAATATACTTTCTTTACCACTGAGTAGGGGAAGCAGTGATGGCAGTGGCAAATTTTCATTTCAAAAAATATTTTGGAAATCTCTTTTGAAAATTGAGAGTCTACAGAAACGTAGACCAGCTCTGATACCATTTGTAACGCCTCGGGTTCTAAACACCAGAAACACCACGTCATCGTCTCAGACTAACTTTTAAAACGATAATTAAGCGAAAAAGAAGTGAAATATCAATTCGCGTAACTTTATAAATTTTGACTCAAATGGTCAACAATCCGAGTATTGAAATAAGTTGACAAAATAAACTTGGAATATACTTGAAATAAATAAGTTGTAGTTTCAAATAAAACTTTTCGAAAGTCTCAATAATAGCCACCATCGTACGCCTCATTGCCAACTTCATCGTTTGCAAAATTATTTTTTGGAAAACATGATTATTTCATAGAAATACTTAGTAGACTCCCGCTCAATAATAATTTGATATTATGAATTAAAACATATAATCCAGATTTTCAAGTCTCAGGTGTCAAAAGGATCACAAGTAGTCTCATGAATAAGTAAATAAATACAAGTTCAAGTCTCGTGCATTTAAGCAAGTACATTCTCGTAATATAGTTTCATGCTTGAAAAACAAGTAATTCTCATGAACACATTCATATATGCTAAATTATAATCCAAATAATCATTGATGCGTACTTTTGAAAAAAAATTTGTAAATAAGAATCTACCTTATTTCTCGAGTATTGAGCAAACAGAATAAAACTTCAAATATTCTCGTGCCTCGTCTAGTTATATAAAATAAATTTAAATAGTTAAAATTAGATTCTTGAACAATCGGGTCTTAAATGGTGAATTCGTGTAATAATAAGGTTTTAAAAGGCTTTAGAGACTAAATAGTGTAATTGTAAAAAATCGGGTGCTGTTCCCATAAATAATAAATCTTTGGACTGATTTGAGTAATTAAATAAGTTTTGGGACTGATTCAGAAATTCTCAAAAACTACAGGGCTGAGATAAAACATTTTAAACTATGAAGGACTGAAATAAATGGTTTTAAAAATAAAGGACTTGAGTACAATTTTTACAAAATAAAAATTTTATAAAAACAACAACAATCCACTCCCTCTCCCTCCCTCCCTCCCTCCCTCTCTCTCTCTCTCTCTCTCTCTCTCTCGCTCTCTCTCTCTCTCCCCCCCCCCCCTCTCTCTCCCTTTCTCTCTCCCCCCATTTATATTGAAGCAGAGGAGTGAGGTCCAATTCGAGGCCGTTCGGCCCCTCTCCACCTAGAGTCGCCGAGCTAAACTGAGACTTGGATTCAAGTTTGGGGCTGTGATTTTTGGCAATTCTCCGATTGAAGCGGGTTGATGATTGAGGAAGTGTTTGGATAAATTTATTTCTTGATTTTTGGTATGATCTTTGGATTCGATTTTTGTTGAAGATTGGGTTTTGAGCCCGGGTAGGGGTGGTTCCCGTGTGTTGGTGATGGTGATTTTAGTTTATTTGGTGTGGTATTGTGGTGATGAAATCAATTTGTTTGGCTGGTGGAGCTCGTGTTGTTGATGGGTTTGGCAGTGACGGGTCAAATGTTTTCTTGTTTACGTAGGAGTTGGGCTCATCGTTAGTGGTTCGATTGTGTGGAATCATTGCAAATTATTTATGGCTTGTGAAATGTTTTAACTCAATGATTGAAGTTTTAGTCATGGCTATGCTGATTATGTGGGTTTGGATGGATTTTGGTCATAGTGTCTGCGAATGCTGTTGAAAGAACAGTGGGTTGAGGCAAGGGGAAAGTTCTTACCCGAATCCAGTAGAGTCTGCATGAGGGAAGAAAATGAGGATGAAGACAGATTTATACTTTACTGAAGTTGAGGAAATATGTAACTTAAGGAATTATTGCTGGAGCGTTTTGTTATGAAATTAAATTAAATTAGCTGAACTTGAAAGAAATTGTTACTTCTAATTGCATGAACATTGAGAGGAAGATGTGATTATGAAATTAATCTCTATCAATGAATGGGTTATAACATATCTTGACGGTTTTGAGAATCTGAAGTGCATTTGTCTGGAGGTTACACTGAGAATTTAACAGCCATAATAATTTTAAAATCAGGCATTTGATTGTTGGATTAAAATAAAGATTTGGATTCAAAATGAGATAATAATTTTGGACAAATGTAAAACTGCAAATTGTATTTAAAATTTAAATTTCTTTCTTAAAGTCTCAAAATAACTAATAGGGCTAGACGAGAGAGTTTATTTTGAAAATAGTGATCGTTAATATTAGAGAGTCGTAGAGACAAGTTCGTTAAAACTAACTTTTAACTTTGAAAATTTGCTTGGTCGCTACAGGTTTGCTTCCCAATTTTTGATCTCACAGTAGCTAACTGCTTCCCCGGTAGTGATTTTGTAAGGCATTCAGTAATTTGGTCTGCAAAAGAAACATGAACAATTCATATCCACCCAAATTGAACTTTCTCACGAACAAAGTGGTAATCAATAGCTATTTGTTTCATTCGAGAATGAAATACTAGATTGGCATAGAGATATGTAGCATCATTATTGTCACAGTGGATTACGGGAGCAGCTGAGAGATGGATGCCAATTTCAGTTAAAAGGGACTGAATCCAAGATATTTCAGCTGAGCAGAGGCAACAGAATGATTTTCTACTTTAGTAGAAGATTGAGCAATAGTGGACCATTTCTTGGAGCTCCAAGAGATGAGATTGGATCCCAAGAAAAAAACATAGGCACCGATGGAAGTACGATCCACAATGTCACCTCCAATCTACGTCAAAGAACGTATGCATGGTAAGAGGAGAAGACTTAGAAAGGAACAGACCATAGTCAATAGTGCCAAGATGATAACGCAAAAGGCGTTTAACTAAAGACCAATGAGCACTAGTTGGTTTGTGCATGAATTGAGACAACTTACTCACAGTGAAAGAGATGTCAGGTCAGGTTATTGATAAATACTGAAGGGCACCCACAATAGAGCGATGCTTAGATGGTGAGGATAGAGGTGTTCCTTCATGTAATGTTGGGATACTAGATGGAGATTGTAGCAATCGAGAAATTTTCAAATTTAAAAGTTAGTTTTAACGAACTTGTCGTTACGACTCTCCAAATTTATACGTCATTATTTTCAAAATAAGCACTCTCGTCTAAGCCCTGCTAGTTATTTTAATATTTTAATAAAAAATTGAAATTCATAATTTTAAATCCAATTTGCGATTTCAAAATTTGTCCAAAATCATCATCTCATTTTAAACCCAAATCTTTACTCTAAGCAAATATTCAAATTTCTGATTATTTTTTTATTATTATTATTAAATTCCCAAATCAATACAAAAATCAATTCTCAGCCTATGTAACTCCCAACCAATTAATTTCTATGAACCAAATCTCCCTACAATCAATTTTATCATCAAATTCTTGTAATGAATTTGTAAGTTATTTCTCTTCAAATTCCATACCCATCCTATATAATATTCCTTCTTTCTTCATTTTTCTTTACTCATGAGCACCTGCAGATTTGTGTAAGCATTTCCCCTACACACATCCAACCAAGAACGCAGTAGAGTTGCCATAGGCAGCCAGCATTCAGTTGCCACAACAAATCGAGAATCAAACCTAAGACAATGCCCAAATCACGGCCAAAGCCAACACCTATTCCGTCGACCACCCTGCCTCACCTCTACAAACCAAAACGGCAGCCACCATTCACAGACATTTCAACCTCAGTCACCGGTTGTCTTTCACCCAAACTACCGGCCACTCCAAACTCAAACTACTTCAACTTCCAAATCCCCACTGCCAATTAGTAAACACCATAATCATCAAAAAATCAAACCACAATTCAACAACCCACCACCTCTAAACCACCGCACTTTCACAACAAAATTCAAGAAAACTTAAAACTTTAATCCTCCAACAAATCCACACACAAAACTCCAGGAAAACAAAGAATCAAATTTACCCAGACACTTACCTCAGTAACCGATCTCGCCAAATTTTCACTGAGAAACAACAGAGTCTCGATTTTATTGCACAAAATTAGCCAAAAAATATTCTATTTGGACACCCTCTACCCACCACTGTCGCCGCCAAGTGATGGCGGCAATACAGTCGCCAACTTGCCTGTGCAAGGGCTCCGTCAGCCTTGACAAGCAATGGGCCAATCGCCCCTCTCTATCTTCTGCCTTACATTTCGAAATGGAGAGACAAAGAAGAAAATATGATATATATTGATTTTATAAAATCTCCCTTTTAAGTCCCTCAAGTTTCAAAATAACTTAATTCAGTTCCTACAGTTTTAAAATATTTTATTCCAGTTTCCTAGATTTGTTTCCTGCCTAAATATTTCTGAAAGCTTTTGAATCAATCCCCAAATTTATTTAATTACTCAAAGCAGTCCCTTAGTTCATTAATTACGTGAAGCAGCTCTTGATTTCTTAAAATTGACTATTCAGTCCTTAAAACTTTCAAAACCTTATTATTACACAAATTTCTCATTTAAGATCCGATTGTTCAAGAGTCTAATTTTAGTTATTTAAATTTATTTTATAGGACTAGACGAGGCGTGAAAACACTAGAAAGTTTTATCCCGTTTGCCCAATACTCGAGAAATAAGATAGACTCTTATTTACAAACTTTATCTTTTCAAAGTACGCATCAATGATTACTTGGATTATAAGTTTAGCATGTGTGATTGTGTTCATGAGAATTACTTGCTTTTCTAGCATGAGACTATGTTACAAAAATTTAGTTGCTTAAATGTGTGAGACTTGAACTTGTATTTATTACTTATTCATGAGACTACTGGTGATCGTTTCGACACCTGAGACTTGAATATCATGATTATATATTTTAATTTATAATATCAAATTATTATTATCTTTGAAATATTCACATTTTCCAAAAACAATTTTGTTGATGATGGAGTTGACGATGAAGCGTACGATGGTGGCTATTATTGAGTCTTTCAAAAATACATTATTTGAAATCGCAAACTTATCTATTTTGTCAAGTTATTCCCATTTTCAGTCTGTTGACAATTTGAATAAATTTTTATGAAGTTACGTGAATATGATTTCAGTCATTTTTTGTTTAATTTTTATTTTGAAAGTTAGTTCGAGATGATGAAGTGAGGTTCCGAGTATTTAGAACCCAGGGCGTTACAGATGGTATCAGAGCAGGTCTACGTTTCTATAGACTCTTAAAATTTCAAAAGAGATTTCCAAAAATATTTTTAGCAATGAAAATCTGCCACCGCCATCGCCATCGCCGCTTCATCGACTTCGAGGTAAAGAAAGTATATTTAGACATGATGAATTTTTTGGATCCATGAGATTATTTGATGAGAATTTAGAGAAGAAAAAGCTTATATCCAACCAGAAAATGAGTTGAGCATAATTTGAAATAACTAAAGATTTTATTTTATGTCCTCATAATTTAACTTAGAGAGATTAAAAAACTTATCTCTATTTGGACTTTGCGTAATTAATTTTAGGACATGGTATCAAGTTCCAAGAACGTATCTAGTTACACAGAGAAAGACGCTAGGGACTATGACCACTTTAAACCTAGGCCTGAATGGAATATCATCCAGCATGATTGACAAGTGAGTTACTTACGTAATCGAGCAATAAAACATGGCTACGTGACCAACGACTTCTAGTCGATTAATCATTTGATCTCGTCCTTTCTAGATAATACACGAGACATAGCTCGATTGATATACATGGATGTGAATACTTCCATTAATGTGGATCTCGACTACGACTCTTTCTGCGAGAGACTTGTGACTTACAGGCCTATGTACCACAAGGACATTTTGGGGTTCTCTCTAGATGAGGCATCAGCACTCGAGCCTGAACCTGGGAAGGGGTCTGATTTGGTACCCGAGAGTGATCCTGAGGAGGACCCAAAGAAGAACCTGAAGAAGATCCAAAAGAAGAACCCGAGGAGGAACCAGCGGAAGATGCTCAGGTAGCATTAGGAGAAGTCTCAGATGCCGAGTCGTGTGTTACCTAGTAGATCTATAGCGACTGAGAATTTTTGTGACTTATTTATATAAATATTTTTATTTTAAAAACGTGTCGTTACCACTTTGCCCATTTTTTTTTTAACACTTGTTCTTCTATTCAATTAAGTGAAATTAAATTTATTTAAAATCTTAGTCTAGTTTCAATTTTAAGAATTTTCCAAATTCATCTTGGATAATTTTTAAGTCCAAATTTTAATTATGTGAATTCCAAATGATTTTGAGTCCAAGTTTTAATTATTTTAGATCCAACTCCTTAAGCCCAAATGTCATCACCTATCATCTAAGACATTTGAAACCCAATAGATCATTTCTTGGTCCAAAGCTTTGATAGCATGATTAATGTTTCCTTGCTTAATAAATTCTATTTTCAAAATTCTTCCACAATATTTCCAATCTTCACAAGCACGTTCCTTCCCTCAATCGACTCAGAATTTCCATACGAATTTCCTATTGATTCCTCCATCACAGATTAACCCTAAATTTCCATGCTTAACACAGAATCAACCATTAAGTAGATCCCTCATCTCATTGCCCAGACACCCATAGACCTTCAACTCCAGCATGGTATACCTTCTACCCTTTCAAATTTTATTCACGCAGCCAATCTGATTCTGGGAAACATTCTTCCTCCCACCTCCAATAGATCTTCACACCAAATTATTCCACATGAAGAATTCAACTCACCACCCAAATCAGCCACACGTCCACAACTGGTTGCCACAGATTAAACCACCAATCAATCTAACCACAATCTGTAAACTTAAAACATTACACACAAACCAAGCTAAGCATATATTTTCGACTTCAACCAAATCCTGCAACCACCATAGTCGAACCGAACAACACCACCTCCCCAAACACCTATTGCCCAGCCGAATCCAATTTCAAAACCCGACAGTTACCACCTCCGCCCCATAAGCACATCTGTCATCCCACACACTCTAGATCAATCCATACGCTTCTTCACACTTGAACATTGAACAACATCACCACCTCAAACACCGGATGCAACTCCGCACCGCCTCTGCCCAACTTCAAATCCAAGTCTTTTTCCCCCAAATCAAACCCAAAACAAAGAATCAAAGTACACCCAAACACCATACCTCGACTGCCACCTTGTATTTAGCGGAATATTGCCGAAAATTATCGTCTAAAGCTCGAAATCGAGTTTCGATTTTCACCCAAAATTTCCCTTAACTCTTCTTCGTCTGTTGTCCTCTAACCGTCCCTATCATCGCCACGTGATGGAGGCATCACCGCCGGAGTGAGTTGTTGGCCATTTAGCATAGCTGATCTCCATCTCTCGCTCCCCCCCTCCCCTCTCCTCTGTTCGGTTCCGAACGTAGAGAGAGTCATTTTGTTTTTAAAACAGATTTTATCAAGAATTATTCCTTGAGCCTTCAACTTTTGAAAGTCATTTATTTAAGTCCCCTAAGTATCAAAACTCATTTACTTTCAGTCCTTTTAGTTTTAAACATTTTAATTTCAATTTCAAAAGTTTCAGTATTCATACAGTCAACCCACTTTTCTCAAAAAGCCCATTTCAGCCCTTACACTTTTAAAATTCCAACCTTCTTTAAAATTTCAATTTAGTCTCTAAACTTTATTTTATTACTTTAATCTTTAAATTTTAGAAGTACTAAATTTATTTAATTTTCTTTTGGCCAGACGAAACGTTCGGAGATTTAAAGGATTAACGTGGTATTTCTCACTCTACTTTCAAACTCGCGATATTAAGGTAGACTCGCCCCCACTAATTGGTTTAGATTATAATTGCATGTATTATGTGAACTTTACGTGATTTAAATGCTTTGATGCATAAGAAAAGACAAGAACTTCTCTTATAAAATAAAAATCAGAATGTGGTTATGCATGACTTAAATGCTTTATTACATGAGATAATGATGTGGTTATGTATAACTTAAATTCTAAAATGCATGATAAGAGACTACCCACACACTATGATTTTTAAAGAGCCTATGATTATGATGATGTGATCACCGTATTAGTTTTAAAATTATATGTTCAATTATTCTGTAAATTAATTATTGACGATGAGTCTACTGAGTAGTTCTTCAAAATGCTCATTCCATTTTTAACAGTTTTTTGTAGATTTCAGAGATGGTGGCAAATGAAATGACAGTTGTGGTAAATCAATAATAGAAATCATTTTAAAATCATGATTTGTGAACTTTGTTATTTCATTTGGTCGAGATTATAAAGTTATTTTCTTAAAGTAAAGTTTTATGAAATTCGTCAATTTAAATATTTTGTTGTTACTTTCTTTGAAAATTAAGATTAAATGTTTTTATGAATTTGTCAAATTTAATTTATTTACGGTTGCAAATTTTCAAATAAATATGATGTTTAGAATTCAAATATTTTCCGTAATAAAATTTGATTTAAAGGAGAAGTGGCGTCCCGGGTTTCAAGGAATTCGGAGTGTTACAAGATTCCTATAGTAGGTAGTAGAATACAGCAATTTAGAAGGTACTGCCCGCCCACATTTGATGGTGAAAATGGTCTGCTAGCTGTTGAGGAATGACTACAAACTATTGAAAAAATCTTCAGGTACATATCTTGCCCTGAGGATAGGAAGATTTTATGTCCTGAGTTCATGTTGGTCGGAAGGGCTGGCTTTTGGTGGGAGTCTGCATCGCGGAATAGAACTGAAGAAGAACATGCGGCTTTAACATGGGATGAGTTTAAGGCCGAGATCAAAGACAAGTTCTTTCCACAAGCCCTCCGAGACCATAAGGAGACCGAGTTTCTGCGTTTGACTCAAGGAGAGATGGACATAACAGACTATGAGAGAAAGTTTGAGGCCCTATCACGATATGCTCCACATTTGGTGGAGATTGAAGCTAAAAAGGCTCATTGATTTGAGAGAGTCCTACGCTCGGAGATCAGACAAATTGTTAGTTTGCATGAGCTGCCTACCTATCAAGAGGTTGTAAGGAAAGCTCAGGCTGTGGCTTATGCCAGGTAAAGTATGGAGGACAGGGTTTCGAGAATGACCAGGGTAAAAGAAAGTGGCAGAACCACAACCAAGATCAGAACGCGAACGGGAGGAACACACCTTACAAGAAAACCAACAATAAGCCTAATGGAGGACAGACGTCAAGTTTTACTCCCTTATGCCCTAAGTGTCAAAAGCCCCATCGAGGGGAATGCCTATGGGGTAAAGGTGTTTGCTACAAAGGCGGGAAGCCGGGTCACATGGCAAAGGATTGTCGCTCCGAGTCAACTTGGAATAATGAGCATGCTGGGAAAATCGATCAGGCAAAGAAAGGAAAGGCCAGGGTATTCTCTATGACCCATGAGGATGCCAATCGAGATTCTGATGTGAGAGCAGGTATGCTTTCAGTATCCCTATAAATTTCATAACAAACTTTGATGCAACGTATTATCTATTGCATGCCTAGCTAGTTCGGAATAGTAACTTATGATTAGTATGACATCAGGAGAAACGATTGATAATGATATGATAGCTAGAGCAATACTGATAGATTTCAATGGTTTAGTCTTGGGAGTAGATTTACACATAATTAAGATGATTGATTATGATGTTGAGAAAAAGGCCATGTCCTCAGATATCAAAATGTTCCTTTAGTTAAAGTCCAATGGGATAGATATAGTAAAGTTGAGGTCACCTGAGAAAAGGACGAAACCTGCTAGAATAAATGAGTTATTTTTCGAGGACGAAATTATTTTAAGTGGAGAAGGTTGCAGCAATCGAGAGATTTTCAAATTTAAAAGTTAGTTTTAACGAACTTGTAGTTATGACTCTCCAATCTTAACGGTCATTATTTTTAAAATAAGATCTTTCATCTAAGCCCTATTAGTTATTTTAAGATTTTAAGACAGAAACTGAAATTCATAATTTTAAATCCAATTTACGATTTCAAAATTTGTCCAAAATCATTATCTCATTTTAAACCAAAATCTTTATTTTAATCAAATATTCAAATTTCTGATTATTGTTGTTGTTATTATTATTATTATTATTATTATTATTATTATTGTTGTTATTGTTATTAATATTATTATTAAATTCCCAAATCAATACAAAAATCAATTCTCAACCTATGTAACTCCCAGCCAATTCATTTCTATGAACCAAAAACCCCTTCAATCAATTTCAACATCAAATTCTTGTAATAAATTTGTAAGTTACAATTTTCTTCAAATTCCATACCCATCCTTTATAATTATCTTCCTTCTTTCTCCATTTTTCTTCACTCATGAGCACTTGCAGATTTGGGTAAGCATTTCCCCTACACACATCCAACCAACACGGTCAAGTCACCATAGGCAGCCAGCATTCAGTACCACAACCAATCGAGAATCAAACCTCAGACACTGCCCAAAACATGGCCAAAGCCAACACCTATTCCGTCTACCACCCAGCCTCCACGAACCAAAACGACAACCTCCATTCACAGAAATTCCAAGCTCAGTCACCAGTTGTCTTTCACCCAAACCCCCAGCCACTCCAAACCTGAACTACTTCATCATCCAAATCCCCAATACCAATCAGTAAACACCGTAATCATCGAAAAATCAAACAACAATTCAACAACCCACCACCTCTAAACCACTGCACTGCCACAACAAAATTCAAGACAACTTAAAACTTCAATCCTCTAACAAATCCACACCCAAAACTCCTTAAAAACGAAGAATCAGATTTTTCCAGATACTTACCTTAGTAACCGACTCATCTGGCCAAATTATCACCAAGAAATTGCAGCTTCAGTTTCAATTTTGTTGCACAAAATTAGCCAAAAAATCTTCAATTTCGCTCCGCCGCTGCCAAGTGATGGCGGCAACACCGCCACCAACTCGTCCGTGCAAGGGCTTCGACAGCCATGGCAAGCAATGGGCCAATCGCCCCTCTCTGTCTTTTGCCTTACATTTCGAAATGGAGAGACAAAGAAGAAAATCTGATATATATTGGTTTTTTAAAATCTCCCTTTTAAGTCCCTCAAGTTTCAAAATAATTTAATTCAGTTCCTACAGTTTTAAAATATTTTATTCAAGTTTCCTAGATTATGTTTCCAGCCTAAAGATTTCTGAAAGCTTCTGAATCAGTCCTAAATTTATTTAATTACTCAAAGCAGCCCCAAGGTTCATTAATTACGTGAAGCAGCCCTTGATATCTTAAAATTGCACTATTCAGTCCTTAAAACTTTCAAAACCTTATTATTATACAAATTCCTCATTTAAGACCCGATTGTTCAAGAGTCTAATTTTAGTTATTTAAATTTATTTTATAGGACTAGACGAGGCGTGAGAACACTAGAAAGTTTTATCTTGTTTACTCAATACTTGAGAAATACGATAGACTCTTATTTACAAACTTTATCTTTTCAAAGTGTGCATCAATGATTATTTGGATTATAAGTTTAGCATGTATGATTGTATTCATGAGAATTACTTGCTTTTCAAGCATGAGACTATGTTACGAGAATTTACTTGCTTAAATGCATGAGACTTAAACTTGTGTTTATGACTTGTTAGTGAGACTACTGGCGATCGTTTTGACACCTGAGACTTGAATATCATGATTATATGTTTTAATTTATAATATCAAATTATTATTGTGCTCGAGTCCACTGAGTAATTCTTTGAAATACTCATGTGTTTCCAAAAATAATTTTGTAGATGATGGAGTTGGCGAAGAGGCGTATGATGGTGGCTATTATTGAGTCTTTCAAAAATGCTTTATTTGAAATCGAAAACTTATCTATTGTTTCAAGTTATTCCCATTTTCGATCCATTGACAATTTGAATAAATTTTTATGAAGTTACGCGAATAAGATTTCAGTCATTTTTCGCTTAATTTTTATTTTGAAAGTTAGTTCGAGACGGTGTAGTGACGTTCCGAGTATTTAGAACCCGAGGCGTTACAGAGACATAAGGATGCAAACAGGTTTAGCAGAGGTAAGTTTTGTTTTTGAAGAGAATGTTTTCAATGTACTTTCATTGGGATAAAAATAATCCATGGGAGCCCTGAATTACTTCTATACCAAGAAAGTAAGATAGGGAACCAAGATCCTTGATAGAAAAGGTTTGAGAGATGGTAGAGATGAATGTGGAAAGATAGGAAGAATTATTGCCAATGACGATGATATCATCTATATAAATAAGGAGGTACAGGATGATTCCTTGTTTCTGATAGATAAAAAGAGATGTGTCAGCTCGGGAGGTAGAGGACGATTCCTTGTTTCTGGTAGAACCAGGCACGGGGCACTTTCTTTAGTCCATAGAGGGACTTGTGCAGGTGACAGGAAAAGTATGGAAATTGAGCATTGATAAAACCTGGAGGTTGAACCATGAAGACGTCCTCCAATAAGGTGCCATGTAAGAATGCACTATTAATATCAACCAAGTGAATGGACCACCCAGAAGTAACTGCAATTGTGAAGACCAAATGGGCAGTGGTTGGTTTGACAATGGGGCTATAAGTTTCAGAGAAATTAAGGACAAGGCGTTGGTGAAACCCCTTAGCCACAAGGCCCGCCTTATATTTGTCAATCAAATCGTCAGGTTTCCGTTTTATACGATAAACCTATTTGCAACCCACAACATTCTAAGCATGAGATGGAGGAACAAGTGACCAAGTACTATTGCTAATAAGGGCATTAAATTCGCTGGACATGGCTTGGCGCCAAAGAGGATCTTGCATTGCCTTGGAGACTGAGGTAGGTTCAAGATGGGGAGGGTACGAAGAGGCTGGCAGAAATTATTTTGGATTGGGTTTGTAGATATTATATTGGGACCGTGTTTGCATGGAATGACGGGGAGGAGGGTTTGCAGGTGGGGAGCTAGCAACGGGTGGGGGCTGATTGCAAGTGGGAGATTTGTGGCAGGCCTGGGAGAGGGAGGAACTAGGGAGTTCGCAGTGTGTGGGGGACTAGGTTACTGAGGCAAGGATGAGGGAGAAGGGAGGAAAGAGTGCAGTGTGGACTGTGAGGCCAAATACTAAACCTGTGACAAAGTGAAGTCTACACATCCTTGGGCAGCTGCAGCAGAACGATCTTGGGAACCAGTGGTTACAGGACCAGACCCATAACTAGCATCTGGATAGAGAGAGGGAGAAGGATTGGACAAGAAAAGGGGAAGCAAGTTTCAACAAAGGTGACATGTCGACAGGTGAAGATTTTATTTAAGGCCTTGTCCAAACAAAGATAAGCACTTTGAGAGGGGGAGTATCCTAAGACCACGCATTCCTGGGATTTTGGTTCAAGCTCATGATTGGAATAAGGTTTGAGCCAAGGGTAACATAGGAAGCCGAAGGTGCGAAACTTATCAAGGTTGGGGGGATGACCAAATAGTTTTTCAAAGGAGGATAACATAGTAAGATTGACTTTGGGCATTTGATTGATTAGATAGGCTCCAGTAGTGAATGCATAGGGCGAATAAATGAGGAGCGTAGAGGCGTAATGAAGTAGACTGAGACCAGTTTCGAGAACATAACGACGCCTACGCTCAGAATACCCATTATGCTCAGGTGAATGAGGACGTCTTGTAAGATGACTAATCACATGCAATGTAAGAAAGGATGCAAGAGAAATATATTCTCCACCATTATCAGAGTAAAGGCGTTTGATTTTTGTGTTGAAGCAGTTTTCAACCAAATTTTTAAACTTGATAAATGTGTCCTTAACATCCAATTTTTTGCACAAGGGATAAAGCCATAGATATTTGGTATAGTGATCAACAAATAAAACATAGTATTTGTAACCATTTATTGAAGTAACAGGAGACAACCATACATCGAAATAAACTAACTCTAGAGGAGATTGACTAAAGCGGCTTGAATTGGCAAACGAAAGCTTATTGCTTTTGTTGTACTTGCAGGAATTACAAGAAAAGGTGGATTTAGAGGACACAACATTTAATTTATTGGAATGTAAAAGATCAGATAAGATCTTGTTGGAAGGATGGCTGAGGCAATGATGGTGCTAGGTGAGAAAATTCGGGAAGGTGATGGAGAATGCCAATAATGTGGCTGATGTCGACAACTTTGGCCAAGCGTACATGCCTTCTTTAGCTTTCCTTCAGATGAAAAGTGATCTGGTCTTCAGGCCCTTCACAAGAAAAGGAGAGGGTGATAATTCAATAGATGTGTTATTGTTAGAACAAAATTTATTAACAAATATCAGGTTACTAGACATACGAGGAACACATAAAACATCAGATAAATTGAAGGTACGTGAAGGGGTAGGTAGATTGGCATTGCCAATGTGAGATATAGATAGACCTGAGCCATCTCCTATTTGCACATCGTCGGGGCTAAGGTAATCCGAATGTATGGAGAGGTTATGGAGATCACTGATAATGTGATGTGAGGCTCCTGAATCCAGAAGTCAATCAGATGAGGATGACGGAGATGGATGGGTAGCATAAGCGGAGGGTTGAGATTGGTTTGGAGATTGTATTACCGAATAGGAGTTGCTTGGGTTGGGGTGTGAAGAATTAGACCAAGGGCTAAAGCGAAAGGAGGAGCAACGTTTTGTAGTGTGTCCCTATTGGGCATACAATTGGCAATGACCAAGATATGGTTTAGGGTTTTTCTGTTGGTGACCTTAAGGGGTAGGAAATTTACAATTGCTGTGGTTTTTGGTGATGTTGTTTAGCTGTAATGGGTGAGAAGTGAGAGGCTTTGTTATTAAATTGAAGTTGAGTGTTATTAAATTGAAGTTGAGATTTGTGGGTGACAAGCTTTTCATGAAGACCACGCAGGAAGGCTATCAATAATGCTTTTGACGTCGTACATATTCAATGATAGGGAGATCACCATTCTGAAGTAACCCAAGCTACCCTTTAAGGTTCATAATTCGGCCACGAAACGGCTTAGCATAAGTGTTGAGAATAGTTTTCCAAACTTCATGGGAGATTTAGGAAGCAGCAATAAAAGATACAATGTTTGGAGAGATGGAATTGACGAGTGCATTTAACAGGAGTTTGTCTTGCTGGAGCCAATGAGAGAAGGCAGGGTTGGGTTTTTGTCCAGCAGGTGTCTGGGTGATAGCTGGAGGACACGGTATCGATCCATCCACAAAGTCGAGAAGGTCAAAACCGATGAGGAGGCTATGGATTTCTGTGTACCGAGCCGAAAAATTGGTGGAGGTGAGTTTAATTGGAAGTTGCGATCGGGAGTTTATGACAATGGGTTAAGCAGACTCAAAAGGTAGTGGCTGATACTGTATTCCATGAGCAGTAGAATAAATGGGAGTTTCCATGATTGTGGTGGAGGAGGATAGGAGGAGGGTGCTGCCAAGTGGTGGAATTGGCTGTATGATTTCTAATGATGTGATGTCGAGGCTAGAAGGCGTGATGACCGATGGTATGATACCGAATTTGGGCAAGTCAATAGCCATGGATCGAAGAACTTGAGTGAGACTAATGCTCTGATACTGTAAAGAAGGGGAGACCACTTTTGTAAAGCTTCAATCAAATCTTATTGATCATCTTACAGAAATATAAATATTTACATTGCTTGAGGAGCAAGTTAACAAATACAAGGAAAGGAAGGAATAAAAGGAAATAAAAGATTACATAATAAGAGATTACATAATTTACAGATAATATCTTTTTCTTCCTTATAGTTTTTATGTCAAGAATGGAAATTAAGATCAAACTTTAAGGGAATAATATGTTCATGTTGTAGCGCCCCGAGTTCCGTATACCCGGTTCACTACGTCATTTTCTGTCTAAATTTTTCGAATAATATTTTTGCGGAAGAAATAATTGAAATTCATTTTTGGCAACATTAAATAAACTGTAATGGCCGATAAAATTGAAAACATTTATGAAACCATTTGAAATAGTAAATCGAACCATTAATTTTGTAAAGAAATTGACAATGTCATAATTTCTCAAATAAATGAACTTCTCTAAATTATTCGATTGTTTGGAAAAAATACGGAAATCATTATCGTCAAACTTTCAACCGTTTAACGATTATTGCCACCATCATTCATCGCTCGCCATCGTCTCCGAAATCTGCAAAACTGTTAAAAAGTAGGGTGAGTATTTCATGGGGGAAATACTCAGTAGACTCATCGCAAATTAATTTAATTTATAAGATGATTAAACACATAAATCCCGGCTCTTTATAAAACGGGCATTGATAGAGCTTCTTTATAAAACGGCTCTTGATAAAACTCATATTGTGCATTACAGCACGGGACATATTTTGCAAATCATAGGCTCTTTGAAAATAGCTCTTTGAAAACAGCTCTTTGAAAACCATATACTTATAAAAACATTTTAATTATGCCAAGCATAATTTTCTTTTGAAAGCATAACATAAGATAGGATTGAAATCCTCATAAACATAGGGAGACACAAGAACTTTACCGAACTTAGGTGGCAAGAATTCTTATGCAGTAAAATCATAATAACAGTAAGATCATAATAACAGTAAGTATACCAAAACATAATTCATGAAATTCATAGGGATCATTTCCATCATAACATAAGATAGGATCGAAATCCTCATAAACATATGCGACAGGAATTTTACCGAACTTAGGTGGTAAATCCTCATAAACATATGGAAACATAGGAATTTTACCGAACTTAGGTGGCAAATCCTCATAAACTTATGGAGACACAAGAATTTTACCGAACTTAGGTGGTAAGAATTCTTATGTGCATAGCAATGATCCAAAACATATAAAACATTATCGTAAAAACATAGGGTATACTTACTTTTCATAAAAACATAAGGTATATTTACCTTTTCATAAAAACATACTTACTTTTCATAAAAACATAAGGTATATTTACCTTTCATAAAAACATACTTGCTTTTCTTAAAAATTGACTTTCACAAGTCACATGACATTCATATGAAATCATAATTTAAATCAATTAATAAGTGCGAGTCTACCTCAAATCCGACGAGTGCAAAGTTGAGCGGGAATGACTTCAATTTCTTTAAATTCTCCGTACGCTTCGTCTTAGCCAATAAGTCACTTTAGTCTATCGAATATATAGTTCAAAATGATAAATTATAATTTGAGGACTAAAATTGATGTTTTGAAAGTTGAGAGACTAAAATGAATACTTTTGAAAGTTCAGGGACTAATATAGATATTTTGAAAGTTGAGGGATTAAAATGAATACTTTTGATAGTTGAGGGACTAAAATAGATATTTTGAAAGTTGAGGGATTAAAATGAATACTTTTGATAGTTGAGGGACTAAAGTGAATACTTTTGAAAGTTGAGTCGGAAACTCAAAACAATAGGGTTGAAATAATATATTTTAAAATAATAGGGGCTGATTAAAACTCATTTAAAACTTAAGGGCTGAAATTGATAAGTTTAAAAGCTGAAAGGACTGATTTGAAAACCTTTGAAACTAAAAGGGACTGAATTGGATTGTTTTAAAATCATAGGGGCTGATTTGAAACATTTCAAAACTTGAGGACTGATTTGAAATAACTTTAAAACTTCAGGGACTGACGCGCAAATTCTGGAAAGTTAAAAATATAATATATCAGATCTTTCTTTCTCTCTCTAACCATTCTCTCGTTATACTCTCTCTCTCTCACTCTCTGAACCAAGGCGAAAAAAAGGAAGAAAAGGCAACCGACTGCCCTTAGCGAGAACCGGTGTCAAGCCGGTGGTTTTGCCGGCAAGGGTGCGGCGGGTGGCTCAGCAGGATGGGGATTTAGATTTTGGGAATTAGGTGCGAGTTTTGAGTGCGAAAACGTGTGAAACCGAAGCAAGAGTTCGAGGCTTGGAGCTGCGAGGTTTTCCGATGGAACTCTGGTCGAAATGGGTTAAGGATGAAGGTTTCTAATTTAGGGAGTTTAGTGCGAAGTTAGGTGCGAAATCGATGGTGAAACCGGGGCTGCAGATCGGAACTTCTGGTTTCTGATTTAGGTTGTGTAGATGTTGGAAGTGATGGTGGATTGAGGCGCCGATTTGATTCTCTGTGATTGTGTGGTGGCGAGTTTGTGGTAATACTGCAGTGGTGGTTGAGGTTGAACTTTTGATGGAATTGCGGTGTAACTGATTGGTGATGAAGATGATGATTCTGAGTAAATTTGCGAAGCTGAGACAGAGGAGAGGAGAAGACCGGTGTGACTGCCGGTGATTTGAAGGTGGCAGCTTGGTAGTGGGTTGGTGGTGTCCGGTGCTTGACTGGATTATGCAGTAGGCGGTGGTGATGGTTGGTTCAATTTCAGACAATGGAAGTTTGATTCAGATGATGGCTGATTGATGAATTGGTTAACTGGTTATGGTTCGACAGTGATTTGGCCAGTTTGTTGTGTGTATTGTGAGGAGATGGAGAACGTATAAATTTAGGAAAAATGATGAATAGTTAGGTATGAAAAGGGTGGAATATTGGTAATTCATCATTATGTTTAGTATACACATGGGTAGGATTGAATTGTGATAGCTTTGATTAATTGGTAGTGGTGTTCTTTGTTAGGTGTAATGATATGATGAAGATGCTTTGATTATGGTATATTGAGGTGGAAAGAGTAATAAAGAAGGAAGAAAAGAATGTAGGGGACGTGAGTTGGGATAAGGAAGAATATATGTATTGATTAAGTATTATAGAATAGGATAGTGTAGAATTTGGTGTAATATGAAATAGAAAATGGTGTAATATTCTTTATACAAAATAATGATGTTTTTGTAAAGAATTGTTGTCTTGGTGTAAAGAAGAAAATCATGTGGAGAAAATTTTAATAAATTTGGAATTCAAAAATGATTTTGAAAATAATACTTTGAATAAATAATTAAAATAATATAATTTTAGAAATTCGAACATTTAATTTAAAATCGAACAAATTCGATATTTCTTGACTTGGCTAGACGAACACGTCGCGGCGTTAACTTCAAAACAATGGGTGAAATAGTAGCGACACAATTTTCTAAATATTAAAATAATTATTGATTGCGTAAAAATCTTGATCGCTACACATGTGTTTGCATTTTATAAATTTCAGTTAATCGAAGCCAAAGCAATTATTATGAAGGGTGTGAAACTTTTTATGTACAATCATCTCCTCTATGAAATTCTTCACTAATATGAGTTCACCCAAAATAAGGATTATTACAATTTATAAATTTGTAGGATCTTATATAAAGTATTTGTTATATAGAGTAGAAACTTGTGTGTACCTCAAAGTATAACACTAACACGCATAAACAAACTTTAAATTTTCTATTAACTCGTTAAAGTACTAGAAACCTAGGTAAAAATAAATAAGTAAATAAATAGTTAACATAATTCAATAAAGATTAGTTTAGTCAATTATTTGAGTGTTATTTAAACGAGTATTGATATTAGTCTCAACTGTGTAAATAGCAATATGACCACTATTCCCATGTTTTAAACAACAAAGATTATACTGCACTAAAAAATATATGGCTTTTATCGACGAATAATTATGGGCAGCAGTCGACATCCATGGAAAACACCGACTGGAATAAAAATGCGTAGCAATTTTCCAACCAAACGTTAAACTGTCACTAAGTTCTGACAAATAGTTAAAACCTTCGGAACCGCCAAGATTACCGACGGATTTTGAAACTTCCGTCTAAAATTTTGTTATTACCTACTGATTATAAAACACCATCGGAAGTACACTTCGACGGCTAACAATATGAATTCCATAATCTGTCAAAATAATATTTTTTTACTAACCGATTTTAGTGTCCATCATAAAATTTCTTTTATAAATCCTAGATCGGAGAATTCGATCAAAAACCCACTTTACCAAAATCTTCATTTCCAAATTCTCTCTTCCATTCATCATACTTAAAAATTTTCTGAACATATTTGACTCAAAAAGCTTGGACGTAGTTGTTGATTTCATTAATCAAAGGTAACAATTTTTCTTTTTTTTTTTGGGTACATATTTCATATTTCAAGTTTAATACTTGAAAATTGGAATTCTGCTTTATATTTGGATTTTAACTCAATGCATATCATTAAATGGCTGTATATATATATATATTATTTGTGAATTAGAGACATAGGTAGTATATATGTGTGAATTAATTAGATTTAGTCCACATTAAATTTTCTATCAATAATAGACATAGGTGTCTACTCATAAATTCTTCTGAATCAAAATGAAAATTCCCAATCGAATGTGATATTTCATCATATCTTGTAGTATTCATGTAACTTGTCACTTATCATCGTATCATGTGACCTCAAATATTCGTATATATCTCTGAAATTTCAACAAATCTTTACTGACATATCATATCATAATAATTTTTCCTTTCTTCTTATCATCGAATATTCCCAAAATAATCAAAGAATTACCTGAATATTCTCTCTACGTAATATACCCAATAACATATCATCATAATATCATCAACTTATCTATCCAATATTTGTAACCCAAAATTCAGTAAACAAATATCTCCCAAATAACTAAAATTCTTTACTTAAATTGTCACCACATTTCCTGCAAAGTATTTCTTTCACTTGTATATACGTATGAATTCTGATTTAATACGGTACTCATTTCACTTTCACGTCTTCCCGTATTATTTCTATACCTTGATTATTATATCAAAATATCAGTACCAAATCCAAAAAAATATTCCATATCTCAAATCTTATCATTCAAATCTTCCTTTTATCAAGAAAGTAAACGGCGCATAAACTCTTGTCTCCTCTTTTCATTAAAATAATCCTGCTCTTTCTTGCTGGACACAACATCACGCGGATTCACTCAGATCCTTTACGCTTTTAAATAGTTCATGCTGGGAAGAGGTTAGAATCATCAAACAATGGATATCATCCTTTCTAACATTCGCAAGTATTATTCCAGTCTTCCTATGAATGATCTGAGAAAGATCTATAGAATAAGGCTCGAAAGATTGAGGTTGCTGATGGCTCATGATATTCCAGAAGATGTTCGCTGGTTGATAGAAGCAAAGGTTCGACTATCTGGTGAATTACCATCAACATTTCCAAAGCACATGCCTGGTTTAGGCAAAAGCACGTTTGCAAAGAAACGAAGAGCAAAAAGACTGGGTGGTTGCTACAAATGTGCTCGTTGGAACTGTAATACTCGTTGCAAATCAGTAGGATATTCTTCTACTAATCGGGATGATAAAATCGAATTCATAAAGGGTGGACTGAGTAAGGAGTCTTTGGATGATATTCGACTGACTCTTGAGACGCACCCAAGTGGTTATGTGCAACGTGAACTTCTCTCCTTATACGCTCAGTTTAATGAGGACAAAAATCGTTATAGTCTCCAAAATATAATATCGAAAGATCTTGTTTGCCAGTCTGTTTTACAAAATGAGGCTTCTGGCAGTTCAGCAATGATATAAGGTAAATCTTTAAAAATATTTTGCTGCTTTCTTTCACGCGTTTTGGAAATAAAATATATTTTCCTTTCTCGAGGTTTGATAAAGCTGGAAATAAAATATTAAATCGCCGAAAGGTGACAGCCTCGATACGATAAAAATATTCAAAAGTGGGCTGATTTTGTCAAAAGTAAATCTTTACTTTTTCAGAATCAATCAAAAACAGTAAATTTTTTCCGGCTTTAAATAGCCAAACATATTTCATAGTTCAGGCATCCCAAAATCACATCTTCTTCGTAAGTTTTCTCTTCTATACTATCAAAGATGGAAGCACCAAAACTTCGACAAATCAAAACTATTTGTGTATTTTGTGGATCAAAAGTGGGGAAAGGCTTCGGTTATCTAGAAGCGGCCGTAGATCTTGGAAAGAAACTGGGGGAAAAAGGTATCACTCTTGTATATGGGGGTGGTAGCAGTGGTCTAATGGGTTGTGTTTCTCAATCTGCTCTTGCAGAGAAATCAAAAGTAATCGGTGTCATACCTGTCCCTTTGGTAGATGTTGCAGGCAAAACACGAGGGCATGAAGTTCAAACCTTATCCATCCATGAACGCATAACTTGTATGCTATATGGTTCTGATGCCTTTATAGCCCTGCCCGGAGGTTTTGGTACCTTAGAAGAAATCTTTAACATTACCTCGTGGGCTCAACTAGATCTCCATACTAAGCCTATTGGGCTTCTGAATGTTAACAATTTCTTTGATGGTTTGTTAACCTTTCTTGATTATGCTGTGGAACAGGGATTCATCTCTCCATTTTCCAGAAGGCTTCTTATTTCTGCTCCTACTATTGATGAACTACTGGATAAGCTGCAGTCATATATCTCAATACAAGATCCAGCAGGGGTTAAGATAGATTGGTCGCAAGGAAGGGGAATCAAGCGAAAATGGAGTCCGGTTAATGTAAACTTAACTCTGTGAATCTTAGAATAGGTGGGGGTAGAGTACGGAGTATTCTCACTCTCGAGACACCCCTCCATTTACTAGGATTTCCTTAATGTTTAAATCTTGTGTGTACCTCAAAGGTTCCAGGTGGTAGATTACGGAGTATTCTTACTCTCGAAACACACCTCTTTGAAGGTTTCTTTATTTCCTCAAAAGATCAGAGGTGGTAGGATACGGCTACTCCGGAAACACATCTCTCATTCTGAGGATCTTTCCATTTTTCTCTTATGCTTTCGTGTGTTTCATGTATTTCCTTTCCAGTGTGACTCTTGTGTGTTCTCCTTATGAGAAAATAATAAAATCTCTGCTATCAGCTACTAAATCTCGTTTGTGATGTAAATGAACTTGCATGTCTAAACTTAATTCCTTTATTAGATGCTTATCATATTATGCTCTTAATTCCAAATGATAACATTCTGGACAGAGTTTCCCTTGTAATTTGGACTTATCCAAACCGTAAGCATACTTCATAACTCATAATAATAACTAACTCCACATTTAATCACAACGATCTAAAAATATTGAAAACGATTCCAACATTTCAATATCATCAAAAATATCCCATAATTCAATTCATAATTTCTCAACATAACAATTTCAAATCATATTTTTCAATATCACAATATCACTTCCTTCAATACCTTAATTGGCTCAAAAGATTACTCATACTTATAAATATATGCCATAAATCATATTCCCAAAATGTATTCACAAAGCCAAACTTCATAATAAATTTCTCTTCAACATAGAGGCATAATTCATATACTCAACATAATATCCATTACTTAAATACTAAAAACTAAGAACCAAATCTTTAAATCTCTAACTTCAAAATTCTTCTCATAAAAATCTCAAAAAATCATATCACTTATAATCTTAACATCTTATCACAACTTCATAACTGGCTTGCTATTTATCGTTTAATCTAAACGATAGATAATCTGAACATATAATCAAATCCTTTCCGTTGACTTCTCATACTTAGTGACATGTCTAAAATCAATTATACAAAGTCCATCTAGGGTTCATCATTTCTAACTCGAGGACAAAAATTGTTTAAAAATCATTCTTAAATCATATTATTCCCATTATGCTCAACACTCGTTTTCTTTCTTAAAAAAATTTCTCATAATCATACATTAAAGCATATAAGTTATGACAAAGCATAACAACATCATTATTTTCGAAGAAATACATTCTTATTTCTCATAAATCATAAGTATCCGAAATACTCTTCATTCTTTCTCATAAATTAGTAAAATGAGTATTCGAAATACTGAAATAACTTTAAACATCATAAACTTCTTTACCTCGGAGTTGGTGGAACGAATGATGGTAGTGGCAATCTTCATCAATAAAAATCTTATAATGGAAAATATTTCTTGAAAATTCTTTTTGAAAATTTTACCAGTCTACAGAAACGCAGACTAGCTCTGATACCAACTTGTAGCGCCCCGAGTTCCGTATACCCGGTTCACTACGTCATTTTCTGTCTAAATTTTTCGAATAATATTTTTGCGGAAGAAATAATTGAAATTCATTTTTGGCAACATTAAATAAACTGTAATGGCCGATAAAATTGAAAACATTTATGAAACCATTTGAAATAGTAAATCGAACCATTAATTTTGTAAAGAAATTGACAATGTCATAATTTCTCAAATAAATGAACTTCTCTAAATTATTCGATTGTTTGGAAAAAATACGGAAATCATTATCGTCAAACTTTCAACCGTTTAACGATTATTGCCACCATCATTCATCGCTCGCCATCGTCTCCGAAATCTGCAAAACTGTTAAAAAGTAGGGTGAGTATTTCATGGGGGAAATACTCAGTAGACTCATCGCAAATTAATTTAATTTATAAGATGATTAAACACATAAATCCCGGCTCTTTATAAAACGGGCATTGATAGAGCTTCTTTATAAAACGGCTCTTGATAAAACTCATATTGTGCATTACAACACGGGACATATTTTGCAAATCATAGGCTCTTTGAAAATAGCTCTTTGAAAACAGCTCTTTGAAAACCATATACTTATAAAAACATTTTAATTATGCCAAGCATAATTTTCTTTTGAAATCATAACATAAGATAGGATTGAAATCCTCATAAACATAGGGAGACACAAGAACTTTACCGAACTTAGGTGGCAAGAATTCTTATGCAGTAAAATCATAATAACAGTAAGATCATAATAACAGTAAGTATACCAAAACATAATTCATGAAATTCATAGGGATCATTTCCATCATAACATAAGATAGGATCGAAATCCTCATAAACATATGCGACAGGAATTTTACCGAACTTAGGTGGTAAATCCTCATAAACATATGGAAACATAGGAATTTTACCGAACTTAGGTGGCAAATCCTCATAAACTTATGGAGACACAAGAATTTTACCGAACTTAGGTGGTAAGAATTCTTATGTGCATAGCAATGATCCAAAACATATAAAACATTATCGTAAAAACATAGGGTATACTTACTTTTCATAAAAACATAAGGTATATTTACCTTTTCATAAAAACATACTTACTTTTCATAAAAACATAAGGTATATTTACCTTTCATAAAAACATACTTGCTTTTCTTAAAAATTGACTTTCACAAGTCACATGACATTCATATGAAATCATAATTTAAATCAATTAATAAGTGCGAGTCTACCTCAAATCCGACGAGTGCAAAGTTGAGCGGGAATGACTTCAATTTCTTTAAATTCTCCGTACGCTTCGTCTTAGCCAATAAGTCACTTTAGTCTATCGAATATATAGTTCAAAATGATAAATTATAATTTGAGGACTAAAATTGATGTTTTGAAAGTTGAGAGACTAAAATGAATACTTTTGAAAGTTCAGGGACTAATATAGATATTTTGAAAGTTGAGGGATTAAAATGAATACTTTTGATAGTTGAGGGACTAAAATAGATATTTTGAAAGTTGAGGGATTAAAATGAATACTTTTGATAGTTGAGGGACTAAAGTGAATACTTTTGAAAGTTGAGTCGGAAACTCAAAACAATAGGGTTGAAATAATATATTTTAAAATAATAGGGGCTGATTAAAACTCATTTAAAACTTAAGGGCTGAAATTGATAAGTTTAAAAGCTGAAAGGACTGATTTGAAAACCTTTGAAACTAAAAGGGACTGAATTGGATTGTTTTAAAATCATAGGGGCTGATTTGAAACATTTCAAAACTTGAGGACTGATTTGAAATAACTTTAAAACTTCAGGGACTGACGCGCAAATTCTGGAAAGTTAAAAATATAATATATCAGATCTTTCTTTCTCTCTCTAACCATTCTCTCGTTATACTCTCTCTCTCTCACTCTCTGAACCAAGGCGAAAAAAAGGAAGAAAAGGCAACCGACTGCCCTTAGCGAGAACCGGTGTCAAGCCGGTGGTTTTGCCGGCAAGGGTGCGGCGGGTGGCTCAGCAGGATGGGGATTTAGATTTTGGGAATTAGGTGCGAGTTTTGAGTGCGAAAACGTGTGAAACCGAAGCAAGAGTTCGAGGCTTGGAGCTGCGAGGTTTTCCGATGGAACTCTGGTCGAAATGGGTTAAGGATGAAGGTTTCTAATTTAGGGAGTTTAGTGCGAAGTTAGGTGCGAAATCGATGGTGAAACCGGGGCTGCAGATCGGAACTTCTGGTTTCTGATTTAGGTTGTGTAGATGTTGGAAGTGATGGTGGATTGAGGCGCCGATTTGATTCTCTGTGATTGTGTGGTGGCGAGTTTGTGGTAATACTGCAGTGGTGGTTGAGGTTGAACTTTTGATGGAATTGCGGTGTAACTGATTGGTGATGAAGATGATGATTCTGAGTAAATTTGCGAAGCTGAGACAGAGGAGAGGAGAAGACCGGTGATTTGAAGGTGGCAGCTTGGTAGTGGGTTGGTGGTGTCCGGTGCTTGACTGGATTATGCAGTAGGCGGTGGTGATGGTTGGTTCAATTTCAGACAATGGAAGTTTGATTCAGATGATGGCTGATTGATGAATTGGTTAACTGGTTATGGTTCGGCAGTGATTTGGCCAGTTTGTTGTGTGTATTGTGAGGAGATGGAGAACGTATAAATTTAGGAAAAATGATGAATAGTTAGGTATGAAAAGGGTGGAATATTGGTAATTCATCATTATGTTTAGTATACACATGGGTAGGATTGAATTGTGATAGCTTTGATTAATTGGTAGTGGTGTTCTTTGTTAGGTGTAATGATATGATGAAGATGCTTTGATTATGGTATATTGAGGTGGAAAGAGTAATAAAGAAGGAAGAAAAGAATGTAGGGGACGTGAGTTGGGATAAGGAAGAATATATGTATTGATTAAGTATTATAGAATAGGATAGTGTAGAATTTGGTGTAATATGAAATAGAAAATGGTGTAATATTCTTTATACAAAATAATGATGTTTTTGTAAAGAATTGTTGTCTTGGTGTAAAGAAGAAAATCATGTGGAGAAAATTTTAATAAATTTGGAATTCAAAAATGATTTTGAAAATAATACTTTGAATAAATAATTAAAATAATATAATTTTAGAAATTCGAACATTTAATTTAAAATCGAACAAATTCGATATTTCTTGACTTGGCTAGACGAACACGTCGCGGCGTTAACTTCAAAACAATGGGTGAAATAGTAGCGACACAATTTTCTAAATATTAAAATAATTATTGATTGCGTAAAAATCTTGATCGCTACACATGTGTTTGCATTTTATAAATTTCAGTTAATCGAAGCCAAAGCAATTATTATGAAGGGTGTGAAACTTTTTATGTACAATCATCTCCTCTATGAAATTCTTCACTAATATGAGTTCACCCAAAATAAGGATTATTACAATTTATAAATTTGTAGGATCTTATATAAAGTATTTGTTATATAGAGTAGAAACTTGTGTGTACCTCAAAGTATAACACTAACACGCATAAACAAACTTTAAATTTTCTATTAACTCGTTAAAGTACTAGAAACCTAGGTAAAAATAAATAAGTAAATAAATAGTTAACATAATTCAATAAAGATTAGTTTAGTCAATTATTTGAGTGTTATTTAAACGAGTATTGATATTAGTCTCAACTGTGTAAATAGCAATATGACCACTATTCCCATGTTTTAAACAACAAAGATTATACTGCACTAAAAAATATATGGCTTTTATCGACGAATAATTATGGGCAGCAGTCGACATCCATGGAAAACACCGACTGGAATAAAAATGCGTAGCAATTTTCCAACCAAACGTTAAACTGTCACTAAGTTCTGACAAATAGTTAAAACCTTCGGAACCGCCAAGATTACCGACGGATTTTGAAACTTCCGTCTAAAATTTTGTTATTACCTACTGATTATAAAACACCATCGGAAGTACACTTCGACGGCTAACAATATGAATTCCATAATCTGTCAAAATAATATTTTTTTACTGACCGATTTTAGTGTCCATCATAAAATTTCTTTTATAAATCCTAGATCGGAGAATTCGATCAAAAACCCACTTTACCAAAATCTTCATTTCCAAATTCTCTCTTCCATTCATCATACTTAAAAATTTTCTGAACATATTTGACTCAAAAAGCTTGGACGTAGTTGTTGATTTCATTAATCAAAGGTAACAATTTTTCTTTTTTTTTTTGGGTACATATTTCATATTTCAAGTTTAATACTTGAAAATTGGAATTCTGCTTTATATTTGGATTTTAACTCAATGCATATCATTAAATGGCTGTATATATATATATATTATTTGTGAATTAGAGACATAGGTAGTATATATGTGTGAATTAATTAGATTTAGTCCACATTAAATTTTCTATCAATAATAGACATAGGTGTCTACTCATAAATTCTTCTGAATCAAAATGAAAATTCCCAATCGAATGTGATATTTCATCATATCTTGTAGTATTCATGTAACTTGTCACTTATCATCGTATCATGTGACCTCAAATATTCGTATATATCTCTGAAATTTCAACAAATCTTTACTGACATATCATATCATAATAATTTTTCCTTTCTTCTTATCATCGAATATTCCCAAAATAATCAAAGAATTACCTGAATATTCTCTCTACGTAATATACCCAATAACATATCATCATAATATCATCAACTTATCTATCCAATATTTGTAACCCAAAATTCAGTAAACAAATATCTCCCAAATAACTAAAATTCTTTACTTAAATTGTCACCACATTTCCTGCAAAGTATTTCTTTCACTTGTATATACGTATGAATTCTGATTTAATACGGTACTCATTTCACTTTCACGTCTTCCCGTATTATTTCTATACCTTGATTATTATATCAAAATATCAGTACCAAATCCAAAAAAATATTCCATATCTCAAATCTTATCATTCAAATCTTCCTTTTATCAAGAAAGTAAACGGCGCATAAACTCTTGTCTCCTCTTTTCATTAAAATAATCCTGCTCTTTCTTGCTGGACACAACATCACGCGGATTCACTCAGATCCTTTACGCTTTTAAATAGTTCATGCTGGGAAGAGGTTAGAATCATCAAACAATGGATATCATCCTTTCTAACATTCGCAAGTATTATTCCAGTCTTCCTATGAATGATCTGAGAAAGATCTATAGAATAAGGCTCGAAAGATTGAGGTTGCTGATGGCTCATGATATTCCAGAAGATGTTCGCTGGTTGATAGAAGCAAAGGTTCGACTATCTGGTGAATTACCATCAACATTTCCAAAGCACATGCCTGGTTTAGGCAAAAGCACGTTTGCAAAGAAACGAAGAGCAAAAAGACTGGGTGGTTGCTACAAATGTGCTCGTTGGAACTGTAATACTCGTTGCAAATCAGTAGGATATTCTTCTACTAATCGGGATGATAAAATCGAATTCATAAAGGGTGGACTGAGTAAGGAGTCTTTGGATGATATTCGACTGACTCTTGAGACGCACCCAAGTGGTTATGTGCAACGTGAACTTCTCTCCTTATACGCTCAGTTTAATGAGGACAAAAATCGTTATAGTCTCCAAAATATAATATCGAAAGATCTTGTTTGCCAGTCTGTTTTACAAAATGAGGCTTCTGGCAGTTCAGCAATGATATAAGGTAAATCTTTAAAAATATTTTGCTGCTTTCTTTCACGCGTTTTGGAAATAAAATATATTTTCCTTTCTCGAGGTTTGATAAAGCTGGAAATAAAATATTAAATCGCCGAAAGGTGACAGCCTCGATACGATAAAAATATTCAAAAGTGGGCTGATTTTGTCAAAAGTAAATCTTTACTTTTTCAGAATCAATCAAAAACAGTAAATTTTTTCCGGCTTTAAATAGCCAAACATATTTCATAGTTCAGGCATCCCAAAATCACATCTTCTTCGTAAGTTTTCTCTTCTATACTATCAAAGATGGAAGCACCAAAACTTCGACAAATCAAAACTATTTGTGTATTTTGTGGATCAAAAGTGGGGAAAGGCTTCGGTTATCTAGAAGCGGCCGTAGATCTTGGAAAGAAACTGGGGGAAAAAGGTATCACTCTTGTATATGGGGGTGGTAGCAGTGGTCTAATGGGTTGTGTTTCTCAATCTGCTCTTGCAGAGAAATCAAAAGTAATCGGTGTCATACCTGTCCCTTTGGTAGATGTTGCAGGCAAAACACGAGGGCATGAAGTTCAAACCTTATCCATCCATGAACGCATAACTTGTATGCTATATGGTTCTGATGCCTTTATAGCCCTGCCCGGAGGTTTTGGTACCTTAGAAGAAATCTTTAAAATTACCTCGTGGGCTCAACTAGATCTCCATACTAAGCCTATTGGGCTTCTGAATGTTAACAATTTCTTTGATGGTTTGTTAACCTTTCTTGATTATGCTGTGGAACAGGGATTCATCTCTCCATTTTCCAGAAGGCTTCTTATTTCTGCTCCTACTATTGATGAACTACTGGATAAGCTGCAGTCATATATCTCAATACAAGATCCAGCAGGGGTTAAGATAGATTGGTCGCAAGGAAGGGGAATCAAGCGAAAATGGAGTCCGGTTAATGTAAACTTAACTCTGTGAATCTTAGAATAGGTGGGGGTAGAGTACGGAGTATTCTCACTCTCGAGACACCCCTCCATTTACTAGGATTTCCTTAATGTTTAAATCTTGTGTGTACCTCAAAGGTTCCAGGTGGTAGATTACGGAGTATTCTTACTCTCGAAACACACCTCTTTGAAGGTTTCTTTATTTCCTCAAAAGATCAGAGGTGGTAGGATACGGCTACTCCGGAAACACATCTCTCATTCTGAGGATCTTTCCATTTTTCTCTTATGCTTTCGTGTGTTTCATGTATTTCCTTTCCAGTGTGACTCTTGTGTGTTCTCCTTATGAGAAAATAATAAAATCTCTGCTATCAGCTACTAAATCTCGTTTGTGATGTAAATGAACTTGCATGTCTAAACTTAATTCCTTTATTAGATGCTTATCATATTATGCTCTTAATTCCAAATGATAACATTCTGGACAGAGTTTCCCTTGTAATTTGGACTTATCCAAACCGTAAGCATACTTCATAACTCATAATAATAACTAACTCCACATTTAATCACAACGATCTAAAAATATTGAAAACGATTCCAACATTTCAATATCATCAAAAATATCCCATAATTCAATTCATAATTTCTCAACATAACAATTTCAAATCATATTTTTCAATATCACAATATCACTTCCTTCAATACCTTAATTGGCTCAAAAGATTACTCATACTTATAAATATATGCCATAAATCATATTCCCAAAATGTATTCACAAAGCCAAACTTCATAATAAATTTCTCTTCAACATAGAGGCATAATTCATATACTCAACATAATATCCATTACTTAAATACTAAAAACTAAGAACCAAATCTTTAAATCTCTAACTTCAAAATTCTTCTCATAAAAATCTCAAAAAATCATATCACTTATAATCTTAACATCTTATCACAACTTCATAACTGGCTTGCTATTTATCGTTTAATCTAAACGATAGATAATCTGAACATATAATCAAATCCTTTCCGTTGACTTCTCATACTTAGTGACATGTCTAAAATCAATTATACAAAGTCCATCTAGGGTTCATCATTTCTAACTCGAGGACAAAAATTGTTTAAAAATCATTCTTAAATCATATTATTCCCATTATGCTCAACACTCGTTTTCTTTCTTAAAAAAATTTCTCATAATCATACATTAAAGCATATAAGTTATGACAAAGCATAACAACATCATTATTTTCGAAGAAATACATTCTTATTTCTCATAAATCATAAGTATCCGAAATACTCTTCATTCTTTCTCATAAATTAGTAAAATGAGTATTCGAAATACTGAAATAACTTTAAACATCATAAACTTCTTTACCTCGGAGTTGGTGGAACGAATGATGGTAGTGGCAATCTTCATCAATAAAAATCTTATAATGGAAAATATTTCTTGAAAATTCTTTTTGAAAATTTTACCAGTCTACAGAAACGCAGACTAGCTCTGATACCAACTTGTAGCGCCCCGAGTTCCGTATACCCGGTTCACTACGTCATTTTCTGTCTAAATTTTTCGAATAATATTTTTGCGGAAGAAATAATTGAAATTCATTTTTGGCAACATTAAATAAACTGTAATGGCCGATAAAATTGAAAACATTTATGAAACCATTTGAAATAGTAAATCGAACCATTAATTTTGTAAAGAAATTGACAATGTCATAATTTCTCAAATAAATGAACTTCTCTAAATTATTCGATTGTTTGGAAAAAATACGGAAATCATTATCGTCAAACTTTCAACCGTTTAACGATTATTGCCACCATCATTCATCGCTCGCCATCGTCTCCGAAATCTGCAAAACTGTTAAAAAGTAGGGTGAGTATTTCATGGGGGAAATACTCAGTAGACTCATCGCAAATTAATTTAATTTATAAGATGATTAAACACATAAATCCCGGCTCTTTATAAAACGGGCATTGATAGAGCTTCTTTATAAAACGGCTCTTGATAAAACTCATATTGTGCATTACAACACGGGACATATTTTGCAAATCATAGGCTCTTTGAAAATAGCTCTTTGAAAACAGCTCTTTGAAAACCATATACTTATAAAAACATTTTAATTATGCCAAGCATAATTTTCTTTTGAAATCATAACATAAGATAGGATTGAAATCCTCATAAACATAGGGAGACACAAGAACTTTACCGAACTTAGGTGGCAAGAATTCTTATGCAGTAAAATCATAATAACAGTAAGATCATAATAACAGTAAGTATACCAAAACATAATTCATGAAATTCATAGGGATCATTTCCATCATAACATAAGATAGGATCGAAATCCTCATAAACATATGCGACAGGAATTTTACCGAACTTAGGTGGTAAATCCTCATAAACATATGGAAACATAGGAATTTTACCGAACTTAGGTGGCAAATCCTCATAAACTTATGGAGACACAAGAATTTTACCGAACTTAGGTGGTAAGAATTCTTATGTGCATAGCAATGATCCAAAACATATAAAACATTATCGTAAAAACATAGGGTATACTTACTTTTCATAAAAACATAAGGTATATTTACCTTTTCATAAAAACATACTTACTTTTCATAAAAACATAAGGTATATTTACCTTTCATAAAAACATACTTGCTTTTCTTAAAAATTGACTTTCACAAGTCACATGACATTCATATGAAATCATAATTTAAATCAATTAATAAGTGCGAGTCTACCTCAAATCCGACGAGTGCAAAGTTGAGCGGGAATGACTTCAATTTCTTTAAATTCTCCGTACGCTTCGTCTTAGCCAATAAGTCACTTTAGTCTATCGAATATATAGTTCAAAATGATAAATTATAATTTGAGGACTAAAATTGATGTTTTGAAAGTTGAGAGACTAAAATGAATACTTTTGAAAGTTCAGGGACTAATATAGATATTTTGAAAGTTGAGGGATTAAAATGAATACTTTTGATAGTTGAGGGACTAAAATAGATATTTTGAAAGTTGAGGGATTAAAATGAATACTTTTGATAGTTGAGGGACTAAAGTGAATACTTTTGAAAGTTGAGTCGGAAACTCAAAACAATAGGGTTGAAATAATATATTTTAAAATAATAGGGGCTGATTAAAACTCATTTAAAACTTAAGGGCTGAAATTGATAAGTTTAAAAGCTGAAAGGACTGATTTGAAAACCTTTGAAACTAAAAGGGACTGAATTGGATTGTTTTAAAATCATAGGGGCTGATTTGAAACATTTCAAAACTTGAGGACTGATTTGAAATAACTTTAAAACTTCAGGGACTGACGCGCAAATTCTGGAAAGTTAAAAATATAATATATCAGATCTTTCTTTCTCTCTCTAACCATTCTCTCGTTATACTCTCTCTCTCTCACTCTCTGAACCAAGGCGAAAAAAAGGAAGAAAAGGCAACCGACTGCCCTTAGCGAGAACCGGTGTCAAGCCGGTGGTTTTGCCGGCAAGGGTGCGGCGGGTGGCTCAGCAGGATGGGGATTTAGATTTTGGGAATTAGGTGCGAGTTTTGAGTGCGAAAACGTGTGAAACCGAAGCAAGAGTTCGAGGCTTGGAGCTGCGAGGTTTTCCGATGGAACTCTGGTCGAAATGGGTTAAGGATGAAGGTTTCTAATTTAGGGAGTTTAGTGCGAAGTTAGGTGCGAAATCGATGGTGAAACCGGGGCTGCAGATCGGAACTTCTGGTTTCTGATTTAGGTTGTGTAGATGTTGGAAGTGATGGTGGATTGAGGCGCCGATTTGATTCTCTGTGATTGTGTGGTGGCGAGTTTGTGGTAATACTGCAGTGGTGGTTGAGGTTGAACTTTTGATGGAATTGCGGTGTAACTGATTGGTGATGAAGATGATGATTCTGAGTAAATTTGCGAAGCTGAGACAGAGGAGAGGAGAAGACCGGTGATTTGAAGGTGGCAGCTTGGTAGTGGGTTGGTGGTGTCCGGTGCTTGACTGGATTATGCAGTAGGCGGTGGTGATGGTTGGTTCAATTTCAGACAATGGAAGTTTGATTCAGATGATGGCTGATTGATGAATTGGTTAACTGGTTATGGTTCGGCAGTGATTTGGCCAGTTTGTTGTGTGTATTGTGAGGAGATGGAGAACGTATAAATTTAGGAAAAATGATGAATAGTTAGGTATGAAAAGGGTGGAATATTGGTAATTCATCATTATGTTTAGTATACACATGGGTAGGATTGAATTGTGATAGCTTTGATTAATTGGTAGTGGTGTTCTTTGTTAGGTGTAATGATATGATGAAGATGCTTTGATTATGGTATATTGAGGTGGAAAGAGTAATAAAGAAGGAAGAAAAGAATGTAGGGGACGTGAGTTGGGATAAGGAAGAATATATGTATTGATTAAGTATTATAGAATAGGATAGTGTAGAATTTGGTGTAATATGAAATAGAAAATGGTGTAATATTCTTTATACAAAATAATGATGTTTTTGTAAAGAATTGTTGTCTTGGTGTAAAGAAGAAAATCATGTGGAGAAAATTTTAATAAATTTGGAATTCAAAAATGATTTTGAAAATAATACTTTGAATAAATAATTAAAATAATATAATTTTAGAAATTCGAACATTTAATTTAAAATCGAACAAATTCGATATTTCTTGACTTGGCTAGACGAACACGTCGCGGCGTTAACTTCAAAACAATGGGTGAAATAGTAGCGACACAATTTTCTAAATATTAAAATAATTATTGATTGCGTAAAAATCTTGATCGCTACACATGTGTTTGCATTTTATAAATTTCAGTTAATCGAAGCCAAAGCAATTATTATGAAGGGTGTGAAACTTTTTATGTACAATCATCTCCTCTATGAAATTCTTCACTAATATGAGTTCACCCAAAATAAGGATTATTACAATTTATAAATTTGTAGGATCTTATATAAAGTATTTGTTATATAGAGTAGAAACTTGTGTGTACCTCAAAGTATAACACTAACACGCATAAACAAACTTTAAATTTTCTATTAACTCGTTAAAGTACTAGAAACCTAGGTAAAAATAAATAAGTAAATAAATAGTTAACATAATTCAATAAAGATTAGTTTAGTCAATTATTTGAGTGTTATTTAAACGAGTATTGATATTAGTCTCAACTGTGTAAATAGCAATATGACCACTATTCCCATGTTTTAAACAACAAAGATTATACTGCACTAAAAAATATATGGCTTTTATCGACGAATAATTATGGGCAGCAGTCGACATCCATGGAAAACACCGACTGGAATAAAAATGCGTAGCAATTTTCCAACCAAACGTTAAACTGTCACTAAGTTCTGACAAATAGTTAAAACCTTCGGAACCGCCAAGATTACCGACGGATTTTGAAACTTCCGTCTAAAATTTTGTTATTACCTACTGATTATAAAACACCATCGGAAGTACACTTCGACGGCTAACAATATGAATTCCATAATCTGTCAAAATAATATTTTTTTACTGACCGATTTTAGTGTCCATCATAAAATTTCTTTTATAAATCCTAGATCGGAGAATTCGATCAAAAACCCACTTTACCAAAATCTTCATTTCCAAATTCTCTCTTCCATTCATCATACTTAAAAATTTTCTGAACATATTTGACTCAAAAAGCTTGGACGTAGTTGTTGATTTCATTAATCAAAGGTAACAATTTTTCTTTTTTTTTTTGGGTACATATTTCATATTTCAAGTTTAATACTTGAAAATTGGAATTCTGCTTTATATTTGGATTTTAACTCAATGCATATCATTAAATGGCTGTATATATATATATATATATATATATATATATATATATATATATATATATATATATATATATTATTTGTGAATTAGAGACATAGGTAGTATATATGTGTGAATTAATTAGATTTAGTCCACATTAAATTTAGATTTATTATTTACTAATAACATAGGTAGCATATATATATTAGATTTATTATTTACTAATAACATGTATAGTAAATTATGAATGGTAATTTGTATTTTAGATTTATTATTATTATTATTATTATTATTATTATTATTATTATTATTATTATTATTATTATTATTATTATATGCATGGTTGATTTTTTTATTAACATTGTGTTAGAAAAAAGCTTATTTAGATTGAATATATATTGTAGATTAATTTAGTATCTTAAAGCTTGACAAAGGAATAAAAAAAAATGGGGTTTGTAATTTTATCAGAATATTAAGAATGTCAGATGGATATGTCTCCGATATTGTACGATAGGTTAAGTGTGATTTAGTTCTATGGAATGAAGAGTAATGATTGTTATATTTTTATGTAGAGATTAATACCAATAACATTTAAAGATGTATTATCAAAATAAATTTGGGAAAAGCTGAGTATTTTTATTTTTTTTTAGATATTTGTGCACTACCGTCGTAAAGGTTTAATTTATTAAATGCTTGGAGAGAAATATCATTGTAGCAATATGTAAACTCGAGAAGATATTCCCACCTTCATTTTTTGATTCAATGGAGCATTCACCCATTCATTTTTCATATGAAGCTAGAGTTGGTGGTCCTGTACAATTTTTGTGGATGTAATCTTTCGAAATGTACTTTATAGTTACGTAATTCATTATATTAAAAAGAAATGTTTCATTTAAAAAAGAAATGTTTAATTCGAATGGATACATGATATCACATTTTGCAGGTTCCTTAATCATCTAAAGAGGAAGGTGAAAAATCATGATTCCATAGAAGGATCTATATTAGATGCATAAATTGTAAAGAATAAGGTTAGGTAATGATGAGTATGCGATCTGGCAAAGTATTATATATGAAAGAATCCCCCAGTATTGTTCATTTTGCAAGCATATTGGACATGAAATTGAGAGTTGCTATTGGAAGAACATGGCAAAAGTTAATGTGCAGAGCTCTAATGAAGAAAAATTCTCTTCTAAACCAAAACATATCGATAAAGGAAAGGAAACTTGGAATGAGAAACAATCTGTAACTACCAATGATAAAAATGTAGAGAAGGTGATGGAAAAAGGAGATAGCTCAAAAATAGAAGATAGAAGAAGGAACTGTAAGTGTTATGCCCTCGGTCCAATCGTTTGACCAAACACTTACTAATATATTTCATGTATTTAATAAATGGCAGATTTGTTATTTAATTGACTTATAATAATATTATTATTCTTTCTAAATTAAATCAACAGAGTCCGTAGATTCAAATCTCGATAACTTATTAATGACAAGGAGTTGTGATCGTGAGATATAAGTTACAATTGAATCTTAAATATCCTTCGTCGTGAAGTAATATCTAGGTACAGATATCTTTATTACGGATAGACCAACACGTGTGTCATCACCCACTTTAGAAGTGAGTAGCTGATCTCACAAGCTAAGATGTAGAGACATCTATATGAACACGTGGATGTTTTGTTAAGAGAACAAAACATTGGAGACCCGCAACGGAGATTTCACATGGATAACCATCTGAGTGTCAGTGGTTAATCTTTAACGTTAGTTAGTGAAACTGATCCTTTAACTTGAGGTCATCATTGTACCATACATGAGGACAGTCATACTTTGGTGATGTCAGATGTTGCTCTGAAAGGAGTCGCTAATACGATGTAGCGCCCCGAGTTCCGTATACCCGGTTCACCACCTTTCTTATCTTTTCTAACATTTCAATTAATATTTTTGCGGAAGAAATAATTGAAATTCATTTTTTTTTTTGCCAACATTAAATAAACTGTAATGGCCGATAAAATTTAAAACCTTTATGAAAAACAACTCGAAATAGTAAATCGAACCATTAATATTATAAAGCAGTTGACAAAGTCATAATTTCTCAAATAACTGCACTTCTCAAAATTATCCAATGTTTGGAAAATACGAAAATCATTAACGTCAAACTTTCAACCATTTAACGTTTATTGCCACCATCATTCATCGCTTGCCACCGTCTCCGGAATCTGCAAAACTGTTAAAAAGTAGGGGTGAGCATTTCATGGGGGAAATACTCAGTAGACTCATCGCCAATTAATTAACTTATAAAATGATTGAACACATAAATACAGGCTCTTTAGAAAAATAGGGTATTGGTAGGCTTCTTTTCATAAATCATATACTCTTAAAAATATAGGATGTGGGTAGCGGATTGGGCTCCCTCGCTGGGGCCTTTTCCCAATCTTGCCCGCATTCTCATGGTCTTTCTACTTTTGTAGCGTTCCCGGTCCTCACGGGATTCGGCCTTCTACTCATTGGACTTTCCAAGTTTTCTTTTAAAACATCATAAACTCTTTAAAAATATTGTATGTATAAATCACATAACGTTCACAAATATAGAATGTGGGTAGCGGATTGGGCTCCCTCGCTGGGGCCTTGTCCCAATCATGCCCGCATACTCAAGGTCTATCCGCCTTTGTGGCGTTCCCGGTCCTCACGGGATCCGGCCTTCCACTCATTGGATTTCCCAAGTTTTCTCTTGAACAATCATAATTTAAATAAATTAATAGGTGCGAGTCTACCTCAAACTTGACGAGTGTGGTTGAGCCGATCTCCATTCTTTAATTTCTCCGTACGCTTCGTCTACCCCATAATTCATCCTTTAGAAATTTATAGTTTGAAAATAATAATTTACAATTTGAGGACAGAAATTGATGTTTTGAAAGTTGAGGGACTAAAATGAATACTTTTGATAGTTGAGGGACTAAAATAGATACTTTGAAAGTTGAGGGACTAAAATGAATACTTTTGAAACTTGAGCTTAAAATCAAATAAAGTAAATCAGCAGGGACTGGATTAAATAGTTTAAAGTGAAAGGGGCTGATTTGAAACTTTTTAAAGCTTGGGGACTGAAATGATCACTTTGGAAACTTGGGGCTTAAAAGATATAACATTTTAATTAAAAGTGACTGAATTATATAACTTTAAAAATTAGGGACCAAAGTGCAAATTCTGGAAGTTAAATATAAAATCAAAATTTACTTTCTTTATTTTCTTATACAGATCGCTAGAGAGAGGGAGAGAACTAGGGCGAGACGAGGCAGAGACGGAGGAGAGTAAATCCGTCCTTCGATGGGCGAATCCGGTGATAGTACCATCGTTGAGTGAAGGTGGTGCGAGTGTAGTGTAGGTGAGGCTGAAATTTGGGTTTTTGACATGTTTTTGGTGGTACGAATTTACTGTCAAACCGCGGCTGCAAGGTCGCGATTTGGGAACTTTGCCGGTGAAAATCCGGTGAATATGGGTCCGGAGATCAAGGTAAGTAACCGAGCTTCTTCTAGTTCTTGGTTTTTGGTTTGATTTGAGGTTCGATTGATGGGGATTTTGAGATTGGCAGTGGAAATGGGTCCGGTGGTTGGCGATTGTGGGCTGTGGTGGTGTTCATTTGGTGATTTAAAGTTGAGTAGTGGTGGTTGGAGGTGGTGATGTCGTCTGATGGTTGTAGCTAGGTACGGTGGTGGCTGGATTGAGGAGGTGGCGAATTAAATTTGAATGAGGCAATGATGGATGTTGAAAGAAATGGCATTGTGGTTGATTGATGAAGATGATGCAGGGTGTTTGATCTTGGCCGGGGTGGTGGTGATGAACGGTTTGGGCATCTGTGTGATTGTGAAATAGAGCTTAAACTGAGGAGGTAGAAATTTTGATCTTGAAATGGGAATTGCTGGAAATGGAGTTGAAGCTGGTGATGGAGATTGAAAATGGATGGAGAGGGCTAATTGCTGGCTGGTTGAAGGAAGGGATGAAGATGGGTGTGCAGAGGACTGGCGGTTTGGGTGGTGATATTAATGACAGAAATTGATTGACTGCAAATTTGGGAATTGAAAATGATATAGCGTAGGCAAGCTTTCGGCAATAAAGAGGGTGCTGAGGATGAACAAATATTTTAAGGATGGGTGATGTATAAAGAGGAGGAAGGTGACTAAAAAAAGGAAAAAGAAAGAAAAGAAAATGATTAAAGGGGAGACATGGGGAATCTGAGTAGAGTAGGTGAGAGTTGGTTTGTGAAATCGTAGGGGAAGAGTTCGATATTAGAGAGATTAGTTTAGGGTAATCAACTAAGAATTAGACTAACTTCGATCAAGAAACGTATTTAAAATAGATATATTTTGAACTGAAAAATGCCTTTGAGAATAAATAACTTTTGAGATAAAAATGAATTTCGTACTTGGACTTGAAATAATTTAAATAAAGAAAATTGGAACTTAAACTGATTTTGAAAACAATACTTTGAATAAATAATTAAAATAGTATATTTTAGAAATTCGGACATTTAAATTTAAATCGAACAACTTCGATATTTCTCAACTTTGGCTAAACGAATCCGTCGCGGCGTTAACTTCAAAATAATGGTGAAATAGTAGCGACACGATTTTCTAAATATTAAAACAATTATTCAATTGCGTAAAAATTCTTGGTCGCTACAACCTTACTCCCTTAAAATAATTTCGTCCTCAAAATTAAACTTGCTTGATCTTTGATATCTGGATATTTAACCAGAATCTCTTCTTCTTTCTTTCTCTTAGGTAGTCTCATCGCTACCATATCTAACTCACTGGACTTTGACTAAAATGCATCTCTTTGTTTCTTAAAACATGGACTTTTTCTATCAACAATAAACATAGATGTCTCCTCATAAAATAAATTCTTCTGAATCGTAAGTGACTGAGATTCATCATTCTTTCACATAATCCCAAACATTAAATCACATATTCTCAATCTCTCAACATAGCCTTTAAACTGTATAAAGAAATATTTATTGAATACTTAAGTCATTATCGACTAACCCAAATAACATCACGTCTCTTCACTAATCTCTGTAAACCCATGAAAAATTCTCTCCGAATATCAATAAATCTTTACTAACATATCAAACCATAATAATTTGTCATCTCCAAAACTTCTTATCACCAAAATAATTAAAACAATTACTGAATACTCTCTCTATGTAATATACCCAAACATGTTACTCACAAATCAACATAATATCATCAGCTTATCTCTTCCAATATTTGAAACCAAAAATTTCTGCAAAAATCCAATAAACAAATATCTCCCAAATAACTAAAATTCTTAACTCAAATATCACAACATTTCCCTGCAAGGTATTTCTTTCGCTTGTACATACGTATAAACTCTGATTCGATACGGTTCTCATTTCACTTTCACGTGTCATCTCACTATACCTTGATTATTATTATATCCAAAATATCAGTACCAAAATCCAAGAAATATTCCATATCTCCAAATCTTATCATAAAAATTTCCTTTATCGAGAAAAGTGAACAACGCATTAAATCTTGTTCCCTCTTTTCCATTATTTTATTCTATAATTTCTTGCTGGACACAACATCACGCGGATTTACTTAGATCCTTTGCGCTATTAAATAGATCGTGTTGGGAAGAGGTTAGATCCATCAAACAATGGATATCATCCTTTCAAACATTCGCAAATATTATTCCAGTCTTCCAATGAATGATCTGAGGAAAATTTATCGAATAAGGCTCGAAAGATTGAGGTTGCTGATGGCTCATGGTATTCCAGAAGATGTTCGCTGGTTGATAGAAGCAAAGGTTCGGTTTGCTGGTGAATTGCCATCGACATTTCCTAAACACATGCCTGGTTTAGGTAAAAGCACTTTCGCAAAGAAACGAAGAGCAAAAAGGCTGAATGGTTGTTATAAATGTGCTCGTTGGAACTGTGATACTCGTTGCAAATCAGTAGGATATTCTTCTAACAATTGGGATGATAAAATTGATTTCATAAAGGGTGGACTGAGTAAGGAGTCTTTGGATGATATTCGATTGACTCTTGAGACGCACCCAAGTGGGTATGTGCAACGTGAACTTCTCTCTTTATACGCTCAAATTAACAAAGATGAAGACCGTTACAGTCTCGAAAATATAGTAGCGAAAGATCCTGTTTTCCAGTCTGTTTTAAAAAATGAGGTTTCTGGCAATCTGCATTGATATAAGGTAAATCTTTTGATACGCATTTAAAATATTTTGCTGTTTCCTTTCACGCGTTTTGATAAAGTTGGAAATAAAATATATTTTCCTTTCTCGAGTTTTGATAAAGCTGAAAATAAATCACCGAAAGGTGAAAGCTTTGATAAAATAGTCAAAAGTAGGCTGATTTTGTCAAAAGTAAATCTTTACTTTTTCAAATGTTAATCAGAAACAGTGTAGTTTTTCGGCTTTAAATAGCCAAACATTTTCATAGTTCAAGCATCCCAAAATCACATCTTCTTCGTAAGTTTTTCCTTCTTTACTTTCAAAGATGGAAGCACCAAAACTTCGACAAATCAAAACTATTTGTGTATTTTGTGGATCAAAAGTGGGGAAAGGTTTTGGGTATCTTGAAACAGCAGTAGATCTTGGAAAGAAACTGGGAGAGAAAGGTATCAATCTTGTGTATGGGGGTGGTAGCAGTGGTCTGATGGGTTGTGTTTCCCAATCTGCTCTCACAGAGCAAGTAAAAGTGATCGGTGTTATACCTGTCCCTTTGGCAGATATAGCAGGCAAAACTCGAGGGCATGAAGTGCAAACCTTGTCTATCCATGAATGCATAACTTGTATGCTATATGGTTCTGATGCCTTTATAGCCCTGCCCGGAATTTTTGGTACTCTGGAAGAAATCTTCAATATTACCTCTTGGGCTCAACTAGATCTCCATACTAAGCCTATTGGGCTCTTAAATGTTAACAATTTCTTTGATGGTCTGTTAACCTTTCTTGACTATGCCGTGGAACAGGGATTCATCTCTCCATTTTCCAGAAGGATCCTTATTTCTGCTCCTACTATTGATGAACTACTGGATAAGCTGCAGTCCTATATCCCAATTCAAGATCCAGCAGGATTCAAGGTAGATTGGTCGCAAGGAAGGGGAATCAAGCGAAAATGGAGTCCGATTAATGTAAATTTAACTCTGTGAATCTTAGAATAGGTGGGGGTAGAGTACGGAGTATTCTCACTCTCGAGACACTCCTCCATTTACTAGGATTTCTTAATGTTTAAATCTTGTGTGTACTTCAAAGATTCAAGGTGGTAGATTACGGAGTATTCCTTACTCTCGAAACACACCTCTTTGAAGGTTTTCTCTTTATATCCTCAAAAGATCAGAGGTGGTAGGATACGGCTACTCTGGAAACACATCTCTCATTCTGAGGATCTTTCCATGTTTTTCTCTTATGCTTTCGTGTGTTTCATGTATTTCCTTTCCAGTGTGACTCTTGTTTGTTCTCCTTATGAGAAAATAATAAAATCTCTGTTATTGTCTACTAAATCTCGCTTGTGATGTAAATGAACTTGCATGTCTAACCTCAATTCCTCAACATAACAATTTCAAATCATATTCGTCAATATCACAATATCACTTCCTTCAATACCTTAATTGGCTCAAAAGATTACTCATACTTATAAATATATATCACAAATCATATTCCCAAAATTTAATCACAAGGCCAAACTTCATAATAAATTTCTCTTCAACATAGAGGCATAATTCACTTACTCAAACATAATATCCATTTCTTAATTCTCAATAACTAAGAACCAAATCTTTAAATCTCTAACTTCATAATTCTTCTCATAAAAATCTCAATAAAATCATATCACTTATAATCTCAACATCTCATCACAACTTCATAAAACTGACTTGCTATTTCTCATTAAATCTAAATGATAGATAATCTGAACATATTTCTAATCATTTCTATTGACTTCTCATACTTAGTGCCATGTCTAAAATCAATTATGCAAAGTCCAGTGAGGGTTCATCATTTCTAAACTTGAGGACAAAAATTATTTTGAAATCATTCTTAAATCATATTATTCCCATTATGCTCAACACTCGTTCTCTTTCTTTTCTTTCTTTCTGAAAAATATTTCTCATTATTTTTCAAAACTCATTTCTTTCTAAAAAATTTCTCGTTATGCTTCAAAACTCATTTCTTTCTGAAAAATTTCTCTTTCTCTTTAATAACGACCCGGCTCCCTCGCTGGGGCCTTCTCCGAGTCAGACTCATAGTCTTTACTTCTTTCTCATAGTCATTCATTAAAGCATATAAGTTATGACAAGCATAACAATATCATTATTTCCGAAGAAATACGTTCTCATTTCTCATGCATTTAAGCAAGTAATTCTCATGAACATAAAAGTTCAAATATCATGCATTTAAGCAAGTAAGTTTTGACAAGCATAACGACATCATAAATCTTCTTTCTCTTTCTCATAAATCATAAGTATCTGAAATACTCTTCATTCTTTCTCATAAATCAGTAAAATGAGTATTCGAAATACTGAAATAACTTTAAACATCATAACTTCTTTACCTCGGAGTTGGTGGAACGAATGATGGCAGTGACAATCTTTATCCATAATACTTTCATAATGGAAAATATCTCTTGAAAATTTTCTTTTGAAAACTTACCAGTCTACAGAAACGCAGACTGGCTCTGATACCAACCTGTAGCGCCCCGAGTTCCGTATACCTGGTTCACCACCTTTCTTATCTTTTCTAACATTTCAATTAATATTTTTGCGGAAGAAATAATTGAAATTCATTTTTTTTTTGCCAACATTAAATAAACTGTAATGGCCGATAAAATTTAAAACCTTTATGAAAAACAACTCGAAATAGTAAATCGAACCATTAATATTATAAAGCAGTTGACAAAGTCATAATTTCTCAAATAACTGCACTTCTCAAAATTATCCAATGTTTGGAAAATACGAAAATCATTAACGTCAAACTTTCAACCATTTAACGTTTATTGCCACCATCATTCATCGCTTGCCACCGTCTCCGGAATCTGCAAAACTGTTAAAAAGCAGGGGTGAGCATTTCATGGGGGAAATACTCAGTAGACTCATCGCCAATTAATTAACTTATAAAATGATTGAACACATAAATACAGGCTCTTTAGAAAAACAGGGTATTGGTAGGCTTCTTTTCATAAATCATATACTCTTAAAAATATAGGATGTGGGTAGCGGATTGGGCTCCCTCGCTGGGGCCTTTTCCCAATCTTGCCCGCATTCTCATGGTCTTTCCACTTTTGTAGCGTTCCCGGTCCTCACGGGATTCGGCCTTCTACTCATTGGACTTTCCAAGTTTTCTTTTAAAACATCATAAACTCTTTAAAAATATTGTATGTATAAATCACATAACGTTCACAAATATAGAATGTGGGTAGCGGATTGGGCTCCCTCGCTGGGGCCTTGTCCCAATCATGCCCGCATACTCAAGGTCTATCCGCCTTTGTGGCGTTCTCGGTCCTCACGGGATCCGGCCTTCCACTCATTGGATTTCCCAAGTTTTCTCTTGAACAATCATAATTTAAATAAATTAATAGGTGCGAGTCTACCTCAAACTTGACGAATGTGGTTGAGCCGATCTCCATTCTTTAATTTCTCTGTACGCTTCGTCTACCCCATAATTCATCCTTTAGAAATTTATAGTTTGAAAATAATAATTTACAATTTGAGGACTGAAATTGATGTTTTGAAAGTTGAGGGACTAAAATGAATACTTTTGATAGTTGAGGGACTAAAATAGATACTTTGAAAGTTGAGGGACTAAAATGAATACTTTTGAAACTTGAGCTTAAAATCAAATAAAGTAAATCAGCAGGGACTGGATTAAATAGTTTAAAGTGAAAGGGGCTGATTTGAAACTTTTTAAAGCTTGGGGACTGAAATGATCACTTTGGAAACTTGGGGCTTAAAAGATATAACATTTTAATTAAAAGTGACTGAATTATATAACTTTAAGAATTAGGGACCAAAGTGCAAATTCTGGAAGTTAAATATAAAATCAAAATTTACTTTCTTTATTTTCTTATACAGATCTCTAGAGAGAGGGAGAGAACTAGGGCGAGACGAGGAAGAGACGGAGGAGAGTAAATCCGTCCTTCGATGGGCGAATCCGGTGATAGTACCATCGTTGAGTGAAGGCGGTGCGAGTGTAGTGTAGGTGAGGCTGAAATTTGGGTTTTTGACATGTTTTTGGTGGTACGAATTTACTGTCAAACCGCGGCTGCAAGGTCGCGATTTGGGAACTTTGCCGGTGAAAATCCGGTGAATATGGGTCCGGAGATCAAGGTAAGTAACCGAGCTTCTTCTAGTTCTTGGTTTTTGGTTTGATTTGAGGTTCGATTGATGGGGATTTTGAGATTGGCAGTGGAAGTGGGTCCGGTGGTTGGCGATTGTGGGCTGTGGTGGTGTTCATTTGGTGATTTAAAGTTGAGTAGTGGTGGTCGGAGGTGGTGATGTCGTCTGATGGTTGTAGCTAGGTACGGTGGTGGCTGGATTGAGGAGGTGGCGAATTAAATTTGAATGAGGCAATGATGGATGTTGAAAGAAATGGCATTGTGGTTGATTGATGAAGATGATGCAGGGTGTTTGATCTTGGCCGGGGTGGTGGTGATGAACGGTTTGGGCATCTGTGTGATTGTGAAATAGAGCTTAAACTGAGGAGGTAGAAATTTTGATCTTGAAATGGGAATTGCTGGAAATGGAGTTGAAGCTGGTGATGGAGATTGAAAATGGATGGAGAGGGCTGATTGCTGGCTGGTTGAAGGAAGGGATGAAGATGGGTGTGCAGAGGACTGGCGGTTTGGGTGGTGATATTAATGACAGAAATTGATTGACTGCAAATTTGGGAATTGAAAATGATATAGCGTAGGCAAGCTTTCGGCGATAAAGAGGGTGCTGAGGATGAAAAAATATTTTAAGGATGGGTGATGTATAAAGAGGAGGAAGGTGACTAAAAAAAGGAAAAAGAAAGAAAAGAAAATGTTTAAAGGGGAGACATGGGGAATCTGAGTAGAGTAGGTGAGAGTTGGTTTGTGAAATCGTAGGGGAAGAGTTCGATATTAGAGAGATTAGTTTAGGGTAATCAACTAAGAATTAGACTAACTTCGATCAAGAAACGTATTTAAAATAGATATATTTTGAACTGAAAAATGCCTTTGAGAATAAATAACTTTTGAGATAAAAATGAATTTCGTATTTGGACTTGAAATAATTTAAATAAAGAAAATTGGAACTTAAACTGATTTTGAAAACAATACTTTGAATAAATAATTAAAATAGTATATTTTAGAAATTCGGACATTTAAATTTAAATCGAACAACTTCGATATTTCTCGACTTTGGCTAAACGAATCTGTTGCGGCTTTAATTTCAAAATAATGGTGAAATAGTAGCGACACGATTTTCTAAATATTAAAACAATTATTCAATTGTGTAAAAATTCTTGGTCGCTACATACGATGTCATTCAGGTATGTCAAGAATCACATGAAGGTTGTGAATGATCAATATAGGATTCGTTACTCTTAGATAATAAGAGATTATGATCTACATTTTATTTGCTTAAGTCAATATTGAAATCCTTAGCCAAGATGAATTAATAAAGCCGACAATAATTTCGACCTTTATTGACTTAAGAGAGAAATAAAAGATATAATAAATAAACGAGATTGACACATTTTCATATCTCGTAATTGATTGGATCGTATTGACGAATGGATTAAAGCTTCATGATAAATGAACTAGTTTGGTTTTGTGACACCACGTGACATTTCCCATCACATGTATTGTCCTGACACATTACTAGATGTCAATCTAGGACAACTAGTGTGAATTGATTAATTTAGGAGAATTAATGATTAATTGAAAAGAGAGTTTTAATTAATCTTATTTTAATTAGATCAAAATAATAATTCACGTAGTTCGACATCGTGGTTGGGAACCTAAAGGGTCACACACAAGGGGAAAACTAGAAGAATGTGATTGGAATTAATTAATAAATGTTCGTAATTTGTAGAATTAATTAATTATATTGTTTATTAATAGGCTCGAGTGAATTAATTTGATTAATTAACTAATGTCTCATGTTTAATTAATTGGATTAATTAAACCACATTGACCGGGTCGATGTTTAAGTTATGAGCTAAGCCCACTCTGACTTATATTAATGAAAAACTAGGGTTTAAAATAGCTAACCCTAATTCATTATTCTCTTGCTAGTACAAGAAGAGAGAAACCCTAGCCTCTCATTCTTGTTCTCTTGTGTTGATCACCTTTGGAGGCTGGACAATTTGACAGCTATGGTGTGCAAGTAGATTGAAGGAATCAAGATTCTCAAAACCGTCTGCAAAATAATCAAGAGGTATTATTTTTATCATGATTTCTATCTAAACACAAAGCAGATCCTCGTTTGGAAATTGAAAATATTTTATATTCCGCTATGCATGATTAAGTAAATTCTCAACAGTGATATCAGAGCCTACTTTGTGTTTGTTAGAAGTTGTTCTATGAATCTTATAAACAATTAATTGTTAATTGTTCTTGTTTCATGTTTCTAGCGATTTGAAAATTTGATGATTCCTCATCTCAGCATTAAATACTCTATTTGAATTTGAAGCATTTGAGTCCAACTCCATAGAGAGAATAATGAAGGAGGATTTCAAGAGCCCATGAGGTTAAGAAGGAGCAAGAGGAGAACCAAGAATAAGAGATCATTTTTTTAAATGTACAGTTGGAATAATGAAGATGAGAGATGTAACGCCCCGAGTTCTAAATAACCGGAACGTCACTTTATCGTCTCAACTAACTTTCAAAACGATAATTAAACGGAAAATAACTTAAATATCGATCGCATAATTTTATAAAGTTTGACTCAAATGGTCAACAATTCAATTTCAATTTCAAATAAAATTTTTCGAGAATCTAAATAATAGTCACCATAGTACGCCTCGTTGCCAACTCAATAATTTGCAAAATTAGTTTTGGAAAATGTGAGTATTTCAAAGAAATACTCAGTAGATTCGCGTATAATAATCATTTGACATTATAAATTAAAACACATAATCATGATATTCAAATCTCAGGTATCTAACGATCACCAGTAGTCTTATGAACAAGTAAATAAATACAAGTCCAAGTCTCGTGCATTTGAGCAAGTAAATTCTCGTAACATAGTCTCATGCTTGAAAAGCAAGTAATTCTCATGAACACAATCATAATTTTAAATTTATAATTCAAACAATCATTGATGGGCACTTTTTGAAGAGATCATTTGTAAATAAGAGTCTACCTTATTTCTTGAGTATTGAGCAAACTAGACAAAACTTCTAATGTTCTCGCGCCTCATCTAGTCTTATAAAATGAATATATAATCAAGTTTTAAAAATATGAATGTGTAAAATAAGATTTTTAAAAGGATTTAGGGATTAAATAAGATAATTGTAAGAAATCAGGAGCTGGTTCACATAAATAATAAATCTTTGCACTGATTTGAGTGATTAAATAAGTTTTGGGACTGAGTCATAGTTTTTTAAAAACTGCAGGGCCTGAAATAAAATATTTTAAACGTGAGGGACTGAAAGAAACAATTTTAAAACTAGGGCTTAACTAGAATATTTTAAAATTACTGGGGCTTAAAATAATAACTTTTAAAACTTGGGACTGAACTTCATAAATTGATAGTTGAGGACTAAGGGATAATATTTTGAAAATTAAATCTTTGAAAACAATCAAGTCCTCTCTCCCACGATTTCTCAGCCAAACGGAGAGAAGGGGAGATGGGCAACAACCCACCACCGTCGAGGCTGCCGTGCTACTTCCACCAGCGTCTCGCCAGTGGAGGGCCTTCTATGGGTGACTGATACAAGGGCAGCGACAGGGAGGTGATTTAGGAAGGATTGGGACTTGATTTGGTGCAAACCAAGTTGACCGAGGCTTGGGTTTGAGGGATTTTCAGCAAAACTCCGGTCGAACGTGCCGGTGGTTGAGGTAAGTTAATGGGTTAACTTATTTCTTGTTTTTGGGTTTGCTTGTGGTTCGATTTTCGAATGGGCAGTGGGGAAACCGACTGAATTTCGAAGCTTGGCATTACTGTGGTGTCTTGGTAATGAAGGTTCTTCATGGTTCTGTGTGTGGCATTGGACAAGGCTTGGTTATAGTTTGATTTTGGATGTCAATATTGGGGAAGTGGAAGAAGGCAGTGACGGTATGGGTGCTTCTACCGGTTGCGTGGTTTGGACGATATTGGTGGATTGTGGGAAAATCGGAGTTGAGTTCTTTGAGGAGGTGGTCTGCTGTGTATGATTTGGCGATGATGCTTGTCGTGGTGGATGCGTGGAGTTTGCATTACTGATGCTGAAGGTGTGGATTGGTGATGCCCAATGTGTAGATTTTGAAATTGGCCGTGAATCAGTGTCTCGGTGGACCGTGGATGGTGGTGGTTTGGCTTCGATAGTGTGTGCAATGTTTGAAGCTTGAAGTACGGAAGTAGGGAACAGGAAATATTTATAGGCTGGTAGAATAGAATTGTAACTCCAGAATTGATTGCTAGAATATTGAGTATGAAATTGATTGTAGGGGATAAATGAGAAGTTGTAACATAAGAAATGAATGGGGAGTTTTTGGGGTTAAGAAAATGTAGAGTAAAAGATTTTTTATTTATTTATATATTTAATAAAAATAAAATAAATTTTGAGATAAAAATTTGAAAGTAAATTTGATTCAAAATAATTAAATTTGGACTCAAAATATGTCAAATTAAATCTCGACTTAAAACGAAAATAATAATTTTGAATAAATTTAAAATTGTAAATTGGACTTAAAGATTTAAATGAATTTAAAATTCTTTCTTAAATCTTAAGATAACTAATAGGGTTAGATGAGAGCGCTAATTTTGAAAATAGTGACCGTTAAGATTAGAGAGTCGTAAGGATAAGTTTGTTAAAACTAACTTTGAAACTTGAAAATTTCTTGGTCGTTACAACCTTCCCCACTTAAAATAATTTCATCCTCGAAATTTAACTAATTTAATTTGGGAGGTCTGAATTCTTGGTAATAATATCTTCTTCTTTTTCTTCCTAGGTGACCTCATTGCTATTTTGTCTACCCCCATTGGACTTTGACTATAGGAACTTCTCGATATTGAAGGATATGAGACTCTTCTCTTTAAAGTGCACACATGTCTGTTCGCATTTCAAGTCTAGTTGAACTCTAATTGACTGAATATTCTCCATAAGGTTTGGGTCATGAATAAACATCTCTACTTACATGAATGAGATAAGGCGTTGAAGTGCTTTAACCTTAAACTCGTAGGACCTAATTTCCTCTCTTCAGTTTCTCAAACCTTTTATAATCAAATAACCTAACAATAATTGAAACAGTTGAAATTACGTGAAGATTTTCTGTCTAATATACCCAATAACATGTTATCCACTATTCAACATTCAACATAATATCATTAGCTTATCTAATGCGAGGATCTTACCATATATTACATTTATACAAAATCTTGATTTCTAACATCCTCCCATATAAAACGAAACGTACCACAAAATTCAAATAATATAAACAAACAATTAGCTTCCAAATAACTAAAATTCTCCACCCGAATGTCCCAAAATTTTCTGCACGATATAAGTTGATATTTTCATATGTATCCATCAAATGATCAAATAACCCTAATATAAAACGATACTTAATCGATTTCATACTTCATCCATCTGAATGTTTATAAATAACAATCTCCAAAATCATTAAAACTTTAACTCCAAATTGATGCTCTGTTCAAGAATACACTCTTATAATCAACAAGCTTACATAAACCACAATGTTAATGAACAACTAATAACTCTCAATCATCTTATAATCGAAAATAATACTTCCTTATACTAATTGTTCATGGGTCAATTAAAATATCCTTTCATAATCGAAGTATCTCCAACAAAATCCTCAAATGTTCCTCATGTTGTTTACTATCTCTAGGATAAACCAAAATATTATTGATGAACACAGTGACAAACTTGTCCAAATAATGCTGGGAAACTCGTTTCATGAAATCCATAAATACTGCCTTTGGCTACTTATTCTTTATTGTTAACTTGTTAAGCTCTCAGTAGTCGATACACATCCTTCTGCTATCATCATTTTTCTTTGCGAGTAGCATAGGTGCTCCCTATGGAAATACACTTGGCCTAATAAAAACTGTTTCAATCCTCTTATCCAAATTTCAATCATATGCTTAAGCAAGAAGACAAGACTTAGTTCAACAATAAGTTCCACTTATAAAATCAAAACATCATTAAATATCCACCTGATGCAATATCTACATAAATTGTTTGATATCCCATTGATGTGAGCCTTCCTATACGATAAACACCTCGCGTATATTAGTTCTAAATTCATCTGCTGACTTCTCGCGAGAGGTGGCATGCCTAAATATCAAATTATGCAAAGTCCAAAATAGGGGGAAATTCTTTAATCTCTCTTAGTTAAATTTATGAGGACGTAAAAATAAAATCTTTAACTTATTATGCTCAAACTCATTTTCTGGTTGGATACAAGCTCTTTCTTTTCTAATTTCTCATACAAATAATCTCATGTGTCTTCTAGTTGGTACAAGCTCTTCTTCTCTAAATTCTCATAAAATAATCTCATGTATCCAAAATACCATATCATGTCTAAATATACTTTATTTACCTCGGAGTCGGTGAAGCGGCGATCGTGGTAGCAATTTTTTTTTTCATTGCTAAAACTATATTTTGAAAATCTCTTCTGAAAATTTGAGAGTCTAGAGAAATATAGACCCGTTCTAATACCATCTGTAACGCCCCGAGTTCTAAATATCCGAAACGTCACTTCATCATCTCAACTAACTTTCAAAACGATAATTAAGCGAAAAATAACTGAAATATCGATCTCATAATTTTATAAAGGTTTACTCAAATGGTCAACAATTCGAATACTGAAATAATTTGAAAAATAAACTTGGAACAAACATGAAATAAATAAGTTTCAATTTCAAATAAAACTTTTCGAAAATCTCAATAATAGCTACCATTGTACGCCTCGTCGCCAACTCCATCATCTGCAAAATTGGTTTTGGAAAATGTGAGTGTTTCAAAGAAATACTTAGTAGACTCGCGCATAATAATCATTTGACATTATAAAATAAAACACATAATCATGATATTCAAGTCTCAAGTGTCTAATGATCACCAGTAGTTTCATGAACAAGTAAATGAATACAAGTCTAAGTCTCATGCATTTAAGCAAGTAAATTATCGTAATATAGTCTCATGCTTGAAAAACAAGTAATTCTCATGAACACAATCATACATGATAAACTTATAATTCAAACAATCACTGATGCGCACTTTTTGAAGAGATCATTTGTAAATAAGAGTCTACCTAATTTCTTGAGTATTGAGCAAACCGGACAAAACTTCTAATGTTCTCGCCTCGTCTAGTCCTATAAGATAAATATATAATCAAGTTTTAAAAATATTATTGTGTAAAATAATATTTTTAAAAGGATTTAGGGATTAAATAAGATAATTGTAAGAAATCAGGAGCTGGTTCACATAAATAATAAATCTTTGGACTGATTTCAGGTATTAAATAAGTTTTGGAACTGAGTCATAGTTTTTTGAAAACTTCAGGGCCTGAATTAAAATATTTAAACCTGACGGATGAAAGAAACAATTTTAAAACTAGGGTTGAACTAAAATATTTTAAAATTCCTGGGGCTTAAAATAATAACTTTTAAAACTTGGGACTGTACTTGATAAATTGATAGTTGAGGACTAAGGGATAATTTTTTGAAAATTAAATATTTGAAAACAAACAAATCCTCTCTCTCTTTATTTCTCAGCCAAACGGAGAGGAGAAGGGGTGATGGGCAACGATGCATCACCGTCGAGGCTGCCGTGCTACTTCCACCGGCGTCTCGCGGGTGGATGTGCCTCTATGGGTGACTGATACAAGGGCAGCGACGGGGAGGTGATTTAGGAAGGATTGGGGCTTGATTTGGTGCAAACCAAGTTGGTCGAGGCTTGGGTTTGAGGGATGTTGAAAATGTAGTTGAATATTTGATATACCTCGGGCTCAGTAATCTCTCAACAAAGACACCTCGATATCTAGCTCGACTCAACAAACACACAATCTTGGTTGCTCCAAATGTAGATGAACAATATCACCAAGGAAGATAATGAACAGTGGAGGCAGCAGTTAGCCAGCTTCAAGAATGGAAGTGGCGGTTTCCTCCTTTTTGGCCTCAGTTCAAAATTCCTTCTTCAGACCACTCTCACAAAATGGCAACGGTCGGGGGGGTTATAGGGTGGAATGGGCTAGGTCATGATTGGGCTTAACTCCCAAAAGCCCAAACCCACAAGCAAGATAACAACTATCCAAATGGGCCGACTATCTAAATCCAAAGCCTTTATCCAAAATATCCACAACAAAATGGGCCGTCCAAGTGGGCCACGAGCGACTACCAATTAAGTCACTTCGAGTGGCCCCGAGTCGTTATCGAGCCTAACTATCTATCGAGGTGTCGTTTTTATTCCCACAACTGTTTTACATCATTGCCTGGATTTATTGAGTATCAAAAAACCCAACAAATCTCCACCTTGATACCCAAACAATCTGCAAGAAAAAACATCACAATGTTTATACTTGCGCAATCAAGGTAATCCAATAAAATTGGAATCACAGACCTTACCTCGTGTCTCGCACTCGAAACACACACCATACCTGCTCCATTTACACGCTGGGACTAAGGTCAAAAATATCCAAGCAGAAGACAGATAATCACAGTAATCAATCAAGAACATACAACATGCGATGACAGATATAACCATAAGATAATACAGAAATCTTTTCAAACATGCTCACACAAGAACATAAGACTAACTCCAAGTTAATCAAACCCGACGGCCAACACATATACACCACAATGCATAAATGACCTCATGAAAAGACCTCACACAATTATCCTATCCCATTCCGTGTAACTCTCTCCTCGAGAACACATATCACACACATCGCCACCTATGCTCACTAGATTGGTCACCACACATGCCTAACTGGTAAACAAGAATAGATCCTAAATCTATGGGATTCTCCTCTATCAATACATCACTTCTCTCAACTAAAGGGATAATGGGTCTCCACCTAATAGAAGTGATCTAAGTGTCTCTAACACTCCACCCAGCCAGGATTACAGATAGAAGATTTACAGGACATTCAAACGTCACACTCACCCCCCATACATCTCATCAATGTACTATCAGGCATCTACTCCACACATTACCAAAAAAGACATACACGCACCCACACTCACTACTAATTCATCACAAACCCACTATGCATGCCAACACATTACACTAAGTAAAGACTGATTACACACAAATTCATGCAAAATAACACATATCAAACAACGTGAAATGCTACACAAAACAATGCATTAAATTAAGTAATCACACACATGCAGACATGATCACACAGATGCACATGCAGTAACTAGGATCCCTATCAATAAGGGTCACCCTCAATCACACTAGGGTCATAACTAGACTCAATCACATTCGCCTCACCTCTCCCCTTTTTCTTCTTCTTTGGACAGTCTCTTATAAAGTGTCCACTCTTACCACAGCCGAAACATCGCTTGCCACCTATACTGGACCTTGACTTGTCCCAAATCTTACCTTTATGCTTACCACCATCCTCACTCAAGTCATCACTCGAGTCACCACTGTTTTAAATATGACACTTTTGCTTAAAATGACCCCTCAACATATGCAATTCACCACTCCTCCTAACCTCGTTCTCAGCCTTAATTTCCATTTCCTTACTCCTAAGGGAATCTATGACAATCTCAGGTGTTAGGTTGTCCCTACCATACTTAATTGCATTCTTAACCTCTCTAAATGATTCAGGCATAGAATTAAGTAAAATAATGGCCTTGTACATTTCAGACACCTCTTCATCACAGTTAACAATATCTTGCACAAGTTTGTTAAACACATCCAGATTGTCATCTAAATCCTTTGTAGGATCCATTTTAAAGCTGAAAATTTTTTCGAGTAAGTAAATTTTGTTAGAAGTAGTTTTAAGCAAATACAAGTCCTGTAACTTTTTCCAAAGTTCTTTCGTGGTTTTAAGTTTACCAACTTTTCTCAAAACAGCATCAGATAGGTGTAAAATAATTGAAGTGTAAGCAAGCTCATCTAATTCTTCTATTTGTTCCTTTGACAAATCAGCGGGATAAATGCCAGTAATAGCTTTTGAAACCTTTTGTTGAACCAAAATTCCCTTCATTTTTTGTTGCCAAATGGAAAAATCCCCTTTCCCATCGAAAATCCCCAAATCAAAACGTGCAGTCATTTTAAGACACGAAATGAACAAGAAATCACAAATTGACAATTAACCACAACAAGTAGTCCTAAAGTCAAAAGAAATCTAACAGGATTAACAAAAGAACACAACAAATAGGAAATTCGTCAATACACAATCAAAAGACCGAACAAGCAATTAAGTGTAGCTTAACACCTCAAGCACGTAAGCAGGTAAGACAATTAAAACCTAAATTCTAGCAACAGGCAATGGTTGTCAAGCAATGACAACCCCCAATCCTAATGACCAACCCACACGATGGTCTGCTATTGCAGGAATTTAAACAGTTTCAGCCAATTTACCAGAGCGGACTTTTCAATGTCCGTAAGATCGAGAGATGCGAAATTTTATCAAATTTAAGACCGCCAACTTTGTCCCAAATTCAGCACCACAGCAATCAAAAATCGACTTTTGAACCACCAAGGGCAAAATCGTCCAAATAAAATTCCAAACCCTGAAACGAAAATCTAACGACACCAAAATGTCAGAAATATTGAAAATATCAAACTGCCTTAAAACTACCTCGCCGGAAACCGCCGCACGCGCCGCCGCCGGAGTCCACGCGCCTGCCGCCGTCGCCGGAAAATTTTGCCCGACACACTACAAGATTCTCCTCTCCGTCACGAGTCCAATGGCGCAAACCGTTCGTTGATTGGAGCTCCCTACTGACGGGAATTTAAGTTTGAAGATCCGGTTGAACTTTCCTTTTCGTGGTGGTCTTGGATCTCCGATTGGATGGCCGGAAGTCAGATTTTGAAAAATGGCAGAGAACTCCTTCTTGCTTCGGTCGAACCTTGCTTCTTCACTAGTCAGCCTGGTTTCTCTACCACTTCTCACTGTCTCTTCTTTGTCCGTTTCAGCTCCACTGAGTGCACTCTCGATTTCCCAGATTTTTTCTTTGCTTCACCGCCTTGGACAGTCTTCCAATCAGTTTTTGATCGGCACCAATTTCTTCAGCTCTACACGGCCACTTCACCGTAATTTTCTGCACCAATCTCTGATACCATGTTGAAAATGTAGTTGAATATTTGATATACCTCGGGCTCAGTAATCTCTCAACAAAGACACCTCGATATCTAGCTCGACTCAACAAACACACAATCTTGGTTGCTCCAAATGTAGATGAACAATATCACCAAGGAAGATAATGAACAGTGGAGGCAGCAGTGAGCCAGCTTCAAGAATGGAAGTGGCGGTTTCCTCCTTTTTGGCCTCAGTTCAAAATTCCTTCCTCAAACCACTCTCACAAAATGGCAACGGTCGGGGGGGTTATAGGGTGGAATGGGCTAGGTCATGATTGGGCTTAACTCCCAAAAGCCCAAACCCACAAGCAAGATAACAACCATCCAAATGGGCCGACTATCTAAATCCAAAGCCTTTATCCAAAATATCCACAACAAAATGGGCCGTCCAAGTGGGCCACAAGCGACTACCAATTAAGTCACTTCGAGTGGCCCCGAGTCGTTATCGAGCCTAACTATCTATCGAGGTGTCGTTTTTATTCCCACAACTGTTTTACATCATTGCCCGGATTTATTGAGTATCAAAAAACCCAACAAGGGATTTGCAGCGAAACTCCGGTCGAACGTGTCGGTGGTTGAGGTAAGTTAATGGGTTAACTTATTTCTTGTTTTTGGGTTTGCTTGTGGTTCGATTTTTGAATGGGCAGTGGGGAAACCGACTGAATTTCGAAGCTTGGCATTGCTGTGGTGTCTTGGTAATGAATGTTCTTCATGGTTCGGTGTGTGGCATTGGAAAAGGCTTGGTTATAGTTTGATTTTGGATGTCAATATTGGGGAAGTGGAAGAAGGCAGTGACGGTATGGGTGCTTCTACCGGTTTCGTGGTTTGGGCGATATTGGTAGGTTGTGGGAAAATCGGAGTTGAGTTCTTTGAGGAGGTGGTTTGGTGTGTATGATTTGGCGATGATGCTTGTCGTGGTGGATGCGTGGAGTTTGCATTACTGATGCTGAAGGTGTGGATTGGTGATGCCCATTGTGTAGATTTTGAAAATTGGCCGTGAATCAGTGTCTCGGTGGATGGTGGTGGTTTGGCTTCGATAGTGTGTGCAATGTTTGAAGCTTGAAGTATGGAAGTAGGGAACAGGAAATATTTATAGGCTGGTAGAATTGAATTGTAACTCCAAAATTGATTGTTAGAATATTGAGTATGAAATTGATTGTAGGGGATATATGAGAAGTTGTAACATAAGAAATGAATGGGGAGTTTTTGGGGTTAAGAAAATGTAGAGTTAAAGATTTTTTTTTTTTTTTTTTTTTGATTTATAGATTTAATAAAAATAAAATAAATTTTGAGATAAAAACTTGAAAGTAAATTTGATTCGAAATAATTAAATTTGGACTCAAAATATGTCAAATAAAATCTCGACTTAAAACGAAAATAATAATTTTGAATAAATTTAAAATTGTAAATTGGGCTTAAAGATTTAAATGAATTTAAAATTCTTTCTTAAAATCTTAAGATAACTAATAGGGCTAGACGAGAGCGTTAATTTTGAAAATAGTGACAGTTAAGAGTGAAGAGTCGTAAGTATAAGTTCCTTAAAACTAACTTTTAAACTTGAAAATTTCTTTGTCGTTACAAGAGATCCTAGAAGGAATAATGTTCTCATCAAACAGGAGGCTTGGGCATAGTTAGAATGTATAAATTTTACCATTTATGTGAAGGAGAGCTCAAATTCTTGGGGATCAAACTGAGCTACGAAAGAGTATTTTCCAGCAATTGCTTATCAACAGTCTTAAAGCATTTAGGGTCCGTTTGATAGCGATGGTGGAATTTGGGTGGAAAGAAAATGAATTCTATGGAATTGAATTCTAGGTAATTGAATTACTGGGAATTAGAAGTTTAATGTGTTTGATTGGTTTAATTTTCTAGGTGAAAAAAGTAGGGAATTTTTCAACTTTTGTTGTTTGATTGACATTATTTTCCATGAAAAATAAAGTAATTTTTTGCTATTTTAATCAAAAATATATATTTTTTTTTTTACTTTTTAAATATATTTGTACTTGATGATGATAATGTTATTTTTTGAAAAGAAAATAAGTCAATTAACAACAACAAAATTGATTAAACGTGTCCAAAATCATTTTCCATCTATCATGGAAAACATTTTTCAACCAAAACCCAAAGAAAATCTTTTCCACCAAATCAAGGAAAATGGAAGAAAAAGTGGGGTCCGCGGAAAAAGTTTTACATGGAAAATTTTGTCAAACAAACAAATCAAAAGTGGGAATTGGAAAACATATTCCATTTTCCATGGAAAATTTTTTGTAATCAAACAGGGCCTTAGTTCTGGTAGATAAGTATTCCTCAGCTATCTAGGTTTCTTTGATGGAAGATTTAATGTTGGAAGCAGTGGTCAGAAGCATGAATTTCAAGCACAGTTTGTTGGCTCTATTCTAAGTGTTGAAAACTTTAACTTCATCTTCTGTGGACAAAGCAGTAAGATTAGCAGGTTTGTTCATAGTAAGAGCTAAATCAATATCAAGAACCCCCAAACTGAACTCAACACGCTCCTTCTACTCCGAATAGTTAGTTCCATCTAGTTCTGGAACGAAGTTGATATATGTATTAAGTTGAGCAGGATGTGGAACTACATTATAGAAACAAGCTCACTACATTTAATCATTGATTTATGAACACAATAAACATATATAACTAAGATTTATTCATAAGTGAGTGATCAAAATTAACAATCAAACAAGTATGGTATCTATGGATATCCTACACTTGCTTAATTGCAGAAATAAATCAACCCTGTAACGTTTATTCTATTATTAATTGATGGTATATTTGTGGGTAATGCATGACGTAAGTAAATAAACTAATAGTGATATTACTTAGTCTAACATTTATCAACATAATATGATTGCATTGTAGTGAACATCAACCAATAATATGAATGTCACATAGGATAACAATATGCATGTACTAAACTGAAACCTGTGTGGTGATTATCAATTCAGTATAATATTTATATTGTAGTTCAAATCGTATGCAAAACTTAATAGAAGCATACTTCGTATCATTAATATTGAAAAAATAATAATATTTGCCAAAACAATAAGATTTTCAAACCTTAAGGATTAAGTAATCATTAAGTTGGAGGGTTAAATTGCAATTTAATTAAACTTGATTGACCAATTATGAAAGATCTTAAACTTAAAGGATTAAATTGCAATTTTTCCCAAACTTTAGTGATCAATTTATTATAATCTTAAATTTTAGGGATTAAATTAGAAAATTCAGAACTTTAAAAGGCCGAGCTTAAATAATTTTATAACCTTAGGGGCTGAAGTTATAAATTTAGAAGTCTTAAAGGCTAACTTTAAGATTAAACATTTAATCAATAACAAAAGAGAGGACCGGAGGTGTAATTAAGCGTAATTATCCAAAATTGCAAAAGAATACCTTGAAGAGTTCAAATTTCCAGTTAGGGCCCCTGCCTCAAAATCTTAAGAAACCGTCTGGTATTAGGGTTTCAAATAATCAACCCTAGCCGCCCACATCATGCCGACCCTTAAATCGGAGATGGCGGCGCCACCACCGGCGTTTCAATCGCGTGCAGTGCCATTCCTGGCGCTGTATTCAAGAACGCAAAGTCGTGTGCCGCGACGCTATTGATCTAAAATTCACATTCTCTCTCTTAACCTAATCCTTTAGTTATGTTTCATAAATTGAGCCCTAATGATGAAATTCGAGTTCAATATATATAGGTAGAGAGAGGAGCTAAATTTCCTATAGGCTTTTAATCTCAACCGTGCATCAAAGTTATAGTATTAATAGGAAATACTTCTAATTAAACCAGATTTCAATTAATTCAGTAGTTTACCTAATTAAACTAGGACATGTAATATGGGCCACGTAACGAGAAGATGTTAATTTCTAACAGAATCCCCCAGTATTGTTCATTTTGCAACCATATTGGACATGAAATTGAGAGTTGCTATTGGAAGAACACGGCAAAAGTTAATGTGGAGAGCTCTAATGAAGAAAAAATATCTCCTAAACCACATCATATCGATAAAGGAAAGGAAACTTGGAATGAGAAACAATCTGTAACTACCAATGATAAAAATGTGGAGAAGGTGATGGAAAGAGGAGATAGCTCAAAATAGAAGATAGAAGAAGGAACAACTATAGTTAGACTCGAACTTCATCGATCCTGTCGTTTTTATTTTATTTAAGTAAGGAGGAAAGTAAAAATGATGCTAAGAATGTACTTGATATGGAGGGGAAAAAAACTCAAGAAATAGAAGGAAATAAAACACCAGTGGTAGCAGCTACAACATAACAAATATGTTTACCTATGATGTAATCAATATAGAAGTTGAAAAGACAGTAAATTATGAAGGGGATAAGGAAAAAGAATATGGGAGCCTGGATACTGTGATGGAAGGAGATATAGTTTATAACTATTTGGAAAAGGGAGAAGATATTATAGTTAATGACAAAATAGAGAATTCTATGTTTCAACAAAGCAAGGATCAGGTGCAAATGACATACAATATGCATAAGACTAAGGAAGTAGGAAAAGGGAGAAGATATTACAGTTAATGACAAAATAGAGAATTCTGTGTTTCAACAAAGCAAGGATCAGGTGCAAATGACATACAATATGCATAAGACTAAGGAAGTAAGTGCTGAACCTCAAATGGATATTATAAGGCCCAAATACGATTCACTCATCTCAACATTAAATAGTCTATTTGAATTTGAAGCATTTGGGTCCAGCTCCATAGAGAGAATAATGAAGGAGGATTTCAAGAGCCCAATGAGGTTAAGAAGGAGCAAGACGAGAACAAAGAATAAGAGATCATTTTTTTTTGAATGTGCAGTTGGAATAATAAAGATGAGAGATCCTAGAAGGAATAATAATCTCATCAAACATGTGGTTTGGGCGTAGTTAGAATGTATAAATTTTAGCATTTATGTGAAGGAGGGTTCAAATTCTTGGGGATCAAACTGAGCTGCAAGAGTGTTTTCTTATCTATCCTGAGTATTAACAAGAAATTTTGGTTGATTGAAGATAAGAATGCAGCTGGAGGTGGAGTAGTCAGAGTTAAGAGAAATGTTTTAAAGATGTTGGTTGTTTGAAGATTAACATGTCTACTTTGAGAAGAAGTTTGTCGCTGCCTAGAAGAAATCTGGTTTTCTATGGATTGCAATATGATGGTAACTTTTGAGGATTGTGGCTTGTCTGGTTCGTTAAAAAATCATAAATAAATAAATAAAATTTTCATTTCACCGAGTCGGTGTTTTTTTGTGAGATGTTATAGCCCTTGTGTTCCTGGGTGTATTTGTTACAGAGGATAGAGAGTTGCATTAACATTGTTCTGTTGTTTGTAAACTTGCGAGTGTGTTTGGAGGTAAGGTATGAGGTCACCCTCATTATAATTTTGATTTTGAAGTCAATAAAACTTTATCCTAGGCTTGGTTTCAAGCTAGGATAATTAACTCAAATATATATATAAAGTGGATGCATATCTGGTAGAGGAAATATCATCTTTTCGCTCATTATATGAATCGTCCTCCATTAAGTAGTTGGCCGAGGGACCAAATCGAATGGTGAATTGTTATAATGACTTTTTGTCAACGATTTCAAATTTCACACATTGGTGTACGGTTAACATCGAAAGACAATGAATAGTGGTGTTTGTGATTTGGGAAGTTGTTACCACGATTTTGACCATGACTATTATTGTTTGCTCACCGAGGTTGTTGAGTTGCAATATTTTAGGTCGGGGAATGCGGTTACCTTATTCAAATGCGATTGGTTTGACAATGAACGTGGTATACGCGTGGATGAACAATTCAACTTGGTAGGTTTAACACCCCGAAAATTTTAGTAGAAAAGAATTATTTAACGTTTTCATCCTAGAAGTGTTTTAATAATTTTGAAAATTTGAAGGACTAAAGTGTTTTATGTTTTGACGACAAATTTATATTGGGCTAAATAATTTACTTTTAATAGAATGATAATTACTATATCGATATTGGACTCTTTTTCTAGATCGTGATTAATTAGGAGTTATGACCCAAGAAAAAGTTGATTTGGATATAACTACATCAAGTTACATTCATTGAAAGAATATAAGTTTAAATAGGATTCTTTAATTAAGTGTGTGTTTGGTATTGTCTAAAAAGAGTTTTTTTTTCAAATTAATAGTGATTTTTAGAAGAATGAATGATTGAGATTTTGATTGAAAAGTCAAATAATTTGGGCTTAACTTTTAATAGATGATTCTGTAGAAAAAAAGAGAAAACTTTATAGAGAACCAAACAAGGGCTATTTTATTTGGTTGAATAGTAGATTACCTTCAAACATGTGAGACTTTTATTCAGTGTTCTAAAAGGAGCGATAATGCGCTGCCTAGGCCTAGGTGTGCCTAGGCTTGACGCATCTTTAAGACACGTCGCATATAGACAGTGCGCGCATTAATGCATTTTCTCCGGTAAGAACCGGCTAAAACCATCAACAAACCGGGAAAAATCACCAAAAACCAATATTTTTCGGTCCAACCTATTAAAAATAGATTGAACCAGTTTTTTTTATTATTATCAATTAAAACACCAAAATTAAACAAAACTAAAGGTTTGGGGGCGCCAATTAAATGGACCACCCTTTGCAATTTTTGTAGTTTAAACATCCCACCCAATAGCAGTTTATAAGGCCTGTCGTATACCCCATCCCACATCAAATGTCAATGTGGGATGACCGTAAAATAAGTTTCTATCATCTTCTTCACAGTGATTCTGAGAGGTTGAATATTTCCCCCCTGAGCAAAGGAATTTCTTGAATAGGTTATTCCTAATTCTTATTTCTATCATCTCCACTAATGATTCTATTTTCTTCTTCATTTTCTTGATCATATTTCAAGACCTGAATCTACTGATAGACTAGTTTTTTGAAACTTCTTTTCTTTTCCCCCTTCTAAATTTCTCCAATAAATCACATCCAAACCATTCTCATCAACAATCACCCCCTTAACATTACTATCTAACATCCTAAAATCATTTCGAGGCCGAGGCACCATAGGATTACCAGCATAAGGACCGACTTCAGTTCTCTTCCTCTTTTCGACGTGAGCACCTTAGGAGTACGAAGAGAAGAAGCTCAGAAAAACAAGAGTGCTAGCAGCTGTGGCAGCCACCGCATTTGCAACTTCCTTTTTCGACAATGAGTTTCCTGGTGACGCATTTTGTTGTGAGTCTTGTGACAGAATTGGCTTTAGTTTGGGTTTAGCCGTCTTCTAGTTGCTGAAACTTTCTGAGAAAAAATGGCTTTTGTTGGATGATTTGGAATTACCTCCCAATTATAAAGTAAAAGTACCAAAATACCCAAATTAATATTTTAGGATATTACATAGGTTGTTTAAATATTATCTTTATCTTGTTTTTTAGGTAAAAAAATATATTTTTAATATAAAAATCTATTTAATGCCATCAAAATATTTTAAATATTATTAAAAATATGAAACACATTATGATGCGTATTCTTCGTATTGACACGCCTTAATTTGTGATTCTTGATTCTCAACCTCAACACCTCACAACGCATTACGCCTTTTCGAACCTTGCTTTTATTTCACAAGATTGAGAAATCACGATCATATACTACTATTTCAATTCGTCCTTATATGTTTGCTAAGCGATTACTTTTTATTACGTTATCTTTTTAATTGAAGAGAGATTGAAATCAAAATCTTATTTCAACTTTATCTTGTTCCTTTATGATTTCATAGAGATAGATAGACCATCCTTTTCTACTATTGGCTATGGCTATTGCAATTAACCCCTTATACCATTTATACTTGAGTCACGGCTTTTCAATTATAATTGTACTAGAACTCAAAATGAGTACCATGATTTCATCTATAAATATTGCCTATAGTCAGATCAACCATCACATTTTTCCAGCACAAGTTCACGTTGATTTCTTTTTAGAAATTACTTTGATTTAATAAGGTAAGATACATTACATACAAGTGATTTGTATCCTTATGCTTTTATGTACTCAATTTAATATGCAAAATAAATTGCCAAGGAAATGTGAACTCTTTTGAGTTCAAACGAATGCTATGTGAAATCATTTGGAAATTCAAAAAGAATACATGATGGGTGTTTCGATTGATCAATGAAATACTCTAAATGCAATGGGGTATGCAGTGTTTATTTTATTGTTTCATATAACAATTATGAAAATTGCACTTATCTTGCTGGTATTTTAAATAGTCACTCTTACTTTAAAATTTTACAATCTAGTTCAGGTCGATAGGTTCTGTGACAGAATTGTGATGTGGACTACCAAGTGAATTTGAATAAATTAAAGTATTAAGTTTTCAATGCCTGATTTAATTATTGTTCAAGACATGATTATGTTAGTAGTTTATTGGGAAAAAATTTCAATTCCATGTTTGATAAGTTTATGAATACCATTTACTTTAAAAATAAAGAAGTATTTTGTTTTCACGATTCCGCATTTATATGGAGAAAATTGAATAATTTTTAGTTACATTCTGGGTTATTTACGAAAAATTCGAGGCATTACAGATTGTATCAGAGCCCAAACGATTCTACGTACTTTAAATTTTATAGATTTATAAAAAAAAAAAGTTAACATAAACAGTTACCGGAGTCACTGTTCACAATGAACAGTGGTTCAAAAAAATATTATCTATTTATTTACTATTTTTTTCTAGAGTTGGGTTAACAATTATATTTTTCATAAGATTTATGAGTTTAAGGAGAATGTAATGATTTGTAATTTTTAACCAAGTATCAAATGTGAAAAATCTATGGCACGCGATGCTCACTATTCGACTACTCTTCGATTGATATGAAAGAAAAAAATTATTTTTTAGCATGTTTACCTTGCATAAATTATTTGTTGAAGAAATTTTACATTTGCGAATTTTGAGGACAAAATTCATTTTAGAGAGGGGACTAAAGTAGAATAAAATTATTTAATGATTTTATCCTAGACGTGTTTTATTAATTTTGAAAAGTCGAAGGACTAAAGTGTTTTATGTTTTGACGGCAAATTTATTTTGGGCGAACTAATTTATTTTTAATAGATTAATAATTACTATATCGATATTGGTCTCTCTTTGTATATTGTAATTAATTAGGAGTCTTGATTCAAGAAAAAATTATTTGAATATAACCACATCAAGTTACATTAATTGAAAGAATAAGAGTTTAAAAGGAATTCTTTAATTAATTTACCATGTGAGACTTTATTTCACCAAGATAGAGAAATCACGATCATGTACTACTATTTCAATTCGTCCTTATATGTTTACTGAAAGATTCTTTTTTATTATGTGTGTCTTTTTAATTGAAGAGGGATTGAAGTCAAAATACTATTTCAACTTTATCTTCCTCTTTTTTTTTTTTTTTTTTTGATAAGAAACGGGAATAATTCATTTTGTAGAACTAAAATCTGCCATCCTCCACAAGCCAAGCCGAGAGGAAAAAAGGGAAGCAGTCGGTACAAAAATAATTTAGGCTAGAACAAATAGCAAAATTGGCTAACTTGCGGGCAATCACATTCCTATCTCTAGACACATGACAACACGAATCACAATTGTCGACTGAAAGAAGCTCTTGAATCCCCTGAATAAATGGGGTGATAGGTGCCAAAGGTTCTTCCCTAATTCAGCTAAGCACCACCTTCAAAGCATAGCTTTCGACTCATTTGATAACAAGGGAGTTGTCAACAACAAATTGAAGTCCCACTTGCATAGCTAAAGTTTCAGCAATATCTGATGACACTCTACCCCTCCTGCGCACCACGAAAGCACTGTGCACACCCCCTTCATCATCGCGTATAATCCTACCTAAACCCATTAACCCAGTATCTTCCTTGACAGCAGCATCCAATTAAGAGTGAAACTAACCGTGACACTAGAGGGGTTCTTCCATACCTTTGGTTGTGGGTTATTCATTAGTCCTGGTTTCCTCCTGAGCAGATTGCCAATTGATAAGATTTCAGTTGAATAAGAATGGAGTCCCTACAAAATTCCACATCCAGGCTCTTTCCACCATGCAAAAGTTGATTTTTCATTTCCCAAATAAAATTCATCCCCATACTAATGAGTTCAGCGATCTCTTTAGGAACAACAGACATCACATGCCATAGAAATATTTCGAGCTCCAACCCTCCTCCATAATTCACACCCTTCTTCAATAGTTTCCAACTATTGAGTTTTTTCAAAAATGCCTCTACCCAACTGCACTACAAAAATAAATAAACATCGGATTCCCGACACTTGCAACACGGATAGGATAGTTGACCATCTAATTTCCTTAGCGCTAAATTACTGTTTATAGGAATGGAATTTCTGAGTATTCACAATGTAAAATGGCCAATTCTATGTGGAATGTTGAGCTTCCAAATATTTTTCCACAAAGAAAATTCCTGCGCACTAACACCCTCTTCCGAATCACCAATATTGGCTCCTTGATTCATAAGATGATACCCACTCTTCACTGTGTAGTCCCCATGGGATGTAAAATGCCAGATTAAATATTCTACTTGGTCCCTAACATTAAGAGGGATGTATAAAATATTAGTTGCATCAACTGACCAGAAAAACCTTGTACTGCATCTTCATTCCAACCTCCATTATGTTCGATCAAATCACTGACCCATTCCACCCCACCATGTCTTGGGGTCATTAATTTAAAAGAGGAGCTATCCACTAACCAATTATCTTCCCAAATGTTTGTAGTCTACCATTTGCAGTCCGCCAATGAAATCCCTTAGTAATTACTTCATGTCCCCACAAATACTCTTCCATACATGGGAACTCCTCCGTTTATCCCTAGCTTGCAAGAAATGAGAACTAGGAAAATATTTATCTTTCAATAAACGGGCCACCAAAGAGTCTGGATTACGAATAAGGATCCATCCTTTTTTTTCAAGCAAAGATTGGTTGAAGGAAGTCAACTTTCGGAACCCCAAGTCACTATAAGTTTTTGCTTTACACATTAGTCGATCCCCACCAAAATTGGGAAATAAGGCTTTGAATCTCATTACATAACTGATTTGGGAGGTGAAAGATACTCATAATATACGTTGGCATGGCTTGCAATACTGCTTTAATCATTATCTCACACCTCGCATAAGAGAAAAAACTTCGATTCCAACCTTTGATCTTCTTCCAGACACTCTCTTTTAGCTACCCAAAAGTTCTCATCTTACTCCTCCCCGCCATAGGTGGCAAACCTAAATATTTATCATGACTTTTGTTCATATAAATATTCAAAATAGCTCCCAATTCCATTCTCCTTTATCTCCCAATATTCAGTGAAAAGGTGACCATAGTTTTGTCAAAATTTACAAGTTGTCCGGACGCTTTACCATACTCCTCAAGAATCAATAAAATGGAGTTTGCTTTGCATCCCTGATATTTTCCCTCGAGAAAATAATTGAATCATCTGCAAATGGAAGATGACTCACCCGAGGATCATTTCTAAAGCATCTCATCCCCATAAGGATTCCACATGCCTCCCATTTAATAAGACCCGAAAAAACCTCAGCACATAGAATGAAGAGATATGGTGAGAGGTAACAGTCCTGTCTAAGCCCCGTAGATGGTATCGCGCGTCCCTTATAACAGTCATTAATTGTGAAACAAAATTTTGGGTCGATATACAATCCATGATGCACCGAATCCAATTCAAGGGGAAGCCCATGTGCTCCAGATTGCACAAATATTTACACGCCATCCTTTTCTACAATAGCCCTTGTCCTGTTTATACTTTGTGATTAACGGCTTTTCAATAATAATTGCACTAGAACTCAAATTGAGTATTGTGATTTCATCTATAAATATTGGCCATAGTTAGATCAATCTTCACACAAAAATATATTTTTCAAGTACAAGTTCACGTCGATTTATTTGAGAGTGGAGTTGATTTCATTTCAGAAATTACTTTGCTTTTATAAGGTAAGATATGCAAGTGATTTATCTACTTATGCTTTTATGTATTCAATTTAATATGCATGAATTGCCAATGGACCTTTGGGTTTGACCAAGGAAATGTGAAGTCTTTTGAGTTCAAACGAATGCTATGTGAAATCCTCCGGGAATTCGAAAAAATTATGTGATGGTTGTTTCGTTTGATCACCAAAATACTCTAAATGCATTGGGGTATGTAGTGTTTATCTGGGTATTTTAAGTACCCATTCTTATTTTAAAATTTTAGAGTCTAGATCGGGTCGATTAAATCTGTGGCAGAATGGTGATGTGGACAACTAAGTGAATTTGAATAAATTAACGTATGAAGTTTTCAATGTCAGATTTAATTATTGTTCAAGACAAGTTTACGTTAGTAGCTTATTGGGAAAAACTTTCAATTTCATGTTTGGTAAGTTTATGAATACCATTTATTTTAAAAGTAAAGAAGTATTATGTTTTTACGTTTCCGCATTTATGTAAAGAAAATAGAATTGTTTTTTTAACACTTCGGGTTTATTTACAAAAAATTCGGGACGTTATAGTAGAGGTTAATTTTAAAAAGAAATTAGTTTTGTTCTAATATCTTCATAGTAGCTAAAGAGGCTCAGGTAAACTACACTAGCCTTCCTTCATGGCATAAAGATAAACTTGATTGCTGGACAGTTGTGAAGACAAAAGCTAAACATCTCATCCAAGTGGATAGAGTCATGTCAACAGATGAAGGCATCAACTTATGGATATATATTTCATTTTAAGAGGACCGTCCTCCGAATGCTCTACAAATACGGAAAAAAACTCAATCCACCCCGAACTCGATAGGTACTCAACCCTAATGGGGTGAAAGATACTCGCCTCGTCGACCAACGGAACGAGATGGAAAAACTTGAGTGGTTCAAGGGGGCCGAGTTTAGGCTGCCCCTCTTTGACCGGTTATTTGGAAAAAAATATTATAAGCAACAAGAAGAAGAAAATGAAGAAAAAAGAAAAATTAAAAATTAAAAAAACATTAAACGAGCTGAAAGTGCCGACCTGCCCCAAAATTCGTAAGTCACAGAGCAAGGTTTGGGTTTATCTTTTTTAGCTAGGCAGAAGTGCCGGCCTAACCCCGCCCCCCCGGGGTTGCCATCCCTAATGCTTTAAAACCCATTGATAATGATTTGGAACTAGACGTGAAACCATTAACGTAGTTGCTGATGCTCTTAATAGGAAGACATATAGTTCTAAAACAAAAACCAATGCAGTTTGTTCTTCTTTGTTTGGAGAGTTCAGAAATTCACATGTTTAGTTGTTGATGACCAGGTTTGGAGAATGGTTTTCTAATTTCCAAGTAAGAGCTACTTTGATTGACCAAGTCAAAGAGTCTCAGACTCAATATCAGGTATTAAATAGATTGAAAGAAGAAGTTTGTAATGGTAAGCATATAGATTATACCGTTCATGGTGACGGAGCTTTAGTTATAGGAAACAGATTATGTGTTCCTGATGACTAGAAGTTAAAGAGAAAGATTCTAGAAGAGGCACATAGTTCAACTTATGCAATGCGTCCTAGTAATAATAAAATATATCGCGTACTCAAAGAACATTTTTGGTGGCATGGAATGAAAAGATATTTACCTTAATTTTTATCGCGATACTCGCTCTAGTGGTACCAGAGATGCCCTCACAATCTTCATATCATGAGGTTAAGGGTTCAAATTCCTAGAGACACGCCCAACACGTTGGGACAACAATTCCCTTCAAAGGGGAACAATTCGTATATTAGGGGTCTAGCACAGGTGACCAAAAATACCATAACAAAATATAACGATCCGAAATGAGGGTATAAGATCCAATGAACACTTATTTTTTATTTTTCTTAAAGTATTATTGTGTGCATCGAACATTATTAAGTAGTGCAGTCGGCATTTGGGTGGGGATGGGTAAAGCCATGTTTGGATGAATCTTAAGAAATGTTGATGTGTAGGTTAGTTGGCACTTCACTAATTATTTTTATGAATTTAACATGCCACCTCATGTTTTCATTATACACGTGGGCATAAATTTAAACAGAATCCATCGGGTGAGTAATGGAGAAGGAAGGAACAAAGTTCAGTGACTAATGGGATGGTTGAGAAAGTTCAGTAAGTCATGACATGCTGCAAAATATAGTGGCCACTGAAACATTTAACTCGAGTTGACTGCTTTCTCCACAAGGATTTTTATTCCCAGCCTCCATGGTCTTTTCTTCACAATATAGCCGACCACCTTTACAACACCGAAATAATTCTCAATCAAAATATCAAACAACCTACTGCTCTTCTTGTAATCTGTCGACTTCTCCATATTTTTCCCCTAGCAGAGTCCTCTCTTCCAAGCCCACAACCAATGAATTCCTTCACATAAAGTATCACAGCTACCAAATTCTATTCTTCTCTCCCAGCTGTACCTCTTTTGTTTCCTTCAGTCGTCACTCCGCTGCTTTTTTTTAAACTCACAGTCAGGTCCCTTTTTTTAGGGTTCTTCACAAAAATACCCTACTTTTAGGGATCAAACCGAAATTTACTTCAATTTTATAAAATTTGAAAATTACTTATAATAAAATTATAAAAACTGAAAAATACTTATGATACTTCTGAAATAGGTTAGCATCATAGTATGATACTTATGATTACGGTAGTATCATAGTATGATGCTTTTGATACTTTTCAATTTTTTGTAGTATCACAATATGATACTTATGATACTTTTTCAATTTTTTTAGCATCAAAGTGTGATACTTATGATACTTTCCATTTTTTTCTAGTATCACAATGTGATACTTATGATATTTTTTTAATTTTTCCTAGTATCACAATATGATACTTATGATACTTTTCAATTTTTTCTAGTATCAAAATGTGATACTTTAAATTTTTTTATGATACTTTGTCCCCAACATAAAATCAAACATTCTCATGGATTGTGAGGTGTGGTAGTGCATGTTGTAGCTGATGGGAGAAAACCAGAACCTTAAAGCTATTGGGAGAGTTAATTAGAAATTGAGGGCTCACTTAAACTTTTAGCAAAACTCTAGGATTTAATAGTGAAATATCATATTTTATAATAAAGCTCACATCTCAAATACATCAGTTTGTCCTTTTTTCAGAGAGTGAGGCTTGGATGTGATTTGAAATTGGGTTTCAACGTTTAATAGAGTTCCGGCCAAAATTTAGGCCGGCGATGAGAGGCTAACGGAAAAGGTGGTCTGCACGACAGCTACGCATGAGAATAGAGGTCGGGAAATGGATTTTTGGGTGGATTTGGTGCAAACCGAAAGTAAAACTGAGACTTGAATGCTCACGGTTTTTGGTGTTTTCGTGAGACTCCGGCGTAAATGGACGAAGGTCGAGGTAAGACATTGGCTAACCTCTATTTTCTTGGTTTCTTGTGTTTTTGGTTTGATGGTGTATGGCGGTGATGGTGGTGACCTACCGGCAGTGGAGGTTGTGGATGTAGCAGCACTACAGCTGGTTGGAAGAAGACTGAGTATTTTTCAGATTTTTTTCTGTTGGGATAGTAAAAATAGGTTCTGTTACTCAAACACAGTAATCTACAAAATTAGTCCTTTTTTATAGCAACAACCTTGGTCTTTTATAGTCAAAGGAAAGCCATGCAATTCAATTATGAGGCCCAATTACCAATTGATATAGGGTTTACGAGTAAGAGTCAAGTACACAATTACACAACTTTAAGGGACTGTTCTTTAAAAAATAGGTATTTTAAAGTAATTTTAACTATATAAAACATATTTTTAAAATTAGGTGAAATCTAAAACCAGAAGCTGTAGCAAATGGAAGTACTAATTTCATGTCCGTAACACCAGACACTATAGAGGCATCAAATGTATTAATTTGTTTTACACGCAATTTGGATCGATTACAGTCATTTTTGCAATGGCAATGGCATACTCGATGCTCATACTCCTTTCATTTTTCTTAACTTTTATTTCCATGTAAGTATCTGAAATAAAGTTGCTCGTCTTCTAGAGAGAAGAATTAGTGCGAGTAAAATCGGAAGAAGTCAAGTGAAATGGGTCGCAAAAAGGGAGTATTCTTCAGTGACGATGGTGCCCCGGATGATTTCGACCCAGGTAACCCGTACAAGGACCCGGTGGCGATGCTGGAGATGAGGGAGCATTTGGTGAGGGAGAAGTGGATCGACATCGAGAAGGCCAAGATTCTCAGAGAGACAATGAAGTGGTGTTACTGTGTAGAGGGAATCAACCACCTCCAGAAGTGCCGCCACCTCATCCAACAGTACCCTCCATGGTCCAAAGGTGGAGGTTGAGGCTGACGCCGAATGAGTAATTGATTGACTGAGCGATGGGTCCTAATAATTTGAGGTGATCGAACTGATGAAGCAGGCAAGTTTAATAGTTTATTGAGCTCTTTAGCTTCAATTTGCCTGTTATTATCCTGATTTATGTCTATTTTCATTCAGATGTTCAGCTTATTTGATTTTCATGTGTTTTTTCCTCATTATGTTTGAAACTGCTAGTGACCTCAAACAAGTAATGTATTAACAAAAAGATGCAATAAGTTGCTTTATATCCGAGACTTGTATTGTGCTGCCAAAAAAAAGTATCTGAAATAAAGTCCCATGTTTGAGATGGAAACTACTTACTGAAGAGTTGCCCATAGACAGAGAGATTGGAATTCGGAAGCGTGTAGTTCTGGCAATGGCGTACTCGGTGCTCATGCTCCTTTCATTTTTATTTTTTTAACTTTTATTTCCATGTAATCATCTGAAAAGAAGTCCCATGATTGAGAAGGAAACTAGTCACTGAAGAGTTGAGCATTGATGTTGTCAAAAATCCTAACCTTGGCGTGGCAGGATCAGGTGATACTTGATTGCTGGAAGAGATCAAAGAACTCGCCTTGGATGACTTGCAAAAAAGGCGAGGAGGATTCTCCTCGTTGCCCCTCCGGTGTGAGAATTAGTTTTCTGGAAAAAGATAGAGAGAGAATATATAACTAGAAAATGTAAAGAATTGTGGATGAATTTATGTGAGTAAAGGAGCTATATTTATAGGGCTGGAAAAGCCCATAACTTCCTTTATTCTAGGAAGGAGTCCTTATTGCTATAAACTTACCTTTTAGGAGGAGTTCTAATCTTATAAGAATTGTACCTCCTCTTTTTTAGGATGATTCCTTATAGATTATGTCTTATTTCGAGGCCCCAAGAAGGTGGGCCACCGATAAAGCCAATAAAGGTGAACACCCGGAATCCTGAAGTGGCCGGGAAACCCCGGGCATGTTGCCATTTATGGATGCAGGGCTCGGATAGGTCGGGCATTTCTGGACTGGGATGGTAATAAGGCCGACCATACACCCCGGCCTGTAGAGAGAAGGGCTCGCTGGTCGAGATACTCAAAGCTCGGGTCGTTAGGCCGACCTGAGCCACGGGTGGGCTGACCTGTCATAAAGGAATTCATAGAACCATCCTGACAATCCTGGAAAATAGCCCAATTAATGGCCCCCGTGCATCAAGGATCGGTGATGGAGGCCTGAATGCAATTGACTCTTGACAGCTGTCACCTTTATTAATGACGTGTTTTGCCAACTGTTTTGTCCTTTGTTTTACGCGTCATCATTAATACCACACTTCTGGATTGCTGCCACGTGTCAAAAATGAGTGGCGGGATTTCAAAAAATTTCCCGCCTTTTTCCTCATTTTCCCTCCTATATATATGTGGTCACTATGCTCTCATTCTTTTCACTTTGCGATTTTAGTGAAAACCAGACAACTCCCCGAGGGTCTAACACGAGCTAAAAATTCCAAGCACGACCTTTAGGTAATCTCGACCTCTCCCGACGTTAATTTTATTTCGTAATTTAATCGTTAGGAAAATGGCCAGGCAAGTGAACATCACGGACCTTAGGGAGGTAGAAAATTTTGGACGAGGCCTTAGACGTAGAGCCAATAGGATTTTACCAACCTCCACCAACCTCAGGGGGGATGAGTCGAGCGATGACGAGGAAGTCAATAACCCTGAATTTAATGAGAGACCGGGAACTCCCGACCTAGAGTTACCCACATACAACAGTAGGATGAAGGAATACATGGTCGAGGTAGACATGAGGAAGTTTGGTCTCTCTGATAGGTATACTTCCCGGGCCCCCGAGCATGATGATGTATCATATCATATTCGGAAAGGGGAGACCGTATTATTCCATGACTCACTAGTAGCCGGTCTTAGGTTCCCTTACATCATTTTTTTGTAGACTTCCTGTTAACGGCCAGCATTCTTCCCGGGCAGCTGGCCCCAAACGGGTGGAGAATTCTAGCTTATTTCTTTGTTTTATGTAGGAGTCTGGGGATCGAGCCTACCGTGAACCTCTATAAATGCCTCTTAGATTTGAAGTTTTTACCCCGATGTAACTGCTTCGTTTACTTATGCGGGAAGGGAAGGTTCGAGGTGCCCTGGGTTCCCTCTTCCTTAAAGTATTGGAAGGAAAAATTCTTTTATATCAAACCTCGGGAAGGTGAGAATATTTTTTGGCCCACTTTTAGGAAACTGGAAGTTGATAACTTTAATAGAATGGGTAATGTGGGGGAGGACGAGATGGCCAACCTCTTGGCCAACGCCATAAGAGTTTGTGACTTCGGACTCTGGCCGAGGAGGCTTCAGATCTTACTACCAGCGAGATCTTAGGTCAGGCCGGCCTTGACTTGGAGCCCGGTAGGACCCGGCCTTGTAAATTAAGTAATAGTTGATTTCATTTTTCCACTAGAAAACGTTGCCTTCCTCGTCTTATTCCCTTTTAACCAAGTATATCTTCCCGTCCTTCACAGGTATGGCTTTTGACGGAGACAGGTTGAGGAAGGTGGCCGAGATGAGAGCTCGGGCAGCTGCTGATAGGAGGAGGGAAGGAGGAATTACCCGTAGACGGCCACAAAAAAGGCCGCGCCAGACATAGTCCGGGCAGGGTGAAACTTCAAGGAGGAACGCGGAAGCTGCACCTCGGCGCGAGACCAGCCAAGGTGTTCGCCGCCCTCCTGTTCTGGAAGAAAATACCAGATCTCCTCCTCCCGAAATTGCAGTAGAGGGTCCTACCCTGGCTGACCTTCGGTCCAAATTGGAGGAGAGTTACCACTCTGGTTTACTGGAAAAATATTCTGATGAAGTATCTTTGGAGAACGGGGTTGACCATTTTCTGAATGCGGCCCTTAAGGTAATTTCAAGACGACCTTCTACCTTTCGTGTTACATTCTGCCTTTAATCTGGAAATAATATAAGTGTTTAACTCGTACAGATGCTCAGCATTGACCGGGGTCTTCTGACCCAAGGTGTCCGGCGAGGGGAGGCCTCTAGTCAGCTTGTCCATTTTGTTCAGTACGAGGCCACCCGTGCTAACAATGCTGAAGAGAAGTTAACCAGAATGGAAACTGACTTGGTCTTGATGATTCAAGAACGGGACCTAGCTCATTCTGAAAATGTCAAACTCTCTGAAGATCTTCGCCGGGCCAAGGAAGAGACAGAAGCGGCAAAAGGTAGCGGCGGTCGAGGCTTATAAGAAGTCTGAAGAATATGACCTTGTCGTGGGTAATTATGCCCTGGAATCCTATTCCCAAGGCATGAGGCAAGCCCGGGCTTGGATCAAGATACATGCGCCCGACCTTGATACCAGCCCGCTCTCTCAATTTCCATTGGGCACGGAAGACCTTGACCTCACTCCTTTCATGGAAGACGTAGTGGAGGTCGATTCTGATGAAGAAGAAGCCCAGGCCAGTGACCTCGAGCAGCAGTAGGAATTTTTCTTTTGCAATTCTCGTGTATAGCCCGAGGTATACCTCGTGGCTTTTTTGTAACAAGAATTTTGTTAATAATAATTTTTTCTTTTGTCAAAGCTCGTGTTTATTGCTTTGTGTCTAATTTTATGGATCGATGATCTTAGACAAAACATGATCTTTCCGTTAGTAAAAAATAGTTCGAGCTTTTAACATGCGAATTTTCAGAAAAGATATCCTATAAGGTCGAGTAATACCGACCTGTTTGCTCAATTCCTGAAAGATTCTCAAAATCTAGTTTTGAAATCATATGGTCGGGTAGTGACCGACCTCAACAAGATAGCGTATGCGCGACCCTTTGATTTAAAGATAAGATCGAGCCCTTTACTTGTAATTTTTCAGAGAAGATATTCTATAAGGTCTGGTAATACCGACCTCAATTATTTTGAATTCCTGGTTGGGAAATAATTTGTAACGCCTTGCCATGAGACCTTGTAAATTATTCGTGGAAGAATAATTTGTAAAGTCTTGCCATGAGACATTGTAAATTATTTGATGGGAAATAATTTGTAACGCCTTGCCATGAGACCTTGTAAATTATTCGTGGAAGAATAATTTGTAAAGTCTTGCCATGAGACATTGTAAATTATTTGATGGGAAATAATTTGTAACGCCTTGCCATGAGACCTTGTAAAATATTCGTGGAAGAATAATTTGTAAAGTCTTTCCATGAGACATTGTAAATTATTTCGATATCTGATCTTTGTAGTGCTCATTCTTTGGAAGAAGTACTTTTATTGAAGGGGGACTGAACGATGGGCCTCGTTAAAACCTTATCTAGAAAAACCCATTGGGAAAAAATCTGGACAAGGAAAAAGAGTGCCCGTCCCTGACACTGAAAGACAAAGCAATGGGCACGCAGGCCCGACCATAATATTGACTGATGGACGTGCAAGTCTGAAAATAAAAAATGGGAGCGCAGGCCCGACCTTAATAGGACTAATGGACGTGCAAGTCCGAAAATAAAAAAATGGACGTGCAGGCCCGACCTCAATAGGACTAAATGACTTGATATCAACAGAAATATGATTACTTGTAGTATGGCTTCAAGTTCTCCACATTCCATGGCCGAGGAAGAGGTTTTGAATCCATTGTGCGGAGGCTGTATGAGCCCTTGCCCGCCTTTCGGATGACTTCATAAGGTCCTTCCCAAATAGGCCCAAGTTTCCCTGGTTGATGACCGGCAGCCTCACTGCGGCGAAGGACAAGATCTGTAACGACCCGGGTCCCACTTAACAGGCTGTCCCGGCCGTTAGATGACGGCGTACTGTCCCCACCGTACCAACATGAGTCTTTTCAGCATGCTTTGTCCTCACTCGCACGCTCCCCGAGAAAACTTCCCAGGAGGTCACCCATCCCAGAATTTCTCCAAGCCAAGTACGCTTAACTTTGGAGTTTCTAACGATGGACTTCCGAAAAAGAAGGTGCACCTTGTTTGTATGAGTAGTACCTATCAATTCTCTTAAGCTTTCTTAGTTGGGGTATTACAATCACCCCCTGTTAGAATCGCGACGTCCTCGTTGCGGTTAACCCATCTGAGGATCTGTTGCCAGGCGTTGGGATTCTAGAGGTGGCTCCCGCCCTATGGCGTAGCACTTAGTTCCCGATTTTCGGCTGGAGATCGTCTCTGATACCATTTGTAACGACCCGGGTCCCACTTAACGAGCTGTCCTGGCCGTTAGATGACGGCGTACTGTCCCCACTGTACCAACACGAGTCTTTTCAGCATACTTTGTCCTCACTCGCACGCTCCCCGAGAAAACTTCCCAGGAGGTCACCCATCCCAGAATTTCTCCAAGCCAAGCACGCTTAACTTTGGAGTTTCTAACGATGGACTTCCGAAAAAGAAGGTGCACCTTGTTTGTATGAGTAGGTACTACTGTTGGTAAGCTGTTATCCTCAATGATGCATTCTCCCTGACTTCTTCTAGAAGATCCAGACTTTCTCTCTGTCCTTCGATGTGGTCGGGCGACCCTGTAGTCATAGCACGGAAGCTAGGAATAGTTACTTCTATGGGGACTGCGGCTTCCATCCCGAAGGCAAGCATGAACGGGGTTTCCCCGGTTGCCGTTTTGAACGTGGTTCGGTTGGTCCAAAGTACTTCAGGGAGGAGATCGGGCCAGTCTCCCTTGGCGCTGCCAAGGAGAGTCTTCAAGTCTTGTAAGATGAGTCTGTTTGTAACTTCAGCTAACCCATTACTCTGGGGGTGCGAAATGGAGGTCAACTTGTGTTCTATCCCCAGATTCTTGCAGAATTGCTTGAAGACTTGGCAGTCAAATTGACGCCCATTATCTGTTATTAATGTCTTGGGAAGACCAAAACGGAAAACTATTGATTTCCACACAAATGCTTCCAACTTTTGTTCTGTGATCTCGCCCAGTGGTTCGGCTTCCACCCACTTAGTGAAGTATTCTACTGCAACTGCCAAGAACTTGACCTGACCCCGGGCTATAGGGAAAGGTCCGAGTATGTCGATTCCCCATTGGGCAAAAGGGTATGGGAACGATATTGAGGATAGCTCTTCTGCGGGTTGATGTAATCGGGCTGCGAATCTTTGGCACTTATCACAGGCTTTCACATAACTAGGGGCGTTTTTCTTCATATTCGGCCAGTAGTTCCCGTATCTTATCAATTTTAGTGCTAGAGCTCTTGCTCCCTGGTGTCCTCCACAAATTCCTTCATGAACCTCGGCCATAGCAAGAGCTGCTTCGTTTGGAGTTAGGCATCGCAGATAAGGAAGTGTGAAGATTCGGCGGAACAAGGTATTCTACAACAAGGTATACCTCGGGGCTCTTGCTTTGATTTTTCTGGCCTCTACTTTGTCCTCTGGCAACTTTCCTGATGTTAGATATTCAATTATTGGATCCATCCAACTGGGCTCTTGATCAGAAATATCCATGACCTCGGGTTGTTGTACGATACTAGGCTCATGAAGAGTTTGTAAGAACACGGTCCTATCCAGGTGGTCTAGATTGGAAGAAGTAAGTCTTGACAAAGCATCCGCTTTGTGATTGGCGGACCTCGGAATTTTGTTTATGCAGCAAGACTTGAACTTTCTTTGCAAGTCCAAGACCATCATCCTGTAAGATAACATTTTCTCATCTTTTGCTTCAAAAGTGCCGTTTACCTGTTCTACCACTAATTGTGAATCACTAAGGACCTTGACATGCTCGACCCCTAGATGTTGAGCTGCTTGAAGTCTAGCAATTACGACCTCATATTTTGCATCATTATTGGTTACTGGGAAGTCAAAACGTATTGCGCACTGAATTTCCATTGTGCCATCATCTTTCTTTAATATGATTCCGACCCCCGAGCCCGTAGCATTCGATGCTCCATCCACTTGCAAGGTCCAAGTGGCCTCTTCTCGATCATGACCTGTAGGCCCCCGAGGTCTTGGTGTGAGTTCGGCGACAAATTCGGCCAAGACCTGTGCTTTGATGGAAGGTCGAGGTTTGAACTCGATGTCATACTCCCCGAGGTCGATTGACCACTTCAGTAGACGACCGAATACATCTGGTTTCTGCAAGATTTGCTTCAAGGGCTAATTTGTGAGGACAGTTATTGCATGGGCTTGAAAGTATGGTCTTAACTTTCTCACTGCTGTAACTAGGGCAAGTGCAAGCTGCTCTGCCAATGTATATCGGGTTTCTGCTTCCAACATCATCTTACTAACATAATATATAGGATTTTGGGTCTTCTCTTCCTCTTTAACCAAAACGGCGCTCACAGCATGATCAGACACTGCTAGATATAAGAACAGATTGTCCCTTGGATTCGGCTTTACTAGTATCAGAGGTGTTCCCAAGTATTCTTTCAACTTCCTGAAGGAGACCTAGCATTCCTCGTCCCATCTGAAGTCCTTGTTTCCTCGGAGAGTTTTGAAGAAGGGAAAACATTTGTCTGCTGCCTTTGACATAAATCTGCCCAATGCCGCTACTCTTCCTGTTAATTTTTGTACTTCCCTGATGTTTCGGGGAGGTTCCATTGAAGCTAGGGCTGAAATTTTATCTGGATTAGCTTCGATACCTCTCTGAGTGATCATGAATCCCAAGAACTTTCCCGAGCCTACTCCGAAGGCGCACTTTGCAGGATTGAGTTTCATCCGACGTTTTCTAAGTGTACTGAATATGTCCTCAAGGTCAGCAATGTGGTCTTTCTTTCTTGAGCTTTTTACAACCATGTCATCAACGTAGAATTCAATGTTAAACCCAATGTGTCGGGAGAAGACCATGTTAACCAACCTTTGATACGTGGCTCCAGAATTCTTCAATCCAAACGGCATGACCTTGTAGTAGTATATTCCTTCATCTGCCATGAAGGAAGTTTTTTCTTGATCTTCCTGTGCCATCCGAATCTGATGATATCCCGAGAAGGCGTCTAGGAAGCTGTAAAGCTCGGACCCTGATGTGGAATCCACCAACTTGTCGATCCTGGGGAGAGGATAACTGTCTTTCGGACATGCCTTATTCAAATTGGTGAAGTCTATACAAACTCGCCATTTCCCATTTGGCTTCTTTACCAAGACCACGTTGGCTAGCCACTCTGGATACTTCACTTCTTTGATGAATCCTGCTTTCAAGAGTTTATCTATTTCCTCTTTTATTATCAGCCTCCTTTCTGTGGCAAACTGTCTTCTTCGCTGCTTCACGGGCTTCTTGTCGAGCATGACGTTGAGCCTGTGTTCGACGAGCTCGGGATCTATCGCGGGCATATCTTCAGCACTCCACGCAAAAACTTCGATATTCTTCTTTAAACACCGTGACAACTCTTCCTTCATCATTTCGGGGAGCTCTTTCCCAATTGTGAAGCTCTCCCTTCTGAGACATGAACCTCTTCCAGCTCCTCTACTGGCGACATTCTCTCTTCATGAGGAAGTTCTATTGACATCAGATCTGTCTTATTTTTTCCAATGCAGTTGATGTAGCAACTTCTGGCTACCGATTGATTTCCCTGAATAGTTGCTATGCCTGCGAAAGTTGGGAACTTGATTGCCAGGTGATAAGTTGATACTATGGCTTTGAGGCTATTCAGGAATGGCCTTCCCAAGATAGCATTGTAGGCCATAGGAGTCTTGACGACTTGGAACGGAGTCATCTTTATTACACGTTTCTCTTCTGATCCTAGTGAAGTGGGAAGGTCAATTAGGCCTTCGGGTTTCACGGTTCCTCCTCCAAATCCAGTTAGGGGAGTAACGACCTGTCAAAGCTAATCTTTGGGAAGTTGCATCTGATTGAAAGCTTCCAAGGAAAGAACGTTGGCTGCACTCCCATTGTCAACTAGCACCCTCCTGACATCAAAATTGGCGATTGTTGCACTGATAACAACAGCGTCGTCATGAGGATATGAAATTCCTTCCATGTCAGCATTGCTGAAGCTGATGCTGTTTGAGATTTCCTGGTCATGATAGCCCGACCTTTCTTCCCGATCACTTAGTGCACGGGCATGATTCTTTCGTGCATTATTCGAATCACCTCCAGATGCTATTCCTTCAACGATAAAATTTATGGTGCCAGCGGACCTGGTATTCTCTCCCCCTTTCCCATGCTCTTTATCGTCTCTCTGTATGTAGTGCCCTAGGAAGCCCCTTTTTATGAGGGCCTCTATCTCCTGTTTCAAAGTTCTGCATTCATCCGTGGTATGGCCCGGGCTCTTGTGAAAGTCACAATACTTATGTCGATTCTTTTCGTCGATCTTCCCTTTGATGGGCTTGGGCCATCGCAAGTCTTCACGTCCTTTGATTTCCATGAGAATGTGGGATCGGGGTGCATTTAGCGGAGTTAAACTATGATGCCCATTTCTATTCCCCTTCGAGTTGGTTCGGGACGAATTTTTCTCGTCTTCCTGTCTTGACCTTTTATTCCCTAGCCTTGTTGATTGTGAAGATTGTGCTACTGCTCCATGCCCTTGATCTTGTGCCCAACTTGACACAAGTGTTTCCTCCATGTTTATGTACTTTTCTACTATTCGGAGAAGCTCTGTTACATTTGATGGTGGGTTCTTGGATAGGGACATTCTGAATTCCGGGCCTCGAATAGCCAAGGTAAGGGCTGAAATTGCTGATGATATATGGAGATCTGGAATCTGAAGTCTTTCGGCGTTAAACCGAGTCATGAATTCACGCAGCGTCTCATTCTGAGCTTGCTTTAACTGCATGAGGGATGCGGCGGTCTTTTTGATTCTTTTGCTACTTGCAAAGAAAGCAGTGAACTTCTTAGTAAGATATACAAAGGAAGAGATGGATCCTGGGGGTATCGTAGAAAACCAGTCTCGAGCTGAATTTGTCAATGTTTGGGGGAAGGCCTTGCATAGAATCTGATCGGGAGCATTCTGCATGTCCATGACATCTGTGTAGGTGCTCAAGTGGTTGTTAGGTTCTGTTGTTCCATCATATTCCTTTATCCGAGGGTATTTAAATCGACCTGGCAAGGGAAAGGATGTTATTTCAGGAGTAAAGGGGGTTCTTCTCACAAACGACGTCCGACCCTGGGTGTTCTGTCGTATTCCATCAGCAATTCTTTCCTGAATGATTCTAGAGAGCTCTTACTGTGTCAAGTTGGCAGATCCTTCTGTCATGGGATGGGCACCCCTGATTCACGAGGAGTTGTCAGCCATAGGGTTAACTGCTGGAGACCTTCCCTGGGAATTGTTCCTAGAGTGTTCGGGTCAGGTTGCGCTTGATGACTATTCTGTTGTTGAAGAGCTTGACGAAGTTCGCGGAGCTGCTGCTGAAGTTCGTTGAAATCTTCCCGACTAACTGGTTCATTGTCTGGAGTTGTCTCTAGGTTTTGTTCTTCCCCAACCTCTTCAAGAGGTGGAGGAATATCATCCTCAGCTGAAGTGTTGGCCGGAATGGATTGACCAGTGGATACAGAGGGACGGGCTTGGTGTCTATTAACTATGGCTGATTGTATCTCTTCCCACAGATGGCGCCAATTGATGCTGTGAAAAATCCTATCCTTAACGTGGCAGAATCAGGTGATACTTGATTGCTGGAAGAGATCAAAGAACTCGCCTTGGATGACCTGCAAAAAAGGCGAGGAGGATTCTCCTCGTCGCCCCTCTGGTGTGAGAATTAGTTTTCTGGAAAAAGATAGAGAGAGAATATATAACTGGAAAACGTAAGGAATTGTGGATGAATTTATGTGAGTAAAGGAGCTGTATTTATAGGGCTGGAAAAGCCCATAACTTCCTTTATTCTAGGAAGGAGTCCTTATTGTTATAAACTTACCTTTTAGGAGGAGTTCTAATCTTATAAGAATTGTACCTCCTTTTTTTTAGGATGATTCCTTATAGATTATGTCTTATTTCGAGGGCCCAAGAAGGTGGGCCACCGATAAAGCCCATAAAGGTGAACACCCGGAATCCTGAACTGGCCGGGCAAGCCCGGGCATGTTGCCATTTATGGATGCAGGGCTCGGATAGGTCGGGCATTTCTGGACTGGGATGGTAATAAGGCCGACCATACATCCCGGCCTGTAGAGAGAAGGGCTTGCTGGTCGAGATACTCAAAGGCCGGGTAGTTAGGCCGACCCGAGCCACGGGTGGGCCGACCTGTCATGAAGGAATTCATAGGCCCATCCTGACAATCCGGGAAAATAGCCCAATCAAGCATAGACAGAGAGATTGGAAGCATGTAGTTCTGACATCACGTCACTGGTACTAGTAAGAAATGTGTTATAATCTGGTACAGATTTTTCATTGATCGCCACAAATTTGGCAAATTCCTTGATCTTCATGATGGTTAATTTCTGGACATCACGAATATCCTCGTTCACCATGTAAACAAGCTCCTAATTTCTTTTTTTTTTGGGTGGAACGAGCTTGTTTTTCTCCAGTTGTTGACCCGTCCTTTGCTTTGTTCCCTATTTTATTCATTTCTATAACCATTTATATTTTCAATGTGAATACATTTTTGCCAGGGTCGGGAGGTGGTGTATGATAATTCCACCGGTATCAAATAAGCCTATCAAAGTAAAATTACAAATGCAAAAGGTCTTTAATAAATTACAATTATAACTTAATTTTAATTTGAAAAAGTGTTCTTTAATTACATACTAGTTTTATACCCATAAGATGCACAATTATTTTTTACTCGTATACATCGAATTTATACGTTAATATATAAAATGAATATTTAATTAAAAATAAGAAACAAAGGAAGATTATTAATCATAAAAATGTACAAATTACACATACCTTAATTAACCATACTATTATTTTTTTTTAACGAACTTAAAAAAGAAATTTGTAATTGATTTTGAAGAGGGGAAGGCGGACTAAGAAACTTAAGGACTTGGAAAAAGTGGTTATTTAAAAATTTGCATTCAAGTGGATTATTTTAAATATGAAATTTGTCCAAAACGAATAATATATAGTTAATTAATACTACTTACCATTTTAGGAAATATATTTTGGCCAAAAAATGGATCAATACCTGTCTGTGCTTTCCCTTTATGTATTTCATTTTTTTTCTTGTGAACATATTTAGTCCTTGTTTAAACCCTCATTACATACAAAATGAGTTTTTTAAAAGTGATTTTTTGGAGAATTGTACTTAAGCCCCTGTTTGAGACCCATTATTTCGAATAATGTTGTTTGTAACAGTCAATTTTAGGAGAATCAGTTTTTAAAATGTATAAATTTTTTTAAGTTATAAGTAGATTATTTTATTAATAGAATGTTAGTTGAAAATGAATTTTAAAACAATGAGGTTTTGAATAAGGGGTACCTAGTAGGGGCCAATTTTTTTACCAAATTGTTACAACTGTAATAGTTTGGAACATGAATGACTTACAATAAGCAATAAATAAAATTCATTGATCATTTACATAACTATTCAATTTTAATGATTATTGACATAATTAATCTTTGATTTGATACCCATATTGCATATTTTTCTTTATTTCAAAATAATAGTATAATTATTAAAAGTATTCTCATTCATTGAAATACTTCTATTTTAGGAAATGTAGTTTAGGTGGGAAAAGTTCAAAAACATGCTTTTTGAAAGTACCTTACTTTTATATATTATAAGAAAAGATAAAGATTTGTCGTGTTGAGTTACAATTACAGCTTAATGTCGAAATCCCTTAATTGGTGTCAAAATCTCTCAATTATTGTAAATTATTTTTTTCCTTTTTACATTAGACTAGATTTTAGGTAACTGATTTTGTTTCCATTTATATGTCTAAGTTGTAACTATATATATTTTTCATCTTTTACTCAATAAAATATACAAGAAAATATTTCTCAGTCATATTCTCAATATGGTATCAGAGCAAGGTTTCATCAACCTTGGCAAATAATTTCTCATGACAATTAGAGGCAGTCAAGCCCTAGAGTCAGAAAAATCAGATGGAGACAGGAAGCGAACATTCTTCACTACAACTTAGTGTAGAAAAACTCGATGGGAAAAACTATCGTGAATGGGCACAATCAATCAAGCTTGTAATTGATGGTAAAGGAAAGCTGGGCTATCTCACCAGTGACATGAAGAAGCCGACCACCACTGATATCACAACCCTAAATAAATGGCAGTCAGAAAATTCATTAGTCACAGCGTGGCTAATAATTTCGATGAAAAATTTGATTGGAAGAACTTATCTGTTTCTTCCAACAGCAAAGGAGGTGTGGGATGCCGTACGAGAAACGTACTCAGATTCTGAGAATTCATCAAAAATTTTCGAGATCAGGACTCGATTATGGCAAATGAAGCAAGGCGAAAGAGGAGTTACTGAATATTACCTCGAGATGAAGATGCTGTGGCAAGAACTAGACCTCAGTTACGACGAAGAATGGGAATGCCCAGGCGATTGTACACGCCAAAAGAAAAGACTGGAAACAGAAAGGGTGTTTGAGTTTTTGGCAGGCTTAAATCGCGACTTGGATGAAGTTTGCAGTAGGATCCTTGGTCGAAAACCCCTTCCATCTACACGCGAGGTATTTGCAGAGGTCCGCTGTGAGGAGAATCATCGAAAGGTGATGTTGGACGGATGCGGAGGAACTGGTACTGAAGGGACAGAAGCTTCAGCACTTGCGATCAGTCATCGGCTGGAATCGAGAATGGGAATGGGCTTGGAGAAAGGTTTGGGCTTGGAGGAAAGCTTGGGCGAGAAATCATATAGGCCAAATAAAGGAAACGGGCCTCATACTGGGTCATATGAATCTGGACCTGGAATGATGGACACTGGGCCTAGTGACTTAAAAAATTACACTGGGTTTATTGGCAAAAGTAATGGGCTGGGTCAAAATCAACAAAGGAAAAGGCCGTGGTGCGAGCATTGTCGTAAACCTGGACATAAAATAAATGAATGTTGGAATCTGCATGAAAAGCCCCAAGACTAGAAACCACAACAAAATAACAGGACACGTGGATATCAGGTTTCAGTAGATGATCAAACATGTGGGTCATTCAGTCAAGAACAAATGGAGCAACTCTACAAATTTTTTTTCAAATATCCAGAATCCTAGTGAGTCTTCTCACACAGTACATTCTAGCTCCTTAGCCCATAAAGGTACACTTTTACAGGCCCTTAATACAGTTCAAACAAAAACCTCTTGGATTATTGATTCTGGAGCGTCTGATCATATGACGGGTAGTCATTATAATTTTACCTCCTACTCACCTTGTGCTGGTAACCTAAAGGTGAAAATTGCAGACGGATCCCTCTCATCTGTTGCAGGAAAAGGGACCGTCCAAATCTCTGATTCTGTAACCTTAAAACCCATACTACATGTTCCAAATTTGTCTTGTAATTTATTATCAATAAGTCAACTAACAAAAAATTCCAACTGTTCAGCTCACTTTTTCCCTACTCATTGTGTATTTCAGGACCTATCATCGGGGAAGACGATTGGCAGTACTAAGGAGTGAGAGGGACTCTACTACCTTAATGAGGCCACGACAAGTAGACACGTTCAACCTTCATTTTGTAATACTGCATTCGACTCTAAAAATAGTAATCTTATGTTATGGCATTTTAGATTAGGTTATCCAAATTTTCAATACTTGTGTATGTTATTTCCCTCCATTTGCTCTAATAAAAATGAGTGTGACTTTCAATGTGAAATTTGCCAACTTGCCAAACACAAGCGCACTTCTTTTCCACAATCAAAATACCAACCATCCAAACCATTTTCAATTATTCATAGTGATGTATGGGGACCATCTCGTGTACATTCTCGAAATAAGAAAAAATGGTTTGTCACATTCATCGACGATCACACTAGAGTTTGTTGGGTTTACCTCCTAAGAGAGAAAACCGAGGTACCTGATGTATTCAAAAATTTCCACTCCATGATACAAACACAATTCCAAACCCAAATACAAATTCTTCGTAGTGATAATGGTACAGAATATTTTAACTCTGTCCTTGGAGATTATCTTCGTACTAATGGCATAATTCATCAGAGCTCGTGTGTTAATACCCCACAACAAAACGGGGTTGCTAAGAGAAAAAATCGACATCTCCTTGACATAACCCGAGCATTAATGTTCACTACAAACATGCCAAAAATATTCTGGGGAGACGCCATTCTCACATCCGCATATCTAATCAATCGTACGCCTAGTCGGGTCCTCTGTCACAAAACTCCTCTCCATACACTACAAACCGTATTCCCTAATACTCGGCTACACTCTTCCCTAACTCCAAAGGTATTTGGGTGCACTACATTTGTCCATAATCATTCTCCAAATCGGAATAAATTTGACCCTCGTGCACTTAAATGTGTCTTTATTGGATACTCACCAACACAAAAGGGGTATAAATGTTATGATCCCTCTACCAAACGAGAGTACACTAGTCTTGATGTTACTTTCTTTGAAACTACCCCGTACTTCCATGAAACTTCTCTTCAGGGGGAGAGTGTAAATGAAGATCGTTTCATAAATTTTGACTTCTCAGAATCCACCACTTATAATCCTGATATGCCATTTTCAAAAGGACATTTAAACTCCGGGGGAGATGTAGAAAGACAAAATGACAGGGAGATTCGAGTTTACTCACGGAGGCCAAAATCAAGGCAAGAGCACCTCACCTCTGAAGAACCAAAAGGATTGGATCCGGTGATAGCTCCTACTGAGTCATCGAAAGGTAATTCTAGTAATCCTATTAATTTACCTATTGCACTCAGAAAAACACCCCTCTCATGTACACTCCATCCTATCTCAAAGTTTGTCTCTTATAATAACTTGTCTACTACCTTTCACACCTTCACTTCTAAGCTTGATAGTACAAAAATTCCATTGACTATACAGGAGGCAATGTCCATCCCAGAATGGAAAGATGCAGTTATGGAAGAACTCCGAGCCTTGAAAAATAATAAAACTTGGGAGCTAATGAAACTACCAAAAGGGAAAAAGACAGTAGGATGCAAATGGGTGTTCACAGTCAAGCATAGAGCTGATGGAACTATTGAACGCTTCAAAGCTCGTCTGGTAGTCAAAGATTTTACGCAAACTTATGGAATTGACTACACTGAAACTTTTACCCCAGTAGCAAAATTGAACATCGTTCGGGTTCTTCTATCCCTAGCAACTAATTTAGACTGGCCACTTCAACAGCTCGACATAAAAAATGCTTTCTTGAATGGTGAATTGGAAGAAGAAGTTTATATGGAGATGCCACCAGGGTTTAGTAATCAAGACAAAACAGTCTGTAAACTGAAAAAATTTATCTATGGCCTCAAACAGTCTCCGAGAGCATGGTTTGATAGATTCACCAAGGTAATCAAAAGGCAGGGATATCAACAAGGACAGTCAGATCATACCATGTTCTTCAAGCTGAAAAATGATGGTACCAGAACCATTTTAATTGTATATGTGGACGACATAATTCTCACAGGAGATGATCTTGTCGAAATGGAAGAGCTAAAATCCGCCTTGGCAAGAGAATTTGAGATAAAAGATTTGGGACAAATGAGATACTTCTTGGGAATGGAAGTAGCTAGGTCAAGGAAAGGAATGAGTGTCTCTCAGAGAAAGGACATTCTTGATCTCCTAACAGAAACTGGAATGCTTGGGTGCAAACCAAGTGATACTCCGATTGATGTAGGGAGAAGTATGGGAAACGACGGAGAACTAGTCGACAAAGATAGATATCAAAGACTTGTTGGCAAGCTCATATATCTATCTCACACCAGACCAGATATTGCTTTTGCAGTCAGTGTAGCAAGTCAACACATGCATGCACCAAAGGAGATTCACTTAGAAGCAGTATATAAGATCCTTAGATACCTCAAAGGATCTCCTGGGAAAGGTTTGTTTTTTAAGAAAAGTGAAAACAAGACGGTAGAGGTGTTCACAGATGCAGACTGGGCAGGTTCAATTGAGGACAGGCGATCCACTACAGGATATTGTACATTTGTGTGGGGTAATTTGGTAACCTGGAGGAGTAAAAAGCAGAATGTAGTAGCGCGAAGTAGCGCCGAAGCTGAATTCAGAGCCGTTGCACAAGGAATGTGTGAAGTATTATGGATCAAGAAACTCTTGGAAGAATTGCAACTTGCAACAAATCTACCAATTAAAATGTACTGTGATAATAAGGCATCGATTAACATCTCTCTCAATCCAGTACAACATGATCGAACTAAACATGTTGAGGTAGACAGACACTTCATCAAAGAAAAAATAGAGAGTGGAGTTATTTGCATGACATATGTTCCTACGAAGGAGCAAACTGCAGACATCTTTACAAAAGGACTTCCTCGAGAAATGTTCGAAGACCTTATATGCAAGTTGGACATGATTAACATCTATGATCCAACTTGAGGGGGAGTGTCGAAATCCCTTAATTGTTGTCAAAATCCCTCAATTATTGTAAATTATTTTTTTCCTTTTTTACATTAGACTAGATATTAGGTAACTGATTTTGTTTCCATTTATATGTCTAAGTTGTAACTATATATATTTTTCATCTTTTACTCAATAAAATATACAAGAAAATATTTCTCAGTCATATTCTCAATACTTAATTCTATTTTGCAAAATTACAGTTAGTAATCAATAATAATTATAACTTAATTTTAATTTCCCTACAATATTAAAAGAGGGAAGTTAAATTCACTATTTTGCAAACTATTCTTATAAACAGTGTGGGTCTTTTAACCAGATGAGCCCAGACGACATTCTTATGAATTTTTGGGCCAATTAAATACAAGCCCAAACAATATTTTCCTTCATTCTCCAGTCATATTCACGTGAACCCTAGAATCTTCTTCTTTCCTCTTAGCTTCCGGCCGCTGCCTTCATTCCTCTCTGTAATTTTATTGCATAACATTACGCAAAACAGAAATTTCAATGTGAATCCTAGAAATTCCCTTCTTCCTAATTCCTCTTGTCACTGCTGCACTAGGTTTTTTACTCAAGATCCAGTAAGTTCTGTTATTGGATAAATATGGGTAATTTGCATTTTAACTTTCAAGAAATAAATCCTGAAGTTGAATGCAAGGAGCTCAAGAGCGTAGATTGGTTGATTTGCTTGTATTTACGATTTTACTGATTTTTACTAATTTCATTGTAAAGCTATGCCTTGTTGCTTGTTCGATTCTAACATTTTAAACGATAAAATGGAGAACATAAAAGTAGTCACATTTATTATTTGCAAACATTTCCTTAGATCTTTGCTTTGCATGTATTTGCGATTCCACTAATGTTTATGAACTAGGGCTTCACTATTCTTCTATGGCTTATTGCTTATTCCTAAGTTATTGGAGGTTACTCAAATGATTTAAAGGCGTGGCTTTGAGAACTGAAAGATTGTTATCATTCAGAAGCATTAATGTTTTGGGCACCAATTCTTCAAAGCAAATAGTCTAGGCCCTTGTATACACCTTCAAATTCTCATTTCATTTGTTCCAATTTATTAATGGGAATTTTTATAAGCTATAACTATTGAAAGAGGAAGATGATTGCTAATCCATAACGAGTTATTCATAAGGTGAAATATTGTTTATAAAAAAAATTTAAATACCCTTTTTTAAATAGACTGGATTAAAGAAAATATAAGTATCAATTTGTCGCCTATACTCTTATTTAGCTTACCAAACATTTCATTCATATGTTACTGTCAAATTACATATTGGTGATTTTTTCCTTCCAACTTAATTATGTTATCTACATTTCTAATCATACTTCTCTTTAGTGTGTAATTGTGGCATTTTTATTGTTTTTTTAATCCTCAACTTATTTGACACCAAGATTATGCAAAATTAACCCTATCTCAATATGGAACAGTCCAGGCAGCCAAATATAGTTTACTCCCCTCTTTTTTTGTTTGTGAAAAAAAAAAAATTTATGAAAATTCTTTTCCTTCTTGTATTAGTCTTGTGTAAAAAAAATAAATAAGTAAATAAATAAAAATTGTCCTCCTTTGACTTTGTCCTTGAAAAATATCATTCAAAATGATTCTCTGCATGTCATTAGCAAGGTGTCAAAAAAAGGGGAAGTGTGTTATGTAAAAATCCACTAGCAATTGCCATCTTTAGCAATAATATCAACGTTAGGCCCATAATAAGAAAAAATTAATTTTTTTTCTTTCATAAATTAAACAAACCATTAATATGGTATTGAGATTTTCATGCTTTGAACCCGCCCATAATCATGACATTCCTCCACTTTTTAAGCCACTCTCCTAAGAAGAAAAAGCTAACAAATATTAAAGAAGAAAACCCTAATGAAATAATTTGAAATACACACTGATCAATCAAGCATTGGAGTTTTTCTTGCAAATATTAGTTGTACGTTGGTGGTCAAACATTTTATGTTGACTCAGAAAGTAGTGGTTGAGTGATTGATTTTCTGATGTGACCTAGTGCTCTAGTGTTGGCGTGGTCTGTTGGGGAGGTTGTGTCAGTTTTTAATATTTTTTTAACACCTTGGTTTATTGTTTGAATTGTCATGCAAAGACTGATTTACTTTTTTTTTTCATAAATGACATAAATTAAATGTTATGACAAGTGTAAATTTGTGGTGCCTATTTCATGTCCATATTTTTCTGGTCGTTTTATTTGTTGCAAGTGAATATTTTAAGAAACGTTATTTTTACATTGTAAAACTAAATTAGGTAAGGTATGCTCGTCTTTAATGAAGTCATGGAATAAACCTTCAATAATAACAGATATTTTTTCTAATTTTTTGAATAATTAAACAAACATGTGAACATGAATCAATTTTGTTCGTATTTAGGATTAGTAAATAGTATGTATGATTCATTGTTGTTTGGGAATATGTTTGGGAATAACATAAGATAAAGACTTCATGAAGAGATGTTTACAAGATAAGATACAATTTAGTCAAACTGAAGGATCTAATTATTTTTGTTTTAATTTACTTTTTGGACAAACTTGTTGCAAAGGTTCCATGGAAGAGAGACACCGATTAGAAAATCAAAAAGGCTTCATCAATCAACTGTTCGAAGTAAATTCTTTCCTCAGAATGAAGAAACATCCTTTCATCAGTCCTTTGACAATGTCTTCGGTTGGTTAATTTTGTTTATTGACTATGTTAATTCAATTTAATATTTTTATATTAATTTTAATGTTTAGTGTTTTGTCGTATTGTTTACATTGTTTCACTTTTTTCGACACATTTTTGTGACAATTGAAGCTCATGGTAAGCGAAAGAAAATTCCTGCAAATGTTGTAGTAGGTACATGCATGTAGTAAAAATAAGAGGTCTGACACAGAGACTAATGGTTCTTTGTCCATTGGCTCAGAACGAGAAAGATTCTTTAACGCTAAATAATTAATTCTCCGATGTTCACTATGTTAGGGTTTATACATTTTTGTAGGTACACTCATATGAATTTCACTATATTATTTGTGTGATTATCACTCGTAAGATATAATTATAAATATCTTTTATGATAATAGTACTTTTTTTATTAGGATGTTTGGTTACACATGAATATGACGATAATGTTCCTTTAGAACCTTATGTGAATTGTACACTAACTACATGTTTCCATTGCCGAGCTGAAATTTATAGAGAACCAAATGGATTTTCGTTGCTTGAATGGACATGTTGTTTTGAAAACAAATGATGCTCCCGAAGAATTACACGTTGTTTACATCAAAATCTGATGAATGTTTAAATTTTAGAAATATGGTGGGAAGTTATAATTGCAAATATGACATCATTTCTCCATTATGCTTCTATGCTGCTTGGGTGATGTCTTAATGCATTTTTTTATATATTTAATTTCTTCTTCAAGTGGCTTAATCTAGCAACACAGATGCCCAAAAAAAAATGATCAATGTTTAAGAACAATGAATCTTCAATCAATATATGTTATAGAGGTTGAACCAAGTCGGAGATATGGTATGGTAACTTCAATTCTTCCTCTTACACTTTTCCCTTTTTGGTAATCAATTTTTAATTTGTGTTTGACTTTACATTTAGGGTTTCATCACTAATTGTTCTGATGTAGTACAATAAGATTTTTAGAAAAGGAGCTTCAGTGACACTGTATGAAATTTCTTCTTATTGATCTTAATTTCTTCTAAAATATATGCTATTTCATTGGATTTTTTGGCTTTTTATTTTTTGAAGGTGGAAACTCTTACAATTTTTTATTATAAAATGCGACTTTTTCCCATTTTGTTTCAATTTTTTCCTTCTCTCTCTCTCTCTCTCTCTCTCTCTCTCTCCCCCCCCCCCTTTCTCCTTCTTTTGATGCTCAAATTGAGATTTAGATTAGTTTTGGGGATCTTGATTGAATGCAATATCGATGAAGTATGAGTAAAATCTTCTTCCAGATTCTTATTTTATGTACATCTTTTTTATATTCCCATTGCCTTCCCGAGTCTGACCTGTGTTGAAATATTAGTACTGTGTCCAATATACAATTAATCAATTGAAATTGTGCTTTCATTTATTAATGGAGTCATTAATTCCAATTTCATTATTGCTACATTATCATCTTTAAGAAATTAGACAACATCATTTTTATTCTCTCATATTCCCTACATTTGCCACTACAGATTCAATAGTTAATTTGTAAGATTTTTTATGGTTTTATTTATTTCATTTGATAAAGCTTACAACATCAACAATTCATCTTAATCTTTTTATTTCACTTTCCAGTTTGGTGTTGGTGTCTCTCAAATTGCTAAAATGAAATTGCCTTCAAATGCTGCATTGAAAATTCCACCTAAAAAACATGTAGAGTTACAAGATGCTCTATTTTGTTTCTAATTCAAATTTAACTGTCTCAAACATTTTTGAAATTTCCTTTGGGCTTAAGTGACTAGAAATTTAATCAGCTCTTTAATTTTAGTCCGTAGGTGTGTTTACTTCAAGAGAAAATAATTATATTTCAAACTTTGATACTTGATGGAAGAATATTTATGATTCAAACTTCAAACTTCGATAATTGTTTTTATCTCTTCTTAACAATAGGACAAGCTAATATAATATTAAAGCATATGAGGCCTCTTTTTTCAAATGCAAATATCATTATTTCGAATATATGAAATTTTTTGTTCTAAAGCATTTAGTGAAGAAGTAAATTTGTTGTTGTATGCTTTCTCAATTCCCTATTAAACTTTACTTATTTGCTATTATAAATATCATTCTTAAAAATGCATCTAGCACTTCTATATATTATTGTCACATGTATTATTACATTTGACTGTCTTTGTGACGCCCCGAACCTTACCTTCGAGTGTCACATATTAAACATAATAACTTTTGCTTTTGTTACATGGAAAAACTTTTAAATAAAATGAAATATATACGGGAAACTTATTTTCAACTTGTAGTAAAATATCTCTATAAAATTTAATGTCCAACAGAAGTACATGCTGACCTGAAATTTTTCTTTACGTATACGAACTCAGTGCAGTCACGGCTGGTTGGGGCAGCCAGTTCAAACATTTTTATAAAATTCATCCCAACTCCATTTTCTATGAAATCTATGGAATTGGAAAGATATTTTCAATTAGTTTCCTATATTAAAATATGGAAAGTTACAAAGATCATGTGATATAGACGTTTTATTAAAACAGTGAGGTACTGTACAGAAACTTTAGATTGACCTTTTGACGTTTAAAAATTTATATCTCAGGCCACACAAATCCAAATGTAGTGATTCTTGAGCTCATATAAAGAAGACTCGAATAGGAACGCATCAGTATTTTTAGAGTCTCAAATAGGTGTCTATAGAATTAGTAATAGTATTTTGAATTGACCCTAAAAACCTGTCCAGTTTCTGCCTCTTTTATCATTGCAGGAAAAAGGTCTATAAAAATTTCTCTTAGCATAACATGAAAGATATGATCACAAAATTTACTTCCATTACCATATTACATCATGTCTTATCCATGTTTATATTTAATACTGCAAGAAATACATATGAAAAACAGTTTTTTGAACAAAACATACGTAAAGGAAACTGATGCAAAATAAATTTGTCCTTAATCCATCATCAAGTATGCGAATGACTTCCTCCAACTCAACGATCATGAATCTGAAAATTTAGTATAAAATACTATGAGTATAAAGAATACTCTGTAAGATACCATGCTCAGATTTAACATGTTAATATTACACAAAAGAAAGCATTCAAACACATACTTGCATATTCCGGCTTGCCGGTACCCTTCGGACTTGTCCTAATGCATAAATAGATATCTAACTTTGTGGACTTGTCCACATCTTTCATATTATGGTTTTTCATGCGTGGCTTAAGCATAAATATTATCATGAGATCCTACCACTTGAGCATAGAAAGTATCTTACCTTAAAGCTTGGAGAAATTTTGGCAGAAAATAATACTTGAAAGTGCTAGCCTTTGCTCTTCTTCTTCTTCTATTCTTACTATATCTTTTCTCTTTACTCTCTTCCACTAACTCTTGCTGTTGGATTTTCTTTGAAAGTAATATTTTTGGTTGCAAAGATATTTAAGGAACGTCCCTTAATAATCCAAGGGAAAGAAGACCTATGAACTAAGGCAAAGAGGTTAACTATTTCCTATTGGTGTATCCACATGCAAGATTGATCTCCAATAGCTCTTGCATGCACTCCATGCATTTACCTCATATATTTAATTAAACACCTCATGCTTAAGTTGAACACCTCATGCTTGCTTGTTACCTAACTATACACCTCATTTCATGCTTGAATATTAAACACATAACACCAAATTACTTCACTCCAAAGATAACTCTCGGCCAGGTGAATATGAAATACTTATCAATAGTAATTAGGTATAAAACTTGACATTAATCCCCAAAAAAATTTAATTAACTAATCTTGGAAAATTTTTAATCAACCAACAATGCAAACTTGGCAATCACTAATAATTTTGGCCATATAAAATTTGAAAAGTTAAATTATCATCAAAAAAATTAAATAAGTAAATTAAACGAGCACAAAAAAAATTTCGGAGTATTACATCCCTCCTCCCTCAAACTTGGTTGAAAAGTTCTGGATACTTGGTCTTGATGTCCTCTTCTCTTTCCCAAGTTGATTCTTCGACATCATGGTTTCGCCATTGGACTCTCACTAATGGAATTTCTTTTGTCCTCAGTTGCTGGATTCTGCGATCTAAGATTGCTACTGGTTTTTCCTCAGAAGTCATGCTTTGTTGGATATCTAATGGTTGATAACTAACCACATGACTCGGATTTGACACATATTGTCTAAGCATTGACACGTGGAATACATCATGAATTGCTGAAAAATCTGGTGGCAGAGCTATTCAATAAGCTGCATTTCCAACTTTTTGCAAAATTTCGGAAGGGCCCACAAATCTTGGTCGAAGTTTTCCCTTCTTTCCAAAGCGATAAACTCCCTTCATCGGTGCCACCTTTAGAAAAACCTTATCACCAGCATTGAATGCTAAATCTTTTCTCCTTTTATCAGCATAACATTTTTGTCGATCTTGAGCTGCCTTAATTCTAGCTCTTATCTTATCAACCGGTCGACTGGTTTCCTCAATTATTTATGGTCCCAATACTCTTTGCTCACCTACTTCATCCCAATAAAGAGGAGATCTACATTTTCTACCATATAGAGCTTCATAAGGTGTCATCTTTATCGTAGCTTGATAGCTATTATTATAGGCAAACTCTACCAATGGTACATAATTTTCCCAACTGCCTCCTAAATCAAGGACGCAGGCACGTAGCATATCCTCTAAAGTTTGTATAGTCCTCTCTGATTGTCCATCTGTTTGAGGATGAAATGTCGTACTAAAACTTAATTTGGTTCCCATAGCTCCTTGCAAACTTTTCGAAAATTTAGAAGTAAATCTTGGATCTCTATCAGATACGATCGAGGATGGGACACCATGTAAGTGGATGAACTCTTTGATTTATAATCGTCCATATTGATCCATACTGAAATTCATCTTCACTGGTAGAAAATGAGCTGACTTTGTTAATCGATCGACTATAACCCACATAGCATTATTTCCCCTAGCTGATTTTGGAAAACCCATAACAAAATCCATAGTTATATTTTCCCATTTCCATTGTGGAATTTTTAATGGTTCCAACAATCCTAATGGCCTTTGATGTTCAGCTTTCACTTGTTGAAAAGTCATGCACTTCTTAACAAAAAGACCTATGCACCGTTTCATATTTCTCCACCACAATATACTCAGGTCTCGATACATCTTTGTACCTCCTGGATGAGCAGTATATGGAGTTAAGTGTGCTACTTCAAGAATTTATTTCATCAATCCCTCATCTTTTGGTACACACAACCTTCCCTTAAAAAGTAAGGCTTTATCAGGGCCTAATTCAAAATCCTTTCGCTTGCTAGTACCGACTTCTATTTTAATCTTTTCTAGGAAAGAATCACCATCCTGTGCTCCTCTAATTCAATCTCTAAGTGGTTGTCGAATCGTTAGAGCCGATATCCTAGTGATAGTTTGTGTTGGTGGAGTAATTACTTCTAGATGTAAGTTTTCGAAATCCTTTAACAACTGGTCTTGCATAGTAATTAACATTCTTAAATGTCCAACTGTCTTTCTGCTAAGCGCATCTGCTACTACATTAGCTTTACCAGGATGATAAAGGATAGTGCAATCATAATCTTTACTAGCTCTAGCCATCTCCTCTGCCTCATATTTAGTTCCTTTTGGGTGAAAAAGTACTTCAGACTCTTGTGATCAATATATATATCACACCTAGATCATAATGACGCCCTATCTTAAGGGCATGAACTACTGCAGCTAATTCTAGATCATGCATTGGGTAGTTCTGTTCATATTGTTTCAATTGTCTAGAAGCGTAAGCTATCACCTTTCCTTTCTGCATCAGGACACACCTTATGACTATATATAAAGGCCTTGGAAAACACATTGGTTCCATTAAAGGCATACTTCATCTCTAATGCATTTGTTAAAAAAATTGATGAATGATTTAGGTCCACCTGTGGAGATAAACAGTGGACGATCAGTGGCCCAACACGAATTAAAGAAGTAGATGAAGACAATAGTCCACTTGCAGAAACATGCTTCCAATTTACTCCATTTTATGAACTTGAAAAGTTCATAGACACGGATATAGAGAGAGGTATTTTAAAACCCTACTATAAATCAATTTATTACCTTATTAATATACCACACTACAATGTTAACTCATTTTCCATAGCTTTTGTTGGAGTTGCTATCGTTGTGCACCCTAAACGGAAACCATCTACCAATAAAAACATAGATTCATCTTTCCAAAACGTTATCCTAGTCAATGAAAGGTATTTGTCTGTGTATATAATCCTTAAACCTGTTGAACAATTGTACAACCTGCCAAATAATCCTTAGCTGTTAACAATTAGTATAACAAATTTTTATATCTTCTTTGTGTTCATCGTATAGACTGCAGGTAGTGATACTAACAATTTGGGACAATTTCATCAACAATAAAGGAGTGGAGATACTTGACTATCTCATGAAAAAACCGTTATTCGTGGGAAACCATTTGAAAATAACACCGTTCAATTGTAAATAACGACATTTCAAACTTTGCTTTTACAAAAGACACTTTTAAATATTTGCTTTAACTAGGTTGTTTTTCTAGGAATCTCATTGTCAAGCAAGGAAAACAGTTCGATCTTGATCAATCCGAAATTCTAAAAAGTAACTGAGTTTAAGGAATGATTAGTATGATTATTTATTATATTATCACTATTTAGTATACTAAAATATTATAAAAGTGTATCCTACATTTTAGTAGCACTTGCAATAATTCATATATTTTTTCTTGTATGTACTTATTTCAGGATTGAAAGAAAAAAGAGATCTTTACAGGAATGATCACTCAAAAATCATATGATTTTCCAAATACATCGAGCTTCTCACCACCCCCAATGAATTGAGTTCTGAAAACCAAAGATATTGTTGAACATTAAACTGTGATATACTAGACTTCAATTCATAGTTTACTGTCATTTTACTTGTATTAGAATATTTTTCAGTTTTTTAAGTAGCACCAACTACTTAACTAAAATGTTATATTTATAAAAAATGTGTGCAGCAAAAAATGTTTAGGATGAAAGTTAAAATTAGGTTTAATGCTGGAACTCAACCTTCGTGATACATGGCATGTGATACTTGTGGTTGGATGTCATTTGCTCGACTTAATGAAGTTTATTTCTGCAACTATTGTAAGTAAATGAATGCGAGAGCAATTCCAAGGTAACATTTTAGCACATCAACACAATTTCATTTCTAGCTATTTGAATATGTCCATGATGTTTCTTAAAATAAATTTTACTTTTCCAGAGTACGATGCATGTTTGACTTCTTGATAATACTGGAACGATTGTTGCGTCCTTATTTGGTGATATTGCTGAAAAATACTTGCATGTTTCTGCTGAAAATTTGATGGAAGTTAGGACCAAAGTAAGACTCCTTACCATAATTGAATGCACTTGATTACATTTGCACTTAATAAAATTACAAATTTTCATAATCCTTTTACAGGAAGATCTCTTCAACGCTGATCAACCATGATCTGAGAAAAAATAATCCAAGATTCGATGTCATGAATATTCTTGATAACACTAAGGAGAAAATTGAAGAATCCAGAGTCATCTTAGGAGCTGAACCAAAGAACAAAAAGGCTATGACTTCGACCTCACCAAGTAGTCACCACTTTCATCTCAATGCAAGGAGGAGTCTGTTGTTTGACAAGGAAGAAATAGAGCAGCAGAAAAGGTAGAAAAAATCAGCTGATACCCTGACAAATGAGGGAAAAATGCTCAATCCATGTGATGATAATGTTGAAAAAACGGATAACTAATCTCATTCAAATACCATTCCTTTGCTGATGTTATTTATATATAATACAAGTTGCTTTCACAAACATTGTAATAATCAGTGGTACCTCTTTTGGAAATCTTTTGTTATAAAATTAGGTCTGATGGTGATGAACCATTTAAATTGTTGATGTTAATTATGTTTTAAGGTAATGTGAAAAAGTGAGCATCAGCACTTGTCTTATGTAAAAATGTATGTTCTTATTTATATTTTCTTACACATGTTGCATTGATGCTTTAAATTGTTGCTCAGATCTTCTAAGTAGCTTCTATTTACTTAAATAGATTGCATTGGAATCTTTATGAAATTTACAACAAGACTCTAATCAATATGTACAAAACTATATTAACTTTGTTTCACACGTTCCTTTAAGTTTGTCTTAGAGAAATGATTTAAATATCTGATATTTGTACCTTGTTTTGAAGTCTTTAGGTTTGGCTTAATGAGTTTCATGTATGATACCATAAAATGCATTTGTTCTTTTTAATGGTTAATAAAAAATAAATGGTAAGGATCAATCCAATTTTTTTTCCCTTCCCTTTGAGTCCATTAAATGGGGATTTATAGAACCATTGAATTGCATAGAAAAATTTCATGGTACCGTTTTATGAAATATGCTATATTTCCTTTCATTATGTGAATAAAATGATGTAGTTTATGAAATCTATCTCTAAATAAGTATCATTCATAAACTACAATTATACATTTAAAACACTTTTCGTGTGGTTTTGTTATAATTTCAGATTATAATAATCATATTAACTATAGAAATAATTCTAGGAAGACATTAATAAGAATACAATTTCTGTCCCACTATAATTTAATAAGAATATAATCATCTACTCAACAATAACAGATATCGTGCAACACACGATTCACCACTAGTTGTAATAAATTACAAATGTAACTAATTAATTACTATTGTAACATAATTGTTTATTAATATTTACTCCAAATTTCTTGTTTATTTTAAAATTAATTGAATTAGTTATAAATTATAATGAATTAAATTTTGTAATTAATTACAATTGCAACTTAATTATATCCTATAATGAATTATGATTTGTAATTGATTACAATTGTAAGTTTATTTCAATTTTGTAATTTTAAAACATGAAAAGAATTTTTGCTAAAAATTCAATTAGTTCAAATTTACAAATGAATGATTTTCTCACTAAAAAATCGAATTAGTTACAATTGTAACTTTATTTCAGATTTTGTAGTTAATTACAACTTTAAATTTATTTCAATTTTGCATTTAATTATAATTGTAACTAATGAATTTGTAAAACATAAAATATTTTTTGCTAAAAATTGAATTAGTTGCAATTTACAAGTTTTTTTATTATTATTGTTTTTTTTTTTGCTAAAAATTGAATTAATTACAATTGTAACTTTATTTTAGATTTTGTAACTAATTACAATTATAACTTTATTTCGGGTTTTATAATTAATTACAATGATAATTTTATTTCAATTTTTTAATTAGTTACAACTGTAACTAATGCTTATCTTTCACTTACATTGATTCAATATAAGACATAAAGCGCTTGTTTTCCACTAAAAGGCATGAAGTGCTTATTTTACAATTAAATTGGCTCAACATACATAGAATATTCCTTTAGTTGTTATTCTTTTTCACTTTTTTTTTTTTTTTTTTTTTGAGAATGTAAGTAGTTGAATCTTGAGAAGAAAAATTGTGATAAAGATCTGCAACTCTTCAAGAAAATGAGAAAACTCTATTTGTTAGACTTATTTGTTTGGAAAATTCCCTACAAACACTTCCTGATGTTACAAATTATAGATTCTACACAAAATTATACATCCAATGTAGTGGCTGAATTCAGTCTCGGTTCGAGGAGAATCTTCAACATCTTCTAATAACTTTCCTTAATGCTTGTGTAATTGAACATGTTGTTTCGGTTTTCGATCCCTTGTGAACTTCAAAATGAAGTAATTCAAATCCTGTTGACTACCTTCAATTTTAAGGGTGGGAGTGGGTATGTGTGGGGATAATTTTCTAAATGTAAAGAAAATATACCTGAGATTTTATAGTCAAAGAGTACCCATCAGTGTTGATCGAACAGATTGAGAATCCAAACGAAATTTGCTTATGGCTTCCATGACTTCAAGCTACACATTCTCTCTCCACGGGCACCTCATCTCTATCAACACATCCTTGTTAGCAACACTAACAATTATATTATCAAATTAAAGGATAAATCTCTGCCCATTACGTGGGAACCAAATTAAGAGGCTTTGACAAAGTGGGAAGAAAGAACAGTCTCCGACCATCATCGAATCTGCCGATGTTCAAGGAAAACACATCACAGCCCGGAGAAAAGAACACCCAGATGGATACGTAGCCTCCCTAAAACCAATCTAGGTCTGCTAACTTTTAGAAAGAAAAGTTCTACCGATTTTTTTCACTTGTTTTTAGATTTTGAATTATACCTGATTTCCAAAAATATTTTTGAAACATCTGGCTTTAAAATTTTTAAATATAAAAGCATGAAATGTCGTAATTTATCCAACTAGTAAAGTTTCATTTTTTTCCAAATAATTCAAGCACGTTAGGTCTTCAAGTTATGGGAGTGTACACTTTAGTCTTTTTCTTTGTTTTATCTCCAATTGTATCCAGAATTGAGTTTTTCCATCCAATTGTTATGTAATTGCTTCAATTCCTCATTTTTTTTTTTCATTTTGGGGTAAAACCTAAAAAATTATAATAAATAACAATAAACTCAGTAGAATTTATTTATGAAAGACAACTTAATATTCAAATTATGATGGAAAAATAGGTGTATAAAATACATTTATCACAACGAAAGACAAGATTTCGTGGTAAATGTAACATCCTAAAAATTGCGTATCTTTATCTATTTAGTTTTAGCCACAGTTTTAAGGGATGATAAGGAAATCTTAAGAAAAGATGAGAAAAATATTCTTAATTATGATTTCAAGGACCAAATTGGCTTAAAATAAAATTATGAATAGTATTTGGATTTAATTAGAAATTAATTTATATAATAAGGACTAAGCTCAAAATCTGGGGAACATTCAGCTTAAATTACAGAATTGCCATGGTAGAGGACTCAAATTTATGACCCTAGTAAATAATATGTTTTAAGCCATTTCCGATGCATGTTGCACCATCTTGTAGATTACAATGAGTTTTACACATTGGTATCAGATTTGAGATCATCTAAGGCCGCCAGTCACCTTAAAAATCGAGCCAAACCTGCATACCTGAAAATGTAGGAAAAACCTAAAAATCTGGAATTTTGGCCAAGTATAAAATCCTGTCAAGAAGCCAACTTTGGAGGACTGGCTCAAATTGTGGATTGGCCCATTCTCTTTGCATGTATGACCATTACGAAGCTGGTAGTGTGAGCTTTCCAACGGTATAAAGAATGGCCAAAATAGACCCCATTTCAACCTTCAAATATTAGCCCAAAAATGACCATATGGAATAGGAAATCTAGGAATTTTGCTATTATAATAATGAATAAATTGGGCACCTGTCCCACTTCATCCAATTTTCTTAGAGAACCTTTGAAAGTGTTATTTTACACAGAATATAGGCTCGATAAATATTCGTATAAATAACCATTGAATTAGCATAAATATAATATGAAATATTAAATAAGTAGAAATATAACAAGGGAATCCAACCAAACACAACCCAAATCTAAGGTTCTATATATACACCTCTACCATGCTCATACTCTTACCCTGAAACAACCACTGAAATCAGCCAAAACCATTGAAACCAGGTAGTATACTTTTCAGAATTTAGAATTCCTAAGAAATTCATTATTCTCTTCATATAATTTCTTTAACCCATGAATGTACAAATATGAATACTCAAATAAATAAGAGATTCACCACTTATACACTCATATAATACCAGAAATAGAATTGAATCAACACTGAAATTCAAAAAATCTAAGTCTGCTGAATCGAATGCCACTGGAAGCATCCGAACCTGATACTAAAGATTTTGAGAATTTTGGTAATAATGAAAATGATTATCAAACAGAGTTATTTTCTAATTTAAATACTATCTTTCAAGCCATAGTTCATCAAGTTATTAACATAATCATATCCATAAAACTATAAATTTCAGGCTATTAATCCTAAAGAAAAACCCAACTTAAGGTGAGTAAGTATATATTTGCTCTTCTATGTTGTACACTATTTCAGATTTATTTTATTTGGATTTATACTTGATGTAAGTTATTCTAGCACTTAATTAAGGTCTTATATTATTTAATCTCGTTTATAAATTTACTTAACTGATGAAGGGATCAAATTGATAGAATAGAAATCTGTACATAATTCTAAACTTCTGTCCAGAATTTTATTTGACTCCCAGACTTTAGTTTCGACTAGACTTATTAATTGATTTCATGAGAGAAAAGTTGCTGACTGAAGTGGTGAATTTCTTATAGGTCTTAAAAATTTTATCTGATGAATCTGAAAAATCTTTGGTCACAATAAAAATGGAAGTGAAATGAAAAATTTAATTTCCCATGAAGTTTAAATTCAATAAGTGAAACTCGTTTACTCCCTTAACTTATGTTTATTTGCCAACATACATGATTCAAAATATTTTCAGAATGGATAAATAAATCTGATGGAAAGATTGGTTTAATAAGAATCACTTGCATGTATCTAGAAATGATGTCTGTACACTAAATAATGCATAATATGATAGTTTAAACTTATTGATCAATGTAGTTAAAGTTATGATTTGTAATTACATGCCAAATTATTTAAACAGGAAAGAAACACGGATTGAATCCAATGCCTAAACCACAATTTTATACTGTCATATTGAAGTGTCAATGTTGTGATGATTTGAGTAATCTCCTTTTATATTTTTAGCGTGTTAAACTTCAGATGTGGATGTATTTTGGAAACACTAGAATTTTAAGTAATGATAATATATTATTTGAGGTTTGACAATTGCATCATAACATGCATGCACGATCATCATAAATGTATGGAAAAGAACACATAATTAAAGAAAGAATTATGAAACTTTATTGAATCCCTATTTAGGTGGTACACCTAGGGAGAAAGTCCCTATTTGAGGTCACAGGCTATTGGATGCCCTTAGAAGAAAGATCCATTTGAGTTAGTATGCTCATGAGAAAAGCGGTCTAGAAAAGAAAGAAAGAAGAAGAAGAATCGAATTTGCAAACTCGTGAGTATAAAAGAAAACTCTTGTGACCTGCTTTGATTAAGAACTCATGCGCGCGGTATACGACCCTATTAGGGAAGGTCCCAAGAGAATAAAGAAAGAATGAGGGAATAAAAGTATATAAATCGTACATGCATCATGTTCCAAGAAAGAAGATAGAAGAAAAGAATGTGTACATCATGCTTGGAATTTCATCCATCATTTTCATATTTGTTCAATTTGAATTGAAGATGATATTTATAAGCATTAGTTCATTCTTATATGAGATGATAAAAAAAGCCAAAGTAAATCACTAAGGTTGGAAGAAAATTTTTGATTGAGAAATAATTCCTAATGCTTCTTATGTTACTTCCCTATTAAGATAATTTATTGAGAATTATGGCATTACTGGCACATTAAGATAATATTTACTTACATATGCAAGCTAAGATTCAAAGTTCAGAGGTAAAGTTAAATAACTCCATGAATTATGTATATTTGTTCTTACTATACACACTAAGCTTCGCCGCTTACAAGTCTTTTATGACTAATATACATAATGGAACGTGAGATGCATGAAGTGATAAGAACTTGGTGGAGAATATCAAGGAATGGTACCGAGTATTAGGGCTTCATAAAAAAACTGTTCAACCTCAAACCGAATCGAAATCGTTGGTTTTAAACTGTTGGTTCGGTTCCACATGGACCTGCCAATATTTTCAAATCAAACCGAACCAAACCATTTCAAAATGGTTTGCTTTAGGTTTCAATTTTGAAAAACCGTTCAAATCAAACCAAATCGCTAATTTTTTAATTAAAAAATTAATTTTTATTCATTTAAATTTAGAGTTTTTCCCCAAAAAATCAAATTTATCTAATGAATAAAAGTTCTCGTCTAATTTCCCAAAAAAAAATGTAAGAAAAAAATAAAAAAAGTTATCTTCTACTGCCCAACCAACAAATCTCATTAATCTATAACTTATACTGCCCTTTAACAATGTACTCCAACCCTAATGTCAATTAGATTCTTTGGACAATAGACCGAGGCGATACGTGTATTTCCAATTCTTCCTGTATTTTGATTTTATTTTGGAGAGTCAGGGAAGATTTTTCGATCGATATCAGAAGGTTCGAACCAGAGTAAGAATTTGAATATCACATGTTTAAATTTCTTTGCAAGCAATATCATTCAATTATTTTATTTTATTTTTCAAAATTTATTCCTTGCTGAATTCCGGAATCTGGACAACAAACCTAAGACCAGCAAGAAGAGAACTAGGGTAAAATGTAATTATTGTGGAAAATTATATAAGCATCATACTAAATATTGCGGGACTAGTACTTTATGGAATCATATCACACATTTATGCAAGACGTATCCGTTTATGGTTTCAGACAAAAAGCAAAAAAGAATAACTAGCTATGATATATCTCAGACTATGATTTTTCTAAGGGTTATGGTGACGATTACCTGTTATGTATGTTCGAAAAGAAGTTAGGGAACAAATACAATGCAATTACAATTGTTTTTGTTAACTTCTTGTTTTTATTTTAAATTGGAAACAAATACGAATGAATTTAACATCTAACATTATTAATTCTCCTATTAGCTTATATATTAACTTATTTTATCTTTATATTAAAAAATACGAATTAATTTAACATCAAAAATATATAATATTATGCCGGTAGGTGAAAATCGCGAATTAAAACCATACCAAACCGCTTGGAATGGTTTGGTTTGGTTTGGGGAAATGTCAAACCGATTGAAATGGTTTGTTTTGAAAATATGTCAAAAAAATCTAACCATGTTCACCCCTACCGAGTATCATATTATTAAAAAAATAGAAGTATAGAGCCATTTCCCTCTTTACTCGGGATTATATATAAAAGAAATGATGTATAAAGTGATGAATGTCTACGATGCGGTAACTTTGATGCCAAATGGAACTTTCTTCTTCATTATATGAGATGTATAAGTGACTAAACTTTTGTATGGTAGCTTTTCCCTTAGTACGCTAGAAGGGTTATTTTGTATCAGATATCTAACTTGTTTGTGTATGACTACCCTTGCAAATCATCCTTGTATTTTGTTAATAGGGTGATTAGATGAAAATGTGATAGGGTATATAATGTGCTATGTAAGGGAAAACATTAATGTTTTGTAAGGCTCCAAGTTAATATTATAATGTTTATGTTATGAAGTGGAATGGTTTTCCTAAAGAAAATATAGACTAAAAATCTTGAAATAATAGAATAAAGCATTTGAATTCTAATGATATGATACTAGTAACAAAGAAATGTTGTAATAATAGATTTAAGCAATTGATATCAGTAACTATTGGACAGTAGTATATCTAGATCAGAACATGTATGATACTAATAGCAATCTGAAGCTGTGTAGATAGCTCAATTTGAAGCTATTGGTATCCATATAAAAAGAAAAAATTTCAGACGGATTTTTGGGGACGTTACAAGGTGGTATCAAAGCCTGGTTAAAAGGTTCTGAAGACTATAATAATATGATACTTCCATTCCGAGATATCATCCATTAAGTATGTTATCAAAATTTTACATTTAAGAGTTATAAATGCCATAAAGATGTCTATCATTTAAGGGGTAGAATGACCTATAAAATCAAAGACTTTGAAGTAGAAGAAGGAAATTCTTTACATTATAAACATGTTCCTTACATAAGAGATTAAAGATTCAGTTATATCATTGAGAATATATGAACCTTCGTTTCCTTAATACAAAAGTGTTTACATTAGGGATAGAAAAGTTTACAAAGATGACCCCCTAATGGTCATTACAAAAGATATCCTAGCAAGTAAAGATACTAATTATCTTCTTCTTCATCACAGCCATTTTCTTATTCCTCTTCCTCACTTCTCGAACACTCTTCAATGGATTTTTCTGGAGCTCGGACAGACTCTTTCAGGCCATGAAGTTCATCCCTCACTTCGGTTTGGAAGCACCACATATCTACCAAAAAGCCATCCCAATTTTCTGTATTTGTACGCATGCTCCTAGTAAACACGAGGTATTCCTGCCTGAACCCAAATTCCATCCTTCAACAAAAAACTGCTCTAAGGAGAGATGTCTTTCCTATTTCATTACTCCAGGGTAAAGAAGATACCTTTTCACCTGAGAAGTCTACCTCCAATTTTTGCATCAAACTAGTGATTAAACAACCAAATACCATTATCCTAGGGGTAGGATGAAGGATAAATTTGGACATACTAAAAATAATCAGATCACACACATTCAATCGGTGCCCTATCACAACTCGCCACATCATCCATATATCTTCCTTAGATAAACGTGATAATCGACCTGATCTAGGCCTAAAGAAATGATCCAAAATCATATGGAGTAACCTCATGTCCCCGCTTAAACAAGATACATCACACCTAGGGGAGACTAATTTTGGATCTTCATACAAAACTCTATAAGCCTCAAGCAAATTGAATTTACCTCCAAAAGGTTCCCTAGGTAATGGCACATCATATATTTGAGACAACAATTCCGGGTTAATTATGAATGACCTACCCTTCACATAAGTAGATATATGGTCCTGTACATCTTCTCCATTATCCAACAACTTAGCGTTGCAATAGAAATTCCTCACAATCTTGTCACAGTAACATCCCTCTACCCCCAATATATTCAACCAATTGAAATTTCAAAATTGCACCAAGTATGGAAATTGGATAGACTCGAGAAAAGCCATACTAATGTACCTTCCAGGTGCAAGCTTGACGTTCTTAAACTTCTCAAAAAGAGCACTTGAAATAGAATTCTTGAACCAGAGAGTAGGATATTCAATTAAAGCAGGTGGAGGAGTGGCCGAACGGGAAGTAGAGCCATGAGTTCGAAGGATTTTCCCACCTTTCTTCTTCACATTCTCTTGGTTTTTCTCATTACTAGAATGGGCTTTTTCCTTTTGAGGGTTGAAGAGGGGCAATAAAATTGTGGAGAAGAGGTGTAGATTAAAATTAGGAATTTGGTAGAAATTGGAAGGATTGAAAGAGAAAGAGAGATCAGTTATGTTGGGGGATTAAAAGTAGGGTAGTGGGCCGGGTCTAATAAATAGATATATGGGCCAAGATAAATTCATTAGATATATGGGCCAACAAGTATCTAGGCTTGGGATTTTTTCCAATAATTTTATAACTTTTGGTCTAGTTGATCCATTAATATTATATTGGATCAACTTAGATTGACGAATATTTGAAATGATTAATTTCTCTTATATATTCATGTCAATTTTGTTTAATATTATTTTGAATAGTTTATGCTCTAGTGTCATATTCCGTTCAAGATGTGGAATTAAGGCTTTCTTAACAACTTTAGAAAATTTTAGGGATGGCACGAGCGAACCCAACTATTGACCGATTAACTCAACTCATCGAGCAACAAGCAAGGCAGATTGAACAACTTGTTAATAATCCTTTGAATGATCTCGATAGAGAAAGAAACCAAAGTAGTGAACGATTTCGACGTTTAAACCCACCTACTTTTAACGAAGTGAAGGATCCAATTGAGGCCGTAGAACTGGCTAAGGACAATGGAGAGAATGTTCGAGTATGCACACATGGCTAATGCTAAAAAATTAATCTGTGTATCCTTCATGCTTTGAGGAAGCGCGGGTCATTGGTGGGACACATTGATGAGTATGGGTGAGACAACAAATTTAACATGAGAAAGGTTTTGTGAGATCTTCAAATCTAAATACTTCTCTACGTTTGTAAGAAATAAAAAATTGAAGAGTTCATTGAATTACATCAAGGATCCATGATGACGGCTGAATATATCAAGAAATTTGAAGAGCTATCACGTTTTGCTACACACATGGTTGGAACCAATGGACACAAAGTTGACAGATTCCTCGAAGGACTTAAACCTAATCTAAATAGAGATGTGCTAATGTCAGGAATTCAAAACGTAACTTTTCCTGAAATTGTTGATAAGGCCTTACTAGCAAAATAAGCTAAACTGAGAATTCACAAAGCTCTTGAAGCAAGGTATCAAAATAAAAGTCAGCATATGAACAAGCCAGGGGATCGGAACAACCAGACTTGGAGAAACAATCAGAATAATAAGAATAAAAGGAAATGGATTGGAAAAACACGTAAAGAGAGAGATCACAACAACCAAAAATCAATCAGAAGGAGAGAACAGAAAGAGTTATTGGCAGTTGTAGTAAATGCGGAAAGACACACTCAGGAGAATGTTTGTTTGGTAATAGGATATGCTACACTTGTCAAATGAAGGACATATCTCTACAAATTTCCCCACAAAGTATGGACAAGGAAAGGCAAGAGCATTTGCAATGGTTAGGCTTGAAGCTGGAATAAGTAATGATGTTGTTTCAGGTACTATTTACATTAAGTCCAAACTTGTATATGCTTTGTTTGACTCTGGGGCCACTCATTCTTTTATAGAAACCAATATGTTGGATCCCCTAAACCTAACCACTGAATTTCTTCCTTTAGAAATGGAAGTTAGCCTACCTTCTGGAACCAATTGTTACGTTAACTATTATGTTCCAAACGTACCAATTGAAATTAGAGTGAAAAAACATATCCTATAGACTTGGTTTCTATATTTAAGAGATTTTGATATAATTCTGGGTATGAGTTGGTTATCTTGTTATCAAGTAACCATTGATTGTAGGGCAAAAACATTGAATGTGTCTAAACTAGGAACTATAGCTTTTTCCAAACCGGAGAAAACTTCAAAATTCATCATTTCGGCACTGAAAGCAACAAGACTATTAGTAAAGGGTAATAAGGGGTTTTCGATCAGTCTGCATTAGATTTAGACACAATAAAAACATGAACCTTTGCGAACCACTACACCTATAGTACGAGAATACCCAGATGTGTTTCCTGAGGATTTGCCAGGGGTATTTCCTAAGAGAGAGATTGAATTTGGGATAGAGATTTTTACCGGGAACTTAACCCATTTCAAAGTCACCTTACCGCATAGCACCCACTGAACTTAAAGAGCTTAAAATCTAGTTAGATGAATTGATCCTCAAAGGTTTCATCAGACCTAGTACACCCCCGAGGGGAAGTCCAGTGCTGTTTATGAAGAAAAAGGACGGCACAATGAGAATGTGCATTGGTTATCGTGAATTGAAGAAGGTGACAATCAAAAATAAATACCCGCTACCTCGAGTAGATGATCTATTTGATCAACTCCAAGGTTTTGCCGTATTTTCCAAGATAGACCTTAGATCCGAATATCACCAATTACGGATAAAACATGAGGATATCCCAAAAACAACCTTCTGTACTTGTTATAGTCATTTCAAATTTTTGGTAATGCCTTTTGGATTGACAAATACTCCAGCAGCATTCATAAATCTGATGAATAGAGTATTCCAAGAATGTCTGGACAAATTTGTGATAGTGTTTATCGATGATATTCTAATTTACTCTAAGACAAAAGAAGAGCATGCCACACATTTAAAGATTTTTTTACAAGTCTTAAGGGAAAGACAATTGTATGCCAAATTTAAGAAGTGTGAATTTTGGTTAGAGAAAGTGGCATTCTTGGGGCATATTGTGTCAAAAGAAGGCAAAGACCATCATCACCTACATAAGTTGGGAGTTTCTTGGGTTTAGTAGGGTATTATAGACGTTTAGTTCAAGATTTCTCAAAAATTGCTACCCCATTAACCCAATTAACCAGCAAGAATATACAATTCAAATGGAATGAAGATTATGAACGGAACTTTCAAGAAATAAAGAAAAGGCTTACATCAGCTCCTGTTTTGGAAATTCCATCTCCTGAGGGTGGATATATTATCTATAGTGATGCCTCTAAACAAGGATTGGGGGTGTGCTCATGTAAAATGGTAAGGTGATTGCCTATGTCTCTAGAAAATTAAAGTTGTATGAGAAAAACTATCCTACACATGACCTGGAATTGGCAGCGATAGTTTTTGCTTTAAAAATATGGAGACATTACTTATACGGTGAAAAATTTGAAATATTCACAGATCACAAATGTTTGAAATTTTTCTTAACTCAAAAGGAGCTAAACATGCAACAACTTCAATGGTTAGAGTTAATCAAAGATAATGATTATACCATCAGCTCTCACCCAAGAAAGGTAAACATAGTAGCAGATGCATTAAGTCGAAAGATGCCAAAGAAATAAAGAGATTTGGGTAAAGAAATAGAGAACCTAAGCTTGGAAATTCTTTCATCAAGAGATGTAAAGTTATTTGCTATGATCATTTAGTCAACTCTACAAGAAAGGATTAAAGAAGCACAAAAAACAGAGGTTTTTCCTGAGAAAATAAGGAGAAGGATAGCGTCCGAGAAGCCCTCTGATTATCAAATATCAATTCATGGATTCCTTCAGTATAAGGATAGGATTTATGTGCCCGACAATGAAGAAATTAGGAAGGAGATCCTTCAAGAGGCTCATAATGTACCATAATCAGCACATCTATGGTCAACAAAGATGTACCAAGAAATCAAAAAGCTGTATTGGTGGTTGGATATGAAGAAAGAAATTGCAGAGTTCATGACCAAATGCCTTATTTTTCAACAGTTTAAAGTCGAGAACCAAAGACCGACAGGTACCTTAGAACCCTTACCAGTTCCCGAATGGAAATGGGAAGATATATCGATGGATTTTGTCGTAGGTTTACCAAGGACAGTTAAAGGCTGTGATGCTATTTGGGTTATAGTAGACCGATTAACAAAATCAGCACATTTTCTCCTTGTTAATATGCAAATCTCTACATCCATGAAATTATGAGATTAATATGCAAATCTCTACATCCAAGAAATTATGAGATTACATGGAGTACCCAAAACCATTGTATCAGATCGAGATTCTAGATTCTTGTCCTGTTTTTGGAAAAATCTGTACGAGTCTCTAGGGACTAAACTACATTTTAGTACTGTATTTCATCCTCAAACAGATGGAAAGACAGAAAGGGTGGTTCAAATTTTAGAGGACATGCTAAGAGCAAGTATTTTCCAATTCGAAGGAAGTTGGGATAAGTATTTATCCTTAATTGAATTTGCATACAACAATAGCTATCAAGAATCCATAGGAATGCCACCGTATGAAGCATTCACTAGTGCAGAAAGACTCATTCGCGTCGGTTGTAATAGGCAATACGCGTCGGTTGTAGAGGCGATGTATATGATGCAGACGCGTAAAGTCTTGACTTTACGCATCAGTTGTAAAAATCGACGCCTAAAGTTTAAAGTTCGATCGGTTGTAATATTACAATCGACGCCTAAAGTTCGACTTTAAGCGTCAGTTGTAATATTACAACCGACATCTAAAGTCTTTTTTTTTTTTTTTTACTTTAGGCGTCGGTTGTAATATTACAATCGATGCCTAAAGTCTTTTTTTTTTTGACTTTAAGCATCAGTTGTAATATTACTACCGACGCCTAAAGTCTTTTTTTTTTTGGGTGGGGGGGAAGCACCACATTTCTTTCATCCGTTTCATTGCAAGTCAATAGAACTTCAATAATTCAAATATTGCAATTTATCCATCTACTAACTAAAAATCAACAATACAAAATTAACATCCAAACTAAACTAATAAAAAGTACATTTAAACCAAATTCAATCATACACTAACAATTAACTAGGTGAAATATCCATACATATATACAAACACATCTATAATATAAATAACCGTATATATATATACAAAATTAACTAAATATATTAATTAACACACATACACAGAGAAAATATATAAACATATATACATTTATATATATTATATATAATACATATATTTACATATTATCTACATACATTATACATACATAAATATTATTACATACATTATATACAAACACATGTATATAAAGAGGGAGGTGGGTAGATCTCTTACGAGGTGGGAGGGAGGAGGCCGGGGGGTAATGGAGGTGGTGGAGGCGTACGACGGAGGTGGAGGTGCGAGTTCGGTGGTTCGGGTGAGAGAGAGATAACGAGAGAGGCGGGAAGATATCGAGTAGTGAAAAAAAGAGAGACAATCTACGCATTTTGCTGATAAGTATATAAAGGAATAGGCGTTGGTTCTTGAAGAACCGACTCCTAAACCCGGTTTTACACGAATACGCGTCGGTTCAATAAGAACCGACGCGTGTTCTCTGATTTTACACGTCGGTTCTTCAAGAACCGATGCGTATTCTCCGATTTTACGAGAAACCGACGCGTATTATTTAGCCTTAAACTTTATGCGTCGGTTGTAATATTACAACCGACACGTATTCTTCGACTATATTTACAAAAATGCCACCGTCCTTTTATTGGCGTTGGTTTTACTAAAAATCGACGTATATTCCTCATTTTCTTTGTCATTTTTGTACTAGTGATTGTACGGTAGGAAGTGTAAATCACCCTTATATTGGGATGAAGTGGGTGAACGCAAAATTTTGGGACCAGATTTAGTTCAAGAAATGACAAGAATTTTTCAGAAAGTCCGAAAAACATTTTTGCAGCCCAGGATCGCCAATAGAGCTACGCAAATAAACGTCGCAGACCTTTAGAATTTGAAGTTGGTGATAAAGTATTCATTAAAATTTCACCAATCAAGAGGATGTTCAGATTTGGAAAGAAATGGAAACTTACCCCAAGGTACATTGGACAATTTTGAAATTAAGGAGAGGATTGGGAATTTAGCCTACAGATTTTCCTGCATAATTAGAAAAAGTACACTATGTATTCCACGTGTCCACTCTTCGAAAGTACATTCTTGATCTCTCAGATGTACTTAATGACATTCCCAATGAAGTTCGAGCAAATTTATCATGGAAAGACCCGTAGAGATTCTTATGCGAGAAGTGAGGTGTTTTCATAACAAAGAAGTACCCATAATGAGAGTGTTATGGAGAAGTAATACCATTGAAGAAGAGACTTGGGAGTGCGAAGACGAAATGAGGGATAAGTTTCCAGAACTCTTCTAGGTAAAATCTTGAGGACGAAATTTCTTTTGGGGGGGGGGGTGGGATTGTAACATCATAGGTTTAAGGGATGGTAAGGAAATCATAAGAAAAGACGAGAAAAATATTGTTAATTATGATCTCAAGGACAAAATTGGCTTAAAATAAAATTATGAATAGTATTTGGATTTAATTAGAAATTAATTTAAATAATAAGGATTAAGCTGAAAATCTGGAATGATTTAGCTAAAATTATAGAATTCCCATGGTAGAGGACTCAACTTTATGACCATATTAAATAATATGTGTTAAGCCATTTCCGATGTATGTTACACCATCTTGTAGATCACAATGAGTTGTACACATTGGTATCATATTTGAGATCATCTACGGCTAGGAGTCACCTTAAAAATCAAGCCAAACCTGCATTATAACAAGGGAATCCAACTAAACACACCCAAAACTGAGGTTCTATATGTATACCTCTACCCTGCTCATACTCTAACCCAGAAACAACCACTGAGATCGGCCAAAACCATTGAAACCATGTAGTATACTTTTCAGAATTTTGAATTCTTAAGAAATTCATCTATCTCTTCATATAATTTCTTTAACCATGAATGTACGAGTTATGAATACTCAAATAAATAAGATATTCATCACTTATACACTCTTATAATACCAGAAATAGAATTGAATCAACACAAATTCAAAAAATCAAAGTCTTTAGAATCTGGTGCTACTGGTAGCATCCGAATCTGTTACTAAAGATTTTGAGAATTGTAGTAGTAATGAAAATGATTATCAAACAGAGTTATTTTCTAATTTAAATACTGTCTTTCAAGCCTTAGTCCATCACGTTATTAACTTAATCATATCAATAAAACTATAAATTTCAAGCTATTAATCCTAAAGAAGAACCCAGCTTAAGGTGAGTAAAGTATATATTTTCTCTTTGCTGTTGTACACTGTTTCATATTTATTTTATTTGGATTTATACTTGATGTGATTATTCTTGCACTTAATTAAGATCTTGTAGTATTTAATAATGTTTATAAATTTACTTAAGTAATTAAGGGATGAAATTTGTAACACCTAGTCCAGGAAAGTTTAAAAAGAAATGATAGGTACTACTTATACCAACAAAGTGCACCTTCTTTTCTGGAAGTTCATCGTTAAAAACTCCACAATTAAGCATGCTTGACATGGAGCAATTCTACGATGGGTGACCCCCTGGGATGTTTTCTTGGGGACCATGCGAATGAGAATAAAGCATGTAGAAAATATCCTTGTTGGTACACTGGAGATAGTACATTTTCGATCTAACGGCCAGGACAGCCCATTAAGTGGGACTCGGGTCGTTACAAAAGGTATCAGAGTCGGCCGCTAGCTGGAAATCGGGAACTAATTGCTATGCAGGACAAAGTGTTAAGCCACAGGATGGGAGCCAGCTCTTGAAACCGTAGGAGCCACCTCTAGAATCCCAATGCCTGGCAAAGGATCTTCAGATGGATTAAGCACAACGAGGACATCACGGGTCTTACAGGGGGTGATTGTAACACCCAGGCCAGAAAAGTTTAAAAGGAGATAATAGGTATTACTCATACCAATAAAGTGCACCTTCTTTTCCGGAAGTCCATCGTTAGAAACTCTATATTTAAGCATGCTTGGCTTGGAGCAATTCTATATGGGTGACTTCCTGAGAAGTTTTCTCGAGGAGCATGCGAGTGAGGACAAAGCATATGCTGAAAAGACCCATATTGGTGCAGTGTGGATAGTACGTCGTCAATCTAACGGTCGGGACAACCCATTAAGTGGGACCCGGGTCGTCACAAAATTGATAAAACATAAATCTATACATAATGCTAAACTTTTATCCAGATTTTTAATTGACTCCCAGACTTTAGTTTCGACTGGAATTATTAATTGATTTCACGAGAGAAAAGTTGCTGACTGAAGTGGCGAATTTCTTGAATTCTAGAATATAAATTATATCATGATTTACCAAATTTATGGCTTGCAAGTGTTAGAAATTTTATCTGATGAGTCTAAAAAATCTCCAGTCACAATAAAAATGGAAGTGAAACGAAGAATTTAATTACCCATGAAGTTTACATTCAATAAGTGAAACTCGTTTACTCCCTTAAGTTATGTTTTATTGCCAACATACATGATTCAAAAGATTTTCAGAATGGATAAATAAATCTGATGATAACATTGGTTTAATAAGAATCACTTGCATGTGTCTAGAAATGATGTCTTTACAATAAATAATTCAGAATATGATAGTTTAAACTTATTTATTAATGTAGCTAAAGTTATGATTTATAATTACTTGCCAAAGTATTTAAACAGGAAAGAAATAGGGATTGAATCCTAAGAACCATAATTTTATTATGTCATATTGAAATGCCAATGTTGAGATTTGAGTAATCTCCTTTTATATTTTTAGTATTTTACACTTCAGATGTGGATGTATTTTGGAAACAATGGACTTTCAAGTAATGATAATATATTATTTGAGGTTTGACAATTGCATCATAACACGCATGCATGATCAGCATATATGTATGGAAAATAACACATAATTAAAGAAAGAATTATAGAATCCCTATTTAGGTGGTTCACCTAGGGAGAAAGTCCCTATTAGAGGTCATGAGCTATTAGATTCCCTTAGAAGAAAGATCCATTTTAGTTAGTATGCTCGTGAACAAAGCGCTCTAGAAAAGAAAGAAGAAGAAGAAGAAGAATCGAGTTAGCAAACTCGTGAGTGTAAAAGAACACTCTTGTGACTTTCTGCTTTGATTAAGCACTCTTGCGCGCGGTGTATGACCCTAATAGGGAAGTGCCCAAGATAATAAAGAAAGAATGAGGGAAGAAAAGTATATAAATTATACATGCATCATGTTCCAAGAAAGAAGATAGAAGAAAAGAAAGAAAAGAATGTTTACCAACATGCATGGCATTTCATACATCATTTTCATACTTGTTCAATTTGAATTGAAGATGATATTTATAGGCATTAGTTCATTCTTATATGAGATGATAAAATGCCAAACTAAATTAGTAAGGTTGGAAAAAAAAATTGATTGACAACGAATTCCTAAAGCTTCTTATGTTACTTCCCTGTTAAGATAATTTATTGAGAATCATGGCATTACTTGGCACATTTATTTCTGGTAATGTTACCAAGATACTCATATCAGATTACTGTATCATGTTTACTTACATATGCAAGGTAAGATTCAAAGTTCCGAGGTAAAGTTAAATAACTCCATGAATTGTGTATATTTGTTCCTACTTTACTCACTAAGCTTCACCTCTTACAAGTCTTTTATAACTAATATAGGTAATGGACTGTGAGATGCATGAAGTGATAAGAACTTGGTGGAGAACATCAAGGAATTATACCGAGTATCATATTATTACAAAAATAGAAGTATGGAGCCATTTCCCTCTTTACCCAGGATTATATATAAAAGAAAGGATGTATAAAGTGATGAATGTCTACGATGCGGTAACTTTGGAGCCAAAGGGAACTTTCTTCTTCATTATATGAGACGTAGAAGTGACTAAACTTCTATATGGTAGCTTTTCCCTTAATACGCTAGAAGGGGTGTTTTGTATAAGATATTAACTCGTTTGTGTATGACTACCCTTGTAAATCATCCTAGTCTTTTGTTAATAGGGTGATTAGAGGAAAATGTGATAGGGTATCTAATATGATATGTAAGGGAAAGCATGAGTGTTTTGTAAGGCTCCAAGTTAATATTATAATGTTTATGTTATGAAGTGGAATGCTTTGCCTAAAGAAAAAATGGACTAAAAATCTTGAAATAATAGAAAGAAGCATTTGAATTCTGATGATATGATACTAGTAACAAAGAAATGTTGTAATAATAGAATTAAACTATTGATATCAGTAACTACTAGACGGTTGTAAATCTAGATCAGAACAGGTATGATACTAATAACAATCTGAAGCTGTGTAGATAGTTCAATTTGAAGATATTGGTATCTGTATTAAAAAATATATATATATTCAGACATATTTTTGGGGATGTTACAATAAATATATGAAGATGGACCTACATCTTATAGTGAATTTCTCAATAGAGCTCAGAAATATATCAACGTGGATGATGCTGCTTAGTACCAAAAATGAGCGAGCCTAGTCCTAAGAAATTACACCTCAAGTAATAGAAAATTTGAACTTCGGACCTGAGAAGTTCGACCTCAAGTATTGAAAAATCAGAACCCAGCTCTAGGAGATTTGAACTCAACTCTAGGAGATCCGTACTCAATATAAATGAGCTGAGAGGTCAGAACCATGTCAAGGTTCTACAACCACCATATCTACTATTAGGAATTGAAAATAGTCCAGAATAGAAGTTCAAATGATGATTGGACGAACTCGATACATAGAGGGATCGTCACTCCTGTATCACTGGATGTAGAGCACCTTAAGAAGCACTACTAGTAAACAAATATACTCGAGCAGCTTCCATAAATGTGTGTTTGATGAATGAACTTAAAATTCCTAAGAGAAACCTCAAGAACTTAAAGTTCAAAGGTCCTGAATAAATGAATCTCTCTAAAGGCCCAAAAGATTAAAGTCCATGAAAAGATACTCCAAAGACCTAGGCCCACGAAGAATGCTTCAAAGATCAATATTTCAAAGTATTGTGAAAGATAAGATCTTCCAAGAAGAGATGAGAATCGTGGCAGGCTTGACAAAAAGTTAAATATTTAAGCCAAACAAAAGTGCAATTCAATCAACGATATCGGAATTGGATGCATAATATTCTTTTTTTGAGTAGAAACAGGCCACTGAGCAAAACACATGGGCTAAAGCCCATGAGCCCACTGATTTTATTTTCAAATTTCATCGTTTGGGGCTTCAAATCGGCAAGTCAATTATGCTAACGGGAATTTACAATATTTCCCTAATTTCAAGATTATGTTTACTTTCTTCTTTATTATTGTTTCCAATTAAATTAGGACACTATTCTTATGGATTTTATGCATTCCATAATTAGATTAAATTTTATTTAGTTCCCTAAGTAAACTATGGTTTTTATTCTGATAGCCTATATAAAGCCATCTTCATTGTAATATAATGGAGACTTTGATTTTAATAAATATATTGAGTGTTTTTTGCTCTCTAAAGGTGAGAATTCCCTTTAACAAATCGAACTTATCAAGATTCAATTCTTGTAGCGTTCAAACTTGGGTGAGATTTATTATTGTTATGATAAGAGGTCAACATATCAATCGATTGTGTTGGTTGCTTGATTCAATTAATTTTGAATCAATCTCTAAATTGATATTCTTTTGGTGTTCTTGGGTCGTGTCAATATTTTGTGTGTTGCGTTGCTGCAATTACTACGTGGTTTGCGTCAGTTGGTGTCAGAGCTTAAGCTCCGAAAAAATCAAGGCTATATCATTCTTTGTTTTTTGAATTCTTCATTTTCATTCTTCGCGTTCTTCCAATTCTTGTTTCTTTGATCCAGAAAAGTGTTCCGAAAAAACTTAAAAGTTGTTATTTCGTTCGTTTAACATCCAAATTAAATTTCATTTGCTTCGTTTTTGTCGTATTTGAGTTTTCTACTAAAAAAAATCTGTAAATTTCAGCCAAAAAAAGCAGTTTTGAATTTTCTGTAAAAAAAATCTGAAAATTCAAGAACACTTTCTTGAATTTTTTAAATTCATGATCATTCTTGAAATTCCTTTTGGTCGAGCTATTTTTCTGAGTCAAAAAATAAATTCCTTCTTTACTAATCGATGAATAAATCATAATACTCTTGAGTTTTCTAAAATTCTTGAAATCCACGTAAAGGGATGGATGGCGATCCAAGTTCTATCTTCAAGACTAGATGTTATGTGAGTGATAAGCTGTGAAGTTTTGCTATTGATAGGGAGTATATCTCTAATTTGGCTAGTATCAACATGGTTGAGAAATTGAGATTGTCTTTACTACCACATCCTATGCCTTATAGGATGGTTGAAAGAGTGTTGGGAGTTCAATGTGACCAAGCATGTCCTTGTAAAGTTCACCCTTGGGAGATATAGTGATAAAGTATTATGTGATGTGGTACCTCTAGAGTCTTGTCATATGTTGTTGGGTAGGCCATGGAAGCATGAGAGAAAATCAATTAAAAGGACATAATTGAAGATCAAAAGGAGGTGAATAAAAAGATTAATCCGTTATCTAGATTGAATTATCAATCAAAATTTCTAGAAGAGGTCATAATTGCACGAAAGGGTAAAAATGTAGTTAAGTTGCAAGAAGAGCCTTCGGATAGGAATGTTGAGAAGGAGGGTAAAAGGAAAAATGAGGTAATCCTAAAAGATGAAGAGGAGGAGCGTGAGCATGAAAGTGTGAAGTTAGAAGAGGTGGTTGAGAATAAAAATGTGGAAGAGGTGGTTAAGAATAAAAGTGTGGAAGAGGAAGTTGAGTATAAAATTTTAGAAAAGGAGATTGAGCAAGTAGTTGAAAAGATTGAGGGAGGTGAAGAGAATAGCCTCGTTGTTAGGGAAGAGGAGTTGGAGATGATACACCATGAGTATAAGGATCCCTATCATGTACTTGGTGAAACTAATATTCCCTACCCTATTTTGCTTCAATCTTTCTTGCAGGTTGAAAGTAATTGGAAGCTTAAGCTACACCACATATGGCCAAGGAAGCTCACATTTCGATCCATCTATATAATCCAAGTTGCAGTGCATTATTGGTTGGTCATATGCGATGGAGGGAAAAAAATTCCATTTGAGGTGCAATTAACCATCATTAACAAAGTTATGATTCTGGACGAATCATCCTAAAGAAGGATGGAATGATGGGAATCATGACAGGCTTGACAAAAAGTTAAATATTCAAGACAAAGAAAAGTGCAATCCAGTCAACCATGTCGAAATTGGATGGTTAATATATGATTTTCGAGTAGAAACGGGCCATTGAGAAAAACTCATGAGCTAAATCCTTAAGCCCATTGATTTTATGGCTAGATTCCATCGTTTGGGGCTTCAAATCGGCAACTTAATTATGCTGACGGGAATTTACAATATTTCCCTAATTTCAAGATTATGTTTACTTTCTTCTTCATTATTGTTTCCAATTAAATTAGGACTCTATTCTTAGGGATTTTATGCATTCCCTAATTAGATTAGATTTTATTTAGTTTCCTAAGTAGACTAAGATTTTTATTCTGCTAGCCTATATAAAATCATCTTCATTGTAACATAACGGAGACTTTGATTTTAATAAACATATTGAGTGTTTTTTACTCTCTAAGGGTGTGAATTCTCCTTAATAAATCGAACTTATCAAGATTCAATTCTTGTGGCATTCAAACTTGGATGAGATTTATTATCGTTGTGATCAAGAGGCCAGCATATTAATCGATTGTGTTGGTTGTTTGATTCAATTAATTTTGAATCAATCTCTAAATCGTGATCAAGAGGCCAGCATATTAATCGATTGTGTTGGTTGTTTGATTCAATTAATTTTGAATCAATCTCTAAATCGAGATTCTTTTGGCGTTCTTGGATCATGTCAATCTTTTGTGGGTTGCGTAGATATAATTGCTACGTGGTTTGCATCAAGAAGCCTAAAAGGAAAAATCCTATTCATTCTATAAAAAGGCCTAAAAGAAGAAGCTCAACAAAGAGCAGATGATCTGAAGTCGGAATAAATACACCATAAAGTCCCCAACATGTGAAGACAAGGACTCCAATATTTCAAGGAATCAAAGAAGCCTTGAGTTCAACTACGATCCCAAAAAAGTCACAAGTTTGACTACGGCCCAAAACTCTCCATCAGAATCCTTGAGTTTGGCTGCGACCCTCAAAATTCCTGAGTTCGGCTACAACCTCAAAACTAAATACATTTAGCCAGGCCTTTGGGGGAAAAAATGCCACCTAGTTTGAGTCACTTAATTAAGCTCAAAATATTTTGGGAGACGTACTTTATGTTCCAGGTGAACAAGAGAATAACTAAAGGTCATCATGGGGAATGTGATCAAGTTGGGACCTCACCTCCAAGTTCAGGTTTGGAAAGTCAAACATCAGCACCTGGGAAGAGCTCTAACTGCAAAGACCTCAGACCTGGAAGACCTTAGACTAGGGAAGACCTGGGAATGGCTTGAAGGACTTAAGAATTCTAAATTAAGGTCTTGGGAAAATCTAATCTTATGTGCTGTGATATTCAAAGGAAATCAATGACGTTGATTAAATTTGAACATAGAGCACTCTCCATTACTAGATCTAGCTCTCCACATACCTCAAGAGATAGAATATTGGTTCAACAAATTATCAAAGTGTCAAGTGAATCCACTTGATCCATTTGATTAAATATCTTATATCTTTCACAACTCTGAAAGATCATCAATTAGATACTTTGAACTTGTTTCACAAGCTATTAACATATTAAGGTGAGATCACATCCAACTCATAGAGGTCCCACGAAGGAGGCCGCTTATAGATGTTAAATCAAGTTGACAAAGAATTATCGTTTTATTTGAATAAGTGTTCGCCACTTGTTAGCGAAATCATTGTACTTTTGTCTATAAATAGAGACAAGTGTTATACATAAAAAGGACGAGATTAAAGTTTTTCCATAGGTAATGAGAGGAAATGCTCACAAATTACTTGTTTTCTCTCAAATTTTCTCCCCGTATACAAAAGAGAAAAAACAATTAAGGCCAGTCCGCAAGTCCGACCATACTGTGTGTCCGAGTTTCCTATCTTTAATTTTCTATATTTTTCATTTAAGTTGATTAAGAGAATGATACGCGTCGGTGCTATTTTTTTATGTCAACAGTAAATATAAACTATTTATTCTCTACATTAAATGCTTAAATAATTGAAGTGCTCTCTCGATATCATTTTTTCTTGGTGTACGTTTATTTAAATATTTTAACGTAGAAAATATTATTGTTTTCTTACAAATGTAAACAATTTTAGCCACGTATTTTTTTAATTTTTTTAAATCTCTTTCCCCATATTATTCCTCTAAATTTCTTATCAACTTCCAAGTCAATTTGTTCATCAAAGTCAACTCTTTTCAATAAAATTTGAATTTTACTCTTGATCTATCTTCTTTTTTGTCATAAATGTTGGTTTACCCTGTTTAATTACTTATACCTAAAGTAAATACAGCAAGCATTTGATAGGAAGGTTCCTTCTTGCCCAAGGCTATAACCAAGAAATTTCTAGTTTTATATACAAAATAAAAAGTTCACTAGAGACAAAAATAAGAGTTGAACTCAAATGCATTCGAGCGAAATTATATAAACACCTGTTCGTGTATTGTGAACAGGACTATAAATTCATGTTTCTTTTGTGCATCGGGTACTCAATTAAGAAAATTACTCTTGTTTTAGTTGGAGTTCAATATAATTTAATATCAGTTCTAGAATTACATATCAAATGATCTGAGAAACTGAATTTAAACTATTTGTCGTCTTACAAAAGGAAACAATTTTAGCCACTTTTTTTTTTTTAAAAAAAAATCTTTCCCCATATTTTATTCTACCTTCTTATGAACTTACAAGTCAATTTTTCCATCAAAGTCAAGTCTTTTTCTTTAAAAATTGAATTGTATAAACTGTTGACCAATCTTCTTTTTATTCATAAACATAAATGTTGGTTTACCAAGTCGTTATTCATACGCGCAAGCATCTGAATCCGTCTTATACAAGGAAGGTTCCTTCTCGCCCAAGGTTATAACCAAGAAATTTCTATTTTATGTAGAAAATAAAAAGTTCAAAGGACAAATAAATAAGAGTTGAAGAGTTGAACTGAGAAGCAAGATTGGAGCTGTAAGTACTTTTAGTGCGTTTTTATGTGTGCTTTAATGAGAAGAAAATGGATGAAAAAAGGCTTTACGATGCAGCAGTGAAAGGGGACATAAAATCTTTGGTCGATTTACTCGAAGAAGATCCATTTATTCTGGATAGAGTTTCATTTACATGTTCCAAAAGGACTCCTTTACACATAGCAACAATATACCAACACACAGCCTTTGTCCGAGAAATTGTCCAAAGGAATCCTCAACTTGCCGCAGAATTAGACTCTGATCAATCATCGTCTCTTCACATAGCATCAGCTAAAGGATATACCGATATTGTGAGAGCATTAGTATCAGCAGCTCCTGATATGTGCTTAGCCCGTGATTGCCAAGGCAGAAATCCACTGCATCTCGCGGCCATTAATGGTCAATTCACGGTCTTCAATGAGTTGATGATGACGAGTTCAGTGGCTGTCCGGGAGAAGGTGGACCGGGGCCAGACCGTTCTGCATTTGTGTGTGAAACACAAGAAGTTGCAGGTTATGGAGATTATAATGAGGGAGGTAAAAAATGATTATGAGTTTGTGAATGCAAAGAATGATGATGGGGATACAATATTGCATCTGGCTGTCAGGGATAAAAATTTTGAGGTAAGACGAAAGTCTTATTTAAACTTTTATGGATTCATTAATAACATTGGAATTGCAGTAAGTTGATCTTAATATTTCTTTAAATCTTTACCTTTTCACTTCTGTTGCACTTTTTAGCAATCCAATTTGCGTATAATTGGCACGTCCAAGGTATTTGGGCATTCTTGTTACCTTTTGTTTTAATGAACACATTTTTTGGTAAACATTTGTTTATAAATTTTGTTTACAAACCAACATATGAAAACATCTCATTCAACGATTATTTTACAAAGTCAACAAATTTGATTGATCAAATATTTTTTACTACTATTTTTTACTTTTTAGCAGAATAGACTAATTAAATATTGATACGTCACCATTTATAAACAAAACTTATAAACAAATTTTTACCAAAGGTAAAACATTGTTTATAAATTTTGTTTATAAACATTAACGTGACAACTTCTCATTTACCACTTTTTTATTTTTTTGAAAAGTCAATAATTTCGATTAGTTAAAAAATTTCGTCCACCATTTTTTACTTTTCCAAATAAAAAATTGATGAATAAAATATTGACACGTGGCTATTTATAGCGATATTTTGCCAAATAGAGACATTATGGACCAACTTGTTACAGAGGTCATAGGTTGGACACTTCCGCGGCAATTTTATCTTAGTACAATAATATAAGTAGTAGTTAATAATTAATTGACTTATCTTGTGTTTAATTAAAGTAGTTTAGATCAATTTCCCCTAAGTTTATATGCAAATATACATGATCAATTTTCTTATGCAGGCAGTCCAGTATATAATGGAAAGTACTGTCATAGACGTGAAAGCAAAAAATGCAAATGGCTACACTGCATTAGACATTTTGGAACTAACTCCAACAGATTTGAAGGATACTGATAATTATTCGTCCATTATGAACTGTCTTCATCCTAAAGCCTACAACTCCATCAATCGTCAAACTCAGCAAATCAAATGGTTAACCAAGAAACGCGACTCCATAATGGTGGTGGCAATTCTCATTGCTACAATGGCTTTCCAAGCCGGGGTGACCCCTCCGGGCGGTGTCTGGCAAGATAATGCAGCAGATAATTCCCACAAAGCCGGAGAAGCTGTAATGGCGCATATTCATCCTAAAGTATATAAGAGTTTCCTTCGTGCAAATACAGTAGCCTTCGTTTCATCACTTAGTACGATCCTGCTCTTAATAAGTGGCTTGCCTTTTCGGCGCAGGCTGTTTATGTGGAGTTTGATGGTGATTATGTGGTTAACAGTAACTTCAACTGCAGTTACTTATACAATATCCATTCTTGTGGTTACACCAAAAAAGGATAAGAAATCACTTATCCATGTTATTGAGATTGGACTCATTGTATGGTGTAGTGTGATGGGAATTCTTCTTGTTGGGAACACAGCTAGGTTGGTCGACCGGTGGCTGCAGAAACGAGGGATAACCGTGTGGAGGCCAAGAAGATTCAAAGATTCGGTCGAAGTACATAACCGATATGATAACCAAGAAGGCGTTTGATTGAATTTTGGTTTCTTTATAGATGTCATTGGACCTATGTGTAGTGTGTGAAATTCTATTTATGTAAAAACATATTATGAGTTGTTGGCAGTAACTTAATCGATATCCCTTGTTAGTTATTATTGGGAACTCATAAAATTTACATCCACGTGTTCTGTTATTTCAATTACAAATAATAACGATTTCATTACAACACAAAAGCCTTCAATTTCCATTACAAACAATTACAGCCATTTATATCTGCAATTAAATTGGAGAATTTAACAGTATGGTTACCTAAAAGACAGAGATTGTGTTTTAAGCATGTGACTACAATTCCAACAGTTATGTTATTTCAGTTACCTAAGTTTGAGAGTGGAAAGGAGGATAATCTGATTCAGGGAGAGAATCAAACCTACTGAATTAAGAAGTATTACCACCCCCTTGGAAAAGAATGCATCAAATCCCAACAGACCAATTATTGAATTAAGAAGTAATTTAATCGATCATTAACTTTCTAGAATTGAATTCCACAAGTTGACCTTATGTCCTTTTCAGAAGTCAGCAGTAGGCTGCATAGAAAATTAAAACTGGAGATTAAACTTTTGGTGGAGTCATGAAGAAAAAGATGACAAGTTTGGGAATTGGAAGGATTGTGACTGCAGTTGCACGAAACAGATTGAGGTATATTAACAATTTCAATAATCCAACATTGCAGTTCAATTCACCTAATCAAGGATGTGATGTGGTAATTACTACAGAAAATTTGGTAAATTGCATTTATTCAGAAACTAGTATTTCACTTGTGCGATGCACAGAAGTTATTATCCGCAATATCAATTTCAATAAGTATTGGTAAAACTTTAGTGTTTATATATAATCATCACATATAAATGCATAAAAAAAGATTCTCTATTACAATAATTATTAAGATTTAAGAAAAATAACATAAGTAATTCAAATTATTAAAAAATTCTTTGAATAGTAAACGTCAATTTATATATTTAAATAATAAATTATTATCGAATTCAATAATTTTAATGAATTATTAATAACTTCATTTAAAATGTAAATTTAGTAGTTTTTTAATGGTATATCATATTTGATGTAATATTATGTGCACGAATATTGATGCATGTGAAATGTATTATCATATTTCTCATAACTTTTTTATTTGCCTCTTGTATTTAACGTACTTTTTAATTTTTATTCAAAAACATCAATTACAATAATGAAAAAAAAAAAAAATAGTCAAAATATTTGAATTTAACCAATAGAACTTTATTTGCAAAAATAAGTAGTCAAAATAATAATTTTGAAAATCTCGTGATTATAATGATACGACAAGCAAAAAAAGTTGAAGATTACAAAATTATACTAAAAATTATACCCTATAATCTTTAAAAATTATTAGTATTAAGAATGATAAAAAAATATTACTCATTCTATTAATATTATTAATTAAAAAAAATCAAAACATTAACTCTTCAATATTAACATTCGTTAAATAACTTTTCTATATATTATTTATAAGCAACAAATTTTTTTCAACCCACTTTTTAACAACATATTTTTTCAAAACTATTTTTCAACCATACATTTTATCTTGAAACAAAAATATAGTAGCTGAACAGAGTGTTAATTTATTAAAATATTTAATAATAATATATAATATATATTTAAGAAAATTTGATTTGTAATATTAAAAATAACAAATGATTTGACCATTAATAATTAAAATACAATTTAATTATTGATGGCTACACATAGGATTTAAAATATTAAAAATAACAAATAAATTAAAAATCAATGATTAAATAATAATTTTAATACTGATTATTAAAAATATTGATTGAACTCATTTAATATTAATGTTAATAATAAAAATAATAATTATTATTATTATAACCAAAATATACAAATAACAATAACATCATATTAATTATTAACCATAATACTAAAAAATAAAGAATTTAAGAATTAAATTTTATCGAACTATCCTACTTTCATATATAGTTTAGATTTTCACCATGACGATGAACTGAAATTGCTATCTGCAATATAGATAAGCATTCAGAAAATTTAATGATTGTGTACAATCAACACAAATACAAAAAATAAAAAAATAATTTTTTATCAGAACAATTATTAAAATTTAAAAACAATATAAATAATCCAAATTTTCGAAAACTTTATTGAATGATAAATCCAAATTCTGTGGTCTTTTAATTGTGCATCATTAGATGTAATATTATGAGTACAAATATTGATTTTTTTCAAAACATAAATATATTTATTATTTTTAAAATAATAGGATGAAAGTATAATTGTATTTCTTGATAATGAAAGTGTTACAAAGCAAGCTATATATAGAAAACCTAAAAAACATAATTGCCTACTAGTCCCTACACTATTCTAAACAACTATCTTGGTCCTTATAATATTAATTCAACATTTCAACATTCCCCCTCAAGTTGATGCAAGGATAAACATCAACTTGAAAATAATGTCAACAACAAACTTGAACAACAATTTCAAGTAAATAACAAAGTGCTCCCCTCTTCTTCCAATTTCAATAGTCTTCTTGGACGATACCATAACGAAAGATCAACTTGGATACATTAAAATCCACAACCTGTAAACAACGGAAAATCTTTACTCCGGACACAAAGGAAAGCCAACATAAGGAGACGTAAACCAGTCAAGAAGCAATCCCCAGGTCGACCTAATAAATGAACTGATCTTACGAATAAAAGGCTAATAAAAAGACACCAAGAAAGATAGTGAAATTGGAAAGTTAGGGGCTGAATTGCACAAATTGAAAGACTGGGGACTGAAATGTAAATTCTAAAAAATGAAGGACCAAAATGAAAATATTGAAAGTTCAGGACTAAAAATGTACTTCCAGAAAGTAAAGGGACTAAAATTGATAAAATAAAAAGATAATGGGTTGAATTGTGAATTTTGGAAGTTGGGGGCTGAAATGTAACTTTTTTTTTTTGGAAAGTTGAGGGTTCAACTTGTTCAAATCAAAAACTTTGAGGGCAGAATTGAGCAATAAACAATCCAACAAGACAACAACCCAATAATGGGTCCAATCACAATATAAACCCAATAAGCAACTTAGCTGAGCACCCCAATCTGCAGGCACAATCCATCAACAAGCAGACCAGATCCAAACCAAATACTAGCCAAATAACATAACAGCCCATTTTTAATATCCAACCAAATTGGCCCAAATAAACTAACATAACATGTCTGCAGCCCAAACATGTCTACAGCACAAATCATCAACCCAAATAATAATCTAAAGCCCAATAACCAACCCAATTATTAGAGCCCAAATATACCAAATAAGTAGCTCCCCTCCAAACAACAACTGCAGCCCAAGTTTCTGTCCATCCAAAAAAAAAAACCCTAACCCTAAATATTTTAGCCAACCGCCATCGCCGGAGGTCCGGCGCCGCCCTCGCCGGAGGTCGCCGGAAAATATTTTATTTTCTTCTTCTCTCATTCTCTTCCTCTCCCCCTCTCTTGCTGCTGTTCAAAGGCAGCACGCTGCCTGTGTGCAGCTGAGAAGGCAGCCAGGAAGGGTGGAACCGGGTGAAGCATTATCTGGTTGCTACAGGGACTGGAGGACTGCTGGGAAGGAAAGAAAAACGCATCCTGAGGCTGCTGCAGGGAGATAGGTAGTCGGGGCTGGAAGCTGACTGGTTTGAACCGGAGAAAAAGAGGTTGCTGGCGGTAGCTGACTGCTGCTATACAAGTAGGCGAGGAGGCAAAAGCACCATAGCAGCTGCAATTGGGTGGAGGAAGAGGAAGCTGCTGCCACTTGGAAGGAGAAGAAACTGTTCTACTGGTTCGAGAATAAGCAGCTGTACTGGTTTAGGATCCAAAATTTTAACAGAAAATGGTAGGAAACATGTTGATATTTGTCAGCAAAAAATTTGACCGGAAAATAAGAAAATGGCCGGATGAGCGGCAGTGGTGGCCGCTCGCCGAAAAATGGCAATGGCCGGAAACCTAAGCCAAGATCAAATTTGTCTCTGATACCATGTTAAAATATTAGAATGAAATATAATTGTATTTCTTGATAATGAAAGTGTTACAAAGCAAGCTATATATAGAAAACCAAAAACACATAATTGCCTACTAGTCCTTACACTATTCTAAACAACTATCTTGGTCCTTATAATATTAATTCAACATTTCAACAATTATAATTTCTGCATTTGCCTTACATATTTAACTTTTTCCCAATTTTCGTTCAAAAATCACAAAAAATTATAAATATATGTTTAATCTCAACTCATCAAATATACTACAATTGAACAATATTGAAGATCAAGAAATTATTATATCATATAATCTTTGCACAATTATTAAAATTAAAAATTATTAAAAAATATATTAACCATTATTTGATATTTACCATAAAATAATATTAGTACATATATATATATAAGACAATTAATGCATTCACAACAATCCACTTTGTATTCCACTAATTCAATATTCTCCCTTTATATATAGTATAGATATAAATATTAGAGTTTATTTAAACTGTATTCTGATTTAAGATACCAATTCCAAATATTTACCTTAAAAAAGTACTACTATTAAGATTATCTTCAACAAACACTCTACAAATAAAATGTTCTTTATTTTAAAGTTTAAAAATAAGTTGTTAAAAATGGAAAGTGTAGTTTGGCTTTCCAAATTTACAAATGGTCAAGGATCAAAAGGGTACCCTTTTGCAACGTACAATGAACGTTGCCAAATGGTTTAATCGGGCTAAAAAATATTTATATTACCTAAAATTATGGGACTAAATTGCAAATTATCAAAATTAAAATACCTAGACTCTCAAGCCAAACCAACTGTCTCCTCCTTCTCCCCACGCCTCTCTCCCCTACCCCCTCGATTGTCGCTTGCCACAGTTGGCGCAACTACCATCAATCCTTAGCTATAGGCCGCAGCCGCACCGTCACAGCACTCAACGCACCAAAATTATGGAAGGTTTTCTTCCAGGTCGGATCAATGGGGACCGGATTTAGCAACGACACAGATTTTTTTGGTCGATCTTGGTAATCCGACGCTGAATTCTGAGTAGGATCAGTGGCCATTGCTATTGGGGTGACAATCAAAGTCATTTCTTCTATAAAAAACTAATTCCACACCCGTTCGATACACAGATATATTATATTGACAATAAATAATGTACTTAAACATAACGATTGATAAAATATCAAAATACTAAAATAATACAATGTCAATATAAAATATAATACGCATCGAATATTACAAAATTTGAAAAACCTCCTATAGATAACATTTGTCGTCACATTTTTTGATTTTTCATTAGTATTGCATATCACGATTTGAAACTGCTACATACAATGATCCATGACCGAAAATCATTTTTTAAAAAAATAGTCCTACATGCAAAAGTGATTGATAATCAATTTTTTAAAAAATAATCCTACATACAAAAGTGATTGATTTTAACTCTTATTTATAGTCATAACATACGACACGATCAACGAAAACTATCTATTTTTGAACTTGAAAGATAATCTCACATTTGATAGAGTCAATTAAAGCATTTGAATTAATATTTTGTATCATGCATTGCTTCCACACATGATTCTAGATAAAATAATAATGAAAAAAGCACAGCTTCATGGATATGATAATATTACGGCAAAAAAATATATTATATTTACAAACACAACCCAATAAATTACAGAAAATAAACATAAGCATGGACACACGGTTACTACTAACCTTCAGACAACCCTAAACTTATATATATAGGCTGAGACATTTGTGAATCGCAGGTAATCCTTCCCAGAAGGAAGATCAGCAGTTTCAAAACCTGTAGGTTTAGCCTGATCATTCGGTACGCTCAGTGCAATAACCACAGGATCTTTGGGTTTCCAGTTTGCAGGCGTCACAATTTTGTGCTTCGATGCCTTCATTAATGAATCCAGCACCCTCATTACTTCGTCCATGTTTCAACCAGTGCTCACAGGGTACAAAAAGCTCAGCTTGATCTGAAAAACCCATTTTAGTACATAGATAAAAAGTTATCTTGTCCATTGTATGGACATATTAATAATTTATACCTCCTTGTTGGGGCCGACTATGTGAAGAGCATGAGACGGGGACTGCGTATCTTCAGGGTCCACCATGTTAAGTTGCTTGATGATCTCCCTTTTGGGATCCGCAACAATTGGGCAAGTCACCTTGTGCCCATTCTGCATGAATAATTAAGAAGATTAACAAATTAAGAAGAAAAAACCATAAAAGATTGGAGATTTTTGTTTACAGACATTAAAGACTTCAATATCCTTGATCCACTCATTATGAGAGTTAACATCATAACAAGACAGTCCTAAAAGGTTGACTCCTCTTTCAACAAACTTGTCGGTATAAGAAGCCATCATGCGCGTTCCATGGTGCAAACAGTAGTGAAATCACCTACATAGCTCAATAGACACAGGCATTTACACGAGCGTATGAGATTGAGCGAGAGTGAAGGGAAGCAAAGAGACTACCATACAGAAAGACCCTGATAGAATCAAATTCAAATACTTTATAGCATATCCAAAGACCTCAGTCAATTCAAAAGCTTTGACAATCACAACTCTAGTCAATAACTGTTACAAAAGCAACTTAAGAAGCCCTTCTAGTCGAAAAGTAATGACGATGAGTTATTTAAGAGGTACATTTTGACATAGGTTGTTTCCTGAACTGTTCAGGCTTACCAATTGTAATCGCCATTTGGGGAGGGGTTATAATCTAGAATGAAAAATAGAAACCACATTAACATCAGAAGCCACACTTCCTGATTTAAAAAAAAAAAAATGGAGAAAGAATGGATATCTCTGAAGAAACTAAGAACATTGCAAAAATATATGGAATACACATATAACAACCAAATGATCATGGTGTTGAACTTTTCCTCATTAATTAGAGTACGAAATTCTTTGAATAACGTGGAATATTCACTAAATGTGTGGACAAAATAAGTAGTAGGTATAAATATTTGATTGAAGTTAATGTTTAACTTTGATTGAACCATTTTTGCCATCTAAATGTAGGCTAAAAAACATTCATATTTCAAAGCATTTATCATATGAAGTGGGGAAAGCAGTTCAATGTATTTTACCTTCCAGACAAGAATGTTAATATCATATTGGGAACTGTGGTAGCCAGAAATGGGGTAGATGCTGGCCCCCATTGCTATTTCATTATTGATTTGAATAAAGTCTGAACACAGCAAGTTGTAGCAGCCCGTGACTTCATAAAAATCACTGTCGTGTTTTCCCCAAATTTCAACACACAAATGACACCAGTAAGTAAAATCTATCATTATATATCAAAATTATATTATTAAAGAAGTCGAAAACATGTCAAACTAAGGAAATATTTGATTGAGTGCTTATTGTTCAATAGGTGAAAAGCCTTGTGTTGTTATCTCCATATAAATATGGACTAACCTGTTGTACAGAGAATTGGTACACACCAGTAATTATGTTTTTAAATGAAGATTGTAACAAATTATTGGTAAAGAAAGGAATTAATCTTGGTGAAAAATACCTGCCAACTTGCCTCAATATTGTTAAAATCTGAGGCAAATGAGCCTCCCAAAATCCAGATCTCGGACAAGCTGAATTCATTTGATAGTTGAATTTTAGGATCCCAAATATTTATGGTGGCTTTTGCTCCTTAATAGTTGTCTCCCTCAACATAGGTAATAGCATGCCAAAAAAAACTCCAAAAAGAACAACCCCCCCCCCCCCCCCCACCCTTTCAAAAACTATCATTTAAACATTTTTTTTTATAAAGTAGAGAAAGCAAGAACAAAGGTTTCCTTTTTCTTATGCATTTTGTTCTTCCTCATTTGTTCCAATTCAAATGTCTATACATGGATACTGACCAAGACTAATGTCAAACTAAGAATAAATTGAAAGGGATAGCGAAAAAAGATTCATGTAGCCGATCCAGATGCAAGGAGTACCTGATGACCACTTTGATTGATAAGGTCAGGTTCAGGATTAGTAGACTTTGGTTTAGGGATGCTTCTGTGGTTTTTCTTCCCATAGCTCTTAATTGAACTCAGCTAATCCTCTTTCTTTGTTCTTTTGATTGGAATTGTTCCCTCAGGGCATCTCCCATTCATGTGCCACAACTGAGTAATTGACTTCGGCTCTTTAACATTTTTTTCCACTTTTTTGTTTCTCAATAGGCCTTCTAGATGCCTTCTAGATGATAATCAGGACTCATCTACACCAAATAAATACTTACAATGAATTAAAAATAAATAAAAAAATCAACGGAAACATGACAAAGGAAAAATTCTGGCCTGAATTGTATGATTTTTAAGTAAAAGGTGACCAAAAGCTAGTTCGTGAGACATATGAACACGGTCAATGATGTCACCATCTGAGCTCTGTTTATCCACAAACACAGAATGAAACCAGAATTAGTACACAATTGTTGTATAAGTACACGAAATTCTTTTATTCTTTGATGAGAGAACGGTAAAAGAGTGTGTAAATGAAGCTTGATGGACTTGAGAGGAGGCTTGTTCAGACTATTCAAGTGCTTCTTAACTTCAAGATTCTCCATGCTGGCTGCACTGCATATAAAGGCACCATTAAGACCATGAAGCAAAAGAAAGCCTTCATCTTCATTACAACACAGCTAAACTGAAGAGTCATAGCTTCAAATCATGAGTTTAAGATTTGAACACTTTGGGTTCACTAATTTTCTTATCCTAAATATAGCACTTAGCTTGTGTAATTTGGCACAAGTGACTTAATTGTTGAAAATATTTATTTTTTAATATTAACATTTCATCAAGTAACACTAATAAATTTAAATAGCTATTACAATCTACTGACCAATAAAGGAGGACGAATATTTTACTGAAGTGACTGAATTTTTGAAAAATTTTACTTTTGATTATTAACATTTCATCAAGTAATAATGTAATAGTACAAAATTTAAATAACTATAACAATCTACTGCCTCCCCCCCCCCCCCCCCTTCTCTTCCACGAAGATCGATTCAGAATTAGAACATACATTAGTAAATAGGTCAAAATACTTAATAATGAAAATAAAATGAGAGACAATTGTTTTGCAGTTGAATAAATTTGGAGTAATTTTTGAGTGAGAATACATTAGCCACTAAAAAAATTTCTCCGAAAAATGTAAATTACAATTAATTGCAAGGAAAATGAGAGGAAAATGTTTGCACGTCTAATTATGCAGATGCGATGGGGGATCTGGTTCCTAGTTGAGCGTCGGTTACAGATTGGCGTCTCAGACCGTAGATCGGTACCAGCAGCTAGTACTTTGTTTGTAGTGGTATTTCCGATTGAAAGTGGCTCGGGATGGGGAGGAGATTCTTGCGATCGACAGGGGTCGGTGAAGCACCCATTTTATACGGAAGTGTGTTGAATTTTTCTTCAAAGAATAGACATTCAAAACTGAGAACACCACCCAAAACTCAAAACTCAACTGTTGCAGAAATCGTGTGAAGAGTAACCCCGAACTGAAATGTTCGAAGTAGCCTCCGATAGGTGAGAAATCCTTCAAATAAAAGCTGAATATATGATAGGGAAGAGAGACCCATAACCAAAATCCAAGTTGATGAAAAATTTAAAGACGGAGCTGTAGAAATCAGAATAGCTGATGGCCAGTGGCCAGTGGCCACCTTCAAATCCCAACATCGATCCACAATAGAGGATATATTGGAGTCCTTGCAAGGTAGTGAACGATAGATTGTAGTTGGATAAGTGGAAGTGATGATAATAACTGCCAGAAGTGATGATAACTGCCAAAAAAATCTCCCGGAAGCTAATTAAAAAAACTCCCAGAAGTGATGTGCAATTTGAATTTTAAAGTTAATTAAAAAAACTCCCAGAAGTGATGTGCAATTTGAATTTTAAAGTTAATTAAAAAAACTCCCAGAAGTGATGTGCAATTTGAATTTTAAAGCTAATTAAAAATACTCCCAGAAATGATGATGACTGCCAAAAAAAATTTGAAATTAAATAGGTTTGGTTTCGACTTTCTCCTTTTTTTTTTGGATTATTCTAATCTAAGACATTGGGTTACACATTGGTGGGCCACCCATGTGAGAAGGGGAGTACACCAATGTGTAACTCAATGTATTATTGTAGAAAGGTCCTATTTGTATTGCAATCCGATTTTTCTTTTCAGTAATATTAACCACCAAAGAAATGGTGGTTAGTTAAAATGAAAATGGCATAAATTCAGATGTAGTTATCAATCATTTTTTTTTTTTTTTTTTTTTTTGAGCATGTTATCAATCATTTTAAAATCTACTTTTCAAAAATTAAAGGCAATGCAGGTACAAATTCGAGGTCGAATCATTTCGAAGAGGGAGGGGATGATGTGATCCAGACCACGAATACAAGTCTACACAAAGATCCGTTAATGATCAAAGGACCGATGACTAACTTGCAAACAAAGAGGGCCAACAAAGCAATGGACAAGCTAGTACAAGAAACAATAGCCAAAACAATGTTCGTGTCATCAAAAGAAGCAAGTTCCATGTTGGAATCGAGCCAAAACGACGAGTGGATCTGTAGGGCCCCGAGTTCCGTATACCCGATTCACTACGTCATTTTCTGTCTAAATTTTTTTTCGAATAATATTTTTGCGGAAGAAATAATTGAAATTCATTTTTGGCAACATTAAATAAACTGTAATGGCCGCTAAAATTGAAAACATTTATGAAACCATTTGAAATAGTAAATCGAACCATTAATATTGTAAAGAAATTGCCAATATCATAATTTCTCAAATAAATGAACTTCTCTAAATTATTCGATTGTTTGGAAAATACGGAAATCATTAACGTCAAACTTTCAACCGTTCAACGATTATTGCCACCATCATTCATCGCTCGCCACCGTCTCCGAAATCTGCAAAACTGTTAAAAAGTAAGGTGAGTATTTCATGGGGGAAATACTCAGTAGACTCATCGCATATTAATTTAATTTATAAGATGATTAAACACATAAATCCCGGCTCTTTATAAAACGGGCATTGATAGAGCTTCTTTATAAAACTGCTCTTGATAAAACTCATATTGTGCATTACAGCACGGGACATATTTTACAAATCATAGGCTCTTTGAAAATAGCTCTTGAAAACAGCTCTTTGAAAACCATATACTTATAAAAACATTTTAATTATGTCAAGCATAATTTCTTTTGAAAGCATAACATAAGATAGGATTTAAATCCTCATAAACATAAATAGACACAAGAACTTTACCGAACTTAGGTGGCAAGAATTCTTATGCAGTAAAATCATAATAACAGTAAGTTTTCATCATAACATAGGATAAAATCGAAATCCTCATAAACATAAGAATTTTACCGAACTTAGGTGGTAAGAATTCTTATGTAGTAAGTATACCAAGCATAATTTTCTGAAATTCATAGGGATCAATTGCATCATAACATAAGATAGGATCGAAATCCTCATAAACATATGCGACAGGAATTTTACCGAACTTAGGTGGCAAATCCTCATAAACATATGGAAACATAGGAATTTTACCGAACTTCGTGGCAAATCCTCATAAACATAGGAGACACAAGAATGTTACCGAACTTAGGTGGCAAGAATTCTTATGTGTAGCGCTACTAAAACTCCGGTCCCCTTAACATATCATAACTTATCATATGGGACCCAAAACAATCTTGGTAGATTGATTTCATAGCAATGATCCAAAAAAACATTTTCGTGAAGCATAGGGTATACTTACTTTTCGTAAAAACATAAAGTATATTTTCTTTTCATAAAAACATACTTACTTTTCATAACAACATAAGGTATATTTATCTTTCATAAAAACATACTTGCTTTTCTTAAAAATTGACTTTCACAAGTCACATGACATTCATATGAAATCATAATTTAAATCAATTAATAAGTGCGAGTCTACCTCAAATCCGACGAGTGCAAAGTTGAGCGGGAATGACTTCAATTTCTTTAAATTCTCCGTACGCTTCGTCTTAGCCAATAAGTCACTTTAGTATATCGAATATATAGTTCAAAATGATAAATTATAATTTGAGGACTAAAATTGATGTTTTGAAAGTTGAGGGACTAAAATGAATACTTTTGAAAGTTCAGGGACTAAAATAGATATTTTGAAAGTTGAGGGACTAAAATGACTACTTTTGAAAGTTGAGTCGGAAACTCAAAACAATAGGGTTGAAATAATATATTTTAAAACAATAGGGGCTGATTAAAACTCATTTAAAACTTAAGGGCTGAAATTGATAAGTTTAAAAGCTAAAAGGACTGAATTGCAAAACTTTAAAGCTTGGGGACTGATTTGAAACAATTTAAAACTTCAGGGACTGAAATGATCACTTTTCAAACTTAGGGGGCTAATTTGCAAATTCTGAAAATCATTTTTTTAAAAACATCAGATTTATCTTCTCTCTCTCACTTTACTCTCACTCTCGACATTACTCTCTCTCACGACCAACAGAGAACGAAGACAGAGAAATGACCGGCGGCGGAAAGGCGAGACACTGCCGGTGCTAAGCCGGCGCAGTACCGGCGCCAAGTGCGGCGAGGGGCGTCAAAGGTAGGGGTTGAAGATTGAGGGTTCAGTGCGAGTTCTTTGGTTGCGAAAAACCGAAACAACATCGCGATTTAAGGTGAGCGATTTTCGGCGGAAAAATGGTGATTGAGGTAAGAAATGAACTCATTGATTCATGGGTTTTTCTTTGGGTTTGATTTGGGTTGTGGTTGGAGTTGGGTTTGATGTTGAGCAGTAGGCAGTGGGTGTTTTGGTGTATCGATTATGGCAGATTGAGGGATTTGATCGTGCAGTGGTGTTAGTGGAAGAGGTGATACAGATTGGTGGTGATTCTGGGGCAGTGACTGAGGTTCGATCGGCAATAGAGGTGGCTGCGAGCCATGGCAGTGAACTGGTTTGGCAGTGATGATCATGGTTTGTGCAGTTAGTGAAAATCTGATGATGATGTTGGTTGATAGTGGTGATGATGATTGATTACAGATTGATGTATATGATGAAGGTTGCGGCGGTTGCAGGTGCGGCATGTCTTGGTTGATTGAAATCAGTGACCATTGCTGGTGGTGGAAATGGTGGAATCCGATGGTGACTTGCTTCGTTAATGGTGGATCAACAGCTTTGGTGAATTTGGGTGTTTGATAGCAGCAGAATTGTTGAAACTCTGTTTGGTGATGGTAGTGGTTTGATATGAAGATTGGGAATTGCAGTTTGGTTGTTTGTTGTTGAATTGACACTAGGTGGTGGTTGTTTGGTTGAGCAGAGGGTGTAGGTGGACTGTGGTTGCACTCGTCTGGGATGGAGATGGAGCTTGGTGCAGGTGATGAAGATGTATGCTTATATATATTGTATTGTGGAATCTAAGTACATGGAAGTGTGAGTTGTGCCATGAGTATTGAAATGAAGATGGGGTAGATGATGATAATGATGAAGATGCTTTGCTTTGGTGTTTGTATAATGAGATGGAATATGAAATAGATGTAAAATTTGTATATATAATGATGATGTTTTTGTATAAGGAATTGTATTAAAACTGATATATTTTGGACTGAAAATAAATTTGAATAAGGAAAATTGAAATATTTTAATAAATTTGGAATTCAAAATAATTTTGAAAATAATACTTTGAATAAACAATTAAAATAACATAATTTTAGAAATTCGGACATTTAATTTAAAATCGAACAAATTCGATATTTCTTGACTTGGCTAGACGAATCCGTCGCGGCGTTAACTTCAAAATAATAGGTGAAATAGTAGCGATACAATTTTCTAAATATTAAAATAATTATTTATTGCATAAAAAATTCTGGGTCGCTATAATCTTACCCCCTTAAAATAATTTCGTCCTCGAAATTAAACTTACTTAATCTTATAATTTCTGAATACTTAATCAGAATCTCTTCTTCTTATCATCGAATATTCTCAAAATAATCAAAACAATTCCTGAATATTTTCTCTACGTAAAATACCCAAACATATCAACATAATATCATCAACTTATCTTTCCAATATTTGTAACCCAAAATTCAGTAAACAAATATCTCCCAAAATTAAGATTCTATACTTAAATGTCACCACATTTCCTGCAAAGTATTTCTTTCACTTGTATATACGTATGAATTCTGATTCAATACGGTACTCATTTTACTTTCCACGTATCATCACACTATACCAAGATTATCATTATTAAAACAAAATATCAGTACCCATAATCCAAGAAAATATTCCAAATCTCCAATCAAATCTCCTTTATCGATAAAATTTAACAGCGCATTACTTCTTGTCTCCTCTTTTCATTAAAATAATCCTGCGCTTTCTTGCTGGACACAACATCACGCGGATTCACTCAGATCCTTGCGCTTTTAAATAGTTCATGCTGGGAAGAGGTTGAATCATCAAACAATGGATATCATCCTTTCTAACATTCGCAAGTATTATTCCAGTCTTCCTATGAATGATCTGAGAAAGATCTATAGAATAAGGCTCGAAAGATTGAGGTTGCTAATGGCTCATGATATTCCAGAAGATGTTCGCTGGTTGATAGAAGCAAAGGTTCGACTATCTGGTGAATTACCATCAACATTTCCAAAACATATGCCTGGTTTAGGCAAAAGCACGTTCGCAAAGAAACGAAGAGCAAAAAGACTGGGTGGTTGCTACAAATGTGCTCGTTGGAACTGTAATACACGTTGCAAATCAGTAGGATATTCTTCTACTAATCGGGATGATAAAATCGAATTCATAAAGGGTGGACTGAGTAAGGAGTCTTTGGATGATATTCGACTGACTCTTGAGACGCACCCAAGTGGTTATGTACAACGTGAACTTCTCTCCTTATACGCTCAGTTTAACGAGGACAAAAATCGTTATAGTCTCCAAAATATAATATCGAAAGATCCTGTTTGCCAGTCTGTTTTACAAAATGAGGCTTCTGGCAGTTCAGCAATGATATAAGGTAAATCTTTTTTTAAAATATTTTGCTGCTTTCTTTCACGCGTTTTGGAAATAAAATATATTTTCCTTTCTCGAGGTTTGATAAAGCTGGAAATAAATATATTTTTCTTTTCTCGAGGTTTGATAAAGCTGGAAATAAAATATTAAATCGCCGAAAGGTGACAGCCTCTATACGATAAAAATATTCAAAAGTGGGCTGATTTTGTCAAAAGTAAATCTTTACTTTTTCAGAATCAATCAAAAACAGTAAATTTTTCCGGCTTTAAATAGCCAAACATATTTCATAGTTCAGGCATCCCAAAAACACATCTTCTTCGTAAGTTTTCCCTTCTTTACTATCAAAGATGGAAGCACCAAAACTTCGACAGATCAAAACTATTTGTGTATTTTGTGGATCAAAAGTAGGGAAAGGCTTCGGTTATCTAGAAGCGGCTGTAGATCTTGGAAAGAAACTGGGGGAAAAAGGTATCACTCTTGTATATGGGGGTGGTAGCAGTGGTCTAATGGGTTGTGTTTCCCAATCTGCTCTTGCAGAGAAATCAAAAGTAATCGGTGTTATACCTGTCCCTTTGGTAGATGTTGCAGGCAAAACACGAGGGCATGAAGTTCAAACCTTATCCATCCATGAACGCATAACTTGTATGTTATATGGTTCTGATGCCTTTATAGCCCTGCCCGGAGGTTTTGGTACCTTAGAAGAAATTTTTAACATTACCTCGTGGGCTCAACTAGATCTCCATACTAAGCCTATTGGGCTTCTGAATGTTAACAATTTCTTTGATGGTTTGTTAACCTTTCTTGATTATGCTGTGGAACAGGGATTCATCTCTCCATTTTCCAGAAGGCTTCTTATTTCTGCTCCTACTATTGATGAACTACTGGATAAGCTGCAGTCATATATCTCAATACAAGATCCAGCAGGAGTTAAGATAGATTGGTCGCAAGGAAGGGGAATCAAGCGAAAATGGAGTCCGGTTAATGTAAACTTAACTCTTTGAATCTTAGAATAGGTGGGGGTAGAGTACGGAGTATTCTCACTCTCGAGACACCCCTCCATTTACTAGGATTTCCTTAATGTTTAAATCTTGTGTGTACTTCAAAGATTCCAGGTGGTAGATTACGGAGTATTCTTACTCTCGAAACACACCTCTTTGAAGGTTTCTTTATTTCCTCAAAAGATCAGAGGTGGTAGGATACGGCTACTCCGGAAACACATCTCTCATTCTGAGGATCTTTTCATGTTTTTCTCTTATGTTTTCATGTGTTTCATGTATTTCCTTTCCAGTGTGACTCTTGTGTGTTCTCCTTATGAGAAAATAATAAAATCTCTGTTATCATCTACTAAATCTCGTTTGATGTAAATGAACTTGCATGTCTAACCTTAATTCCTTTAGTGGATGCTTATCATATTATGCTCTTAATTCCAAATGATAAAATTCTGGATAAAGTCTCCCTTGTAATTTGGACTTATCCAAACCATAAGCATACTTCATAACTCACAATAATAAATAACTCCACATTTGATCACAACGATCTAAAAATATTGAAAACGATTCCAACACTTCAATATCATCAAAATATCCCATAATTTATTCACAAAGCCAAACTTCATAATAAATTTCTCTTCAACATAGAGGCATAATAAATTAACTCAACATAATATCCATTACTTAATTCTCAATAAAATCATATTATTCCCATTATGCTCAACACTCGTTTTCTTTAAAAAAAATTTCTCATAATCATACATTAAAGCATATAAGTTATGACAAAGCATAACAACATCATTATTTTCGAAGAAATACATTCTTATTTCTCATAAATCATAAGTATCCGAAATACTCTTCATTCTTTCTCATAAATCAATAAAATGAGTATTCGAAATACTGAAATAACTTTAAACATCATAAACTTCTTTACCTCGGAGTTGGTGGAACGAATGATGGCAGTGGCAATCTTCATCAATAAAAAATCTTATAATGGAAAATATTTCTTAAAATTCTTTTTGAAAATTTTACCAGTCTACAGAAACGCAGACTAGCTCTGATACCAACTTGTAGCGCCCCGAGTTCCGTATACCCGATTCACTACGTCATTTTCTGTCTAAATTTTTTTTCGAATAATATTTTTGCGGAAGAAATAATTGAAATTCATTTTTGGCAACATTAAATAAACTGTAATGGCCGCTAAAATTGAAAACATTTATGAAACCATTTGAAATAGTAAATCGAACCATTAATATTGTAAAGAAATTGCCAATATCATAATTTCTCAAATAAATGAACTTCTCTAAATTATTCGATTGTTTGGAAAATACGGAAATCATTAACGTCAAACTTTCAACCGTTCAACGATTATTGCCACCATCATTCATCGCTCGCCACCGTCTCCGAAATCTGCAAAACTGTTAAAAAGTAAGGTGAGTATTTCATGGGGGAAATACTCAGTAGACTCATCGCATATTAATTTAATTTATAAAATGATTAAACACATAAATCCCGGCTCTTTATAAAACGGGCATTGATAGAGCTTCTTTATAAAACTGCTCTTGATAAAACTCATATTGTGCATTACAGCACGGGACATATTTTACAAATCATAGGCTCTTTGAAAATAGCTCTTGAAAACAGCTCTTTGAAAACCATATACTTATAAAAACATTTTAATTATGTCAAGCATAATTTCTTTTGAAAGCATAACATAAGATAGGATTTAAATCCTCATAAACATAAATAGACACAAGAACTTTACCGAACTTAGGTGGCAAGAATTCTTATGCAGTAAAATCATAATAACAGTAAGTTTTCATCATAACATAGGATAAAATCGAAATCCTCATAAACATAAGAATTTTACCGAACTTAGGTGGTAAGAATTCTTATGTAGTAAGTATACCAAGCATAATTTTCTGAAATTCATAGGGATCAATTGCATCATAACATAAGATAGGATCGAAATCCTCATAAACATATGCGACAGGAATTTTACCGAACTTAGGTGGCAAATCCTCATAAACATATGGAAACATAGGAATTTTACCGAACTTCGTGGCAAATCCTCATAAACATAGGAGACACAAGAATGTTACCGAACTTAGGTGGCAAGAATTCTTATGTGTAGCGCTACTAAAACTCCGGTCCCCTTAACATATCATAACTTATCATATGGGACCCAAAACAATCTTGGTAGATTGATTTCATAGCAATGATCCAAAAAAACATTTTCGTGAAGCATAGGGTATACTTACTTTTCGTAAAAACATAAAGTATATTTTCTTTTCATAAAAACATACTTACTTTTCATAACAACATAAGGTATATTTATCTTTCATAAAAACATACTTGCTTTTCTTAAAAATTGACTTTCACAAGTCACATGACATTCATATGAAATCATAATTTAAATCAATTAATAAGTGCGAGTCTACCTCAAATCCGACGAGTGCAAAGTTGAGCGGGAATGACTTCAATTTCTTTAAATTCTCCGTACGCTTCGTCTTAGCCAATAAGTCACTTTAGTATATCGAATATATAGTTCAAAATGATAAATTATAATTTGAGGACTAAAATTGATGTTTTGAAAGTTGAGGGACTAAAATGAATACTTTTGAAAGTTCAGGGACTAAAATAGATATTTTGAAAGTTGAGGGACTAAAATGACTACTTTTGAAAGTTGAGTCGGAAACTCAAAACAATAGGGTTGAAATAATATATTTTAAAACAATAGGGGCTGATTAAAACTCATTTAAAACTTAAGGGCTGAAATTGATAAGTTTAAAAGCTAAAAGGACTGAATTGCAAAACTTTAAAGCTTGGGGACTGATTTGAAACAATTTAAAACTTCAGGGACTGAAATGATCACTTTTCAAACTTAGGGGGCTAATTTGCAAATTCTGAAAATCATTTTTTTAAAAACATCAGATTTATCTTCTCTCTCTCACTTTACTCTCACTCTCGACATTACTCTCTCTCACGACCAACAGAGAACGAAGACAGAGAAATGACCGGCGGCGGAAAGGCGAGACACTGCCGGTGCTAAGCCGGCGCAGTACCGGCGCCAAGTGCGGCGAGGGGCGTCAAAGGCAGGGGTTGAAGATTGAGGGTTCAGTGCGAGTTCTTTGGTTGCGAAAAACCGAAACAACATCGCGATTTAAGGTGAGCGATTTTCGGCGGAAAAATGGTGATTGAGGTAAGAAATGAACTCATTGATTCATGGGTTTTTCTTTGGGTTTGATTTGGGTTGTGGTTGGAGTTGGGTTTGATGTTGAGCAGTAGGCAGTGGGTGTTTTGGTGTATCGATTATGGCAGATTGAGGGATTTGATCGTGCAGTGGTGTTAGTGGAAGAGGTGATACAGATTGGTGGTGATTCTGGGGCAGTGACTGAGGTTCGATCGGCAATAGAGGTGGCTGCGAGCCATGGCAGTGAACTGGTTTGGCAGTGATGATCATGGTTTGTGCAGTTAGTGAAAATCTGATGATGATGTTGGTTGATAGTGGTGATGATGATTGATTACAGATTGATGTATATGATGAAGGTTGCGGCGGTTGCAGGTGCGGCATGTCTTGGTTGATTGAAATCAGTGACCATTGCTGGTGGTGGAAATGGTGGAATCCGATGGTGACTTGCTTCGTTAATGGTGGATCAACAGCTTTGGTGAATTTGGGTGTTTGATAGCAGCAGAATTGTTGAAACTCTGTTTGGTGATGGTAGTGGTTTGATATGAAGATTGGGAATTGCAGTTTGGTTGTTTGTTGTTGAATTGACACTAGGTGGTGGTTGTTTGGTTGAGCAGAGGGTGTAGGTGGACTGTGGTTGCACTCGTCTGGGATGGAGATGGAGCTTGGTGCAGGTGATGAAGATGTATGCTTATATATATTGTATTGTGGAATCTAAGTACATGGAAGTGTGAGTTGTGTCATGAGTATTGAAATGAAGATGGGGTAGATGATGATAATGATGAAGATGCTTTGCTTTGGTGTTTGTATAATGAGATGGAATATGAAATAGATGTAAAATTTGTATATATAATGATGATGTTTTTGTATAAGGAATTGTATTAAAACTGATATATTTTGGACTGAAAATAAATTTGAATAAGGAAAATTGAAATATTTTAATAAATTTGGAATTCAAAATAATTTTGAAAATAATACTTTGAATAAACAATTAAAATAACATAATTTTAGAAATTCGGACATTTAATTTAAAATCGAACAAATTCGATATTTCTTGACTTGGCTAGACGAATCCGTCGCGGCGTTAACTTCAAAATAATAGGTGAAATAGTAGCGATACAATTTTCTAAATATTAAAATAATTATTTATTGCATAAAAAATTCTGGGTCGCTATAATCTTACCCCCTTAAAATAATTTCGTCCTCGAAATTAAACTTACTTAATCTTATAATTTCTGAATACTTAATCAGAATCTCTTCTTCTTATCATCGAATATTCTCAAAATAATCAAAACAATTCCTGAATATTTTCTCTACGTAAAATACCCAAACATATCAACATAATATCATCAACTTATCTTTCCAATATTTGTAACCCAAAATTCAGTAAACAAATATCTCCCAAAATTAAGATTCTATACTTAAATGTCACCACATTTCCTGCAAAGTATTTCTTTCACTTGTATATACGTATGAATTCTGATTCAATACGGTACTCATTTTACTTTCCACGTATCATCACACTATACCAAGATTATCATTATTAAAACAAAATATCAGTACCCATAATCCAAGAAAATATTCCAAATCTCCAATCAAATCTCCTTTATCGATAAAATTTAACAGCGCATTACTTCTTGTCTCCTCTTTTCATTAAAATAATCCTGCGCTTTCTTGCTGGACACAACATCACGCGGATTCACTCAGATCCTTGCGCTTTTAAATAGTTCATGCTGGGAAGAGGTTGAATCATCAAACAATGGATATCATCCTTTCTAACATTCGCAAGTATTATTCCAGTCTTCCTATGAATGATCTGAGAAAGATCTATAGAATAAGGCTCGAAAGATTGAGGTTGCTAATGGCTCATGATATTCCAGAAGATGTTCGCTGGTTGATAGAAGCAAAGGTTCGACTATCTGGTGAATTACCATCAACATTTCCAAAACATATGCCTGGTTTAGGCAAAAGCACGTTCGCAAAGAAACGAAGAGCAAAAAGACTGGGTGGTTGCTACAAATGTGCTCGTTGGAACTGTAATACACGTTGCAAATCAGTAGGATATTCTTCTACTAATCGGGATGATAAAATCGAATTCATAAAGGGTGGACTGAGTAAGGAGTCTTTGGATGATATTCGACTGACTCTTGAGACGCACCCAAGTGGTTATGTACAACGTGAACTTCTCTCCTTATACGCTCAGTTTAACGAGGACAAAAATCGTTATAGTCTCCAAAATATAATATCGAAAGATCCTGTTTGCCAGTCTGTTTTACAAAATGAGGCTTCTGGCAGTTCAGCAATGATATAAGGTAAATCTTTTTTTAAAATATTTTGCTGCTTTCTTTCACGCGTTTTGGAAATAAAATATATTTTCCTTTCTCGAGGTTTGATAAAGCTGGAAATAAATATATTTTTCTTTTCTCGAGGTTTGATAAAGCTGGAAATAAAATATTAAATCGCCGAAAGGTGACAGCCTCTATACGATAAAAATATTCAAAAGTGGGCTGATTTTGTCAAAAGTAAATCTTTACTTTTTCAGAATCAATCAAAAACAGTAAATTTTTCCGGCTTTAAATAGCCAAACATATTTCATAGTTCAGGCATCCCAAAAACACATCTTCTTCGTAAGTTTTCCCTTCTTTACTATCAAAGATGGAAGCACCAAAACTTCGACAGATCAAAACTATTTGTGTATTTTGTGGATCAAAAGTAGGGAAAGGCTTCGGTTATCTAGAAGCGGCTGTAGATCTTGGAAAGAAACTGGGGGAAAAAGGTATCACTCTTGTATATGGGGGTGGTAGCAGTGGTCTAATGGGTTGTGTTTCCCAATCTGCTCTTGCAGAGAAATCAAAAGTAATCGGTGTTATACCTGTCCCTTTGGTAGATGTTGCAGGCAAAACACGAGGGCATGAAGTTCAAACCTTATCCATCCATGAACGCATAACTTGTATGTTATATGGTTCTGATGCCTTTATAGCCCTGCCCGGAGGTTTTGGTACCTTAGAAGAAATTTTTAACATTACCTCGTGGGCTCAACTAGATCTCCATACTAAGCCTATTGGGCTTCTGAATGTTAACAATTTCTTTGATGGTTTGTTAACCTTTCTTGATTATGCTGTGGAACAGGGATTCATCTCTCCATTTTCCAGAAGGCTTCTTATTTCTGCTCCTACTATTGATGAACTACTGGATAAGCTGCATTCATATATCTCAATACAAGATCCAGCAGGAGTTAAGATAGATTGGTCGCAAGGAAGGGGAATCAAGCGAAAATGGAGTCCGGTTAATGTAAACTTAACTCTTTGAATCTTAGAATAGGTGGGGGTAGAGTACGGAGTATTCTCACTCTCGAGACACCCCTCCATTTACTAGGATTTCCTTAATGTTTAAATCTTGTGTGTACTTCAAAGATTCCAGGTGGTAGATTACGGAGTATTCTTACTCTCGAAACACACCTCTTTGAAGGTTTCTTTATTTCCTCAAAAGATCAGAGGTGGTAGGATACGGCTACTCCGGAAACACATCTCTCATTCTGAGGATCTTTTCATGTTTTTCTCTTATGTTTTCATGTGTTTCATGTATTTCCTTTCCAGTGTGACTCTTGTGTGTTCTCCTTATGAGAAAATAATAAAATCTCTGTTATCATCTACTAAATCTCGTTTGATGTAAATGAACTTGCATGTCTAACCTTAATTCCTTTAGTGGATGCTTATCATATTATGCTCTTAATTCCAAATGATAAAATTCTGGATAAAGTCTCCCTTGTAATTTGGACTTATCCAAACCATAAGCATACTTCATAACTCACAATAATAAATAACTCCACATTTGATCACAACGATCTAAAAATATTGAAAACGATTCCAACACTTCAATATCATCAAAATATCCCATAATTTATTCACAAAGCCAAACTTCATAATAAATTTCTCTTCAACATAGAGGCATAATAAATTAACTCAACATAATATCCATTACTTAATTCTCAATAAAATCATATTATTCCCATTATGCTCAACACTCGTTTTCTTTAAAAAAAATTTCTCATAATCATACATTAAAGCATATAAGTTATGACAAAGCATAACAACATCATTATTTTCGAAGAAATACATTCTTATTTCTCATAAATCATAAGTATCCGAAATACTCTTCATTCTTTCTCATAAATCAATAAAATGAGTATTCGAAATACTGAAATAACTTTAAACATCATAAACTTCTTTACCTCGGAGTTGGTGGAACGAATGATGGCAGTGGCAATCTTCATCAATAAAAAATCTTATAATGGAAAATATTTCTTAAAATTCTTTTTGAAAATTTTACCAGTCTACAGAAACGCAGACTAGCTCTGATACCAACTTGTAGCGCCCCGAGTTCCGTATACCCGATTCACTACGTCATTTTCTGTCTAAATTTTTTTTCGAATAATATTTTTGCGGAAGAAATAATTGAAATTCATTTTTGGCAACATTAAATAAACTGTAATGGCCGCTAAAATTGAAAACATTTATGAAACCATTTGAAATAGTAAATCGAACCATTAATATTGTAAAGAAATTGCCAATATCATAATTTCTCAAATAAATGAACTTCTCTAAATTATTCGATTGTTTGGAAAATACGGAAATCATTAACGTCAAACTTTCAACCGTTCAACGATTATTGCCACCATCATTCATCGCTCGCCACCGTCTCCGAAATCTGCAAAACTGTTAAAAAGTAAGGTGAGTATTTCATGGGGGAAATACTCAGTAGACTCATCGCATATTAATTTAATTTATAAGATGATTAAACACATAAATCCCGGCTCTTTATAAAACGGGCATTGATAGAGCTTCTTTATAAAACTGCTCTTGATAAAACTCATATTGTGCATTACAGCACGGGACATATTTTACAAATCATAGGCTCTTTGAAAATAGCTCTTGAAAACAGCTCTTTGAAAACCATATACTTATAAAAACATTTTAATTATGTCAAGCATAATTTCTTTTGAAAGCATAACATAAGATAGGATTTAAATCCTCATAAACATAAATAGACACAAGAACTTTACCGAACTTAGGTGGCAAGAATTCTTATGCAGTAAAATCATAATAACAGTAAGTTTTCATCATAACATAGGATAAAATCGAAATCCTCATAAACATAAGAATTTTACCGAACTTAGGTGGTAAGAATTCTTATGTAGTAAGTATACCAAGCATAATTTTCTGAAATTCATAGGGATCAATTGCATCATAACATAAGATAGGATCGAAATCCTCATAAACATATGCGACAGGAATTTTACCGAACTTAGGTGGCAAATCCTCATAAACATATGGAAACATAGGAATTTTACCGAACTTCGTGGCAAATCCTCATAAACATAGGAGACACAAGAATGTTACCGAACTTAGGTGGCAAGAATTCTTATGTGTAGCGCTACTAAAACTCCGGTCCCCTTAACATATCATAACTTATCATATGGGACCCAAAACAATCTTGGTAGATTGATTTCATAGCAATGATCCAAAAAAACATTTTCGTGAAGCATAGGGTATACTTACTTTTCGTAAAAACATAAAGTATATTTTCTTTTCATAAAAACATACTTACTTTTCATAACAACATAAGGTATATTTATCTTTCATAAAAACATACTTGCTTTTCTTAAAAATTGACTTTCACAAGTCACATGACATTCATATGAAATCATAATTTAAATCAATTAATAAGTGCGAGTCTACCTCAAATCCGACGAGTGCAAAGTTGAGCGGGAATGACTTCAATTTCTTTAAATTCTCCGTACGCTTCGTCTTAGCCAATAAGTCACTTTAGTATATCGAATATATAGTTCAAAATGATAAATTATAATTTGAGGACTAAAATTGATGTTTTGAAAGTTGAGGGACTAAAATGAATACTTTTGAAAGTTCAGGGACTAAAATAGATATTTTGAAAGTTGAGGGACTAAAATGACTACTTTTGAAAGTTGAGTCGGAAACTCAAAACAATAGGGTTGAAATAATATATTTTAAAACAATAGGGGCTGATTAAAACTCATTTAAAACTTAAGGGCTGAAATTGATAAGTTTAAAAGCTAAAAGGACTGAATTGCAAAACTTTAAAGCTTGGGGACTGATTTGAAACAATTTAAAACTTCAGGGACTGAAATGATCACTTTTCAAACTTAGGGGGCTAATTTGCAAATTCTGAAAATCATTTTTTTAAAAACATCAGATTTATCTTCTCTCTCTCACTTTACTCTCACTCTCGACATTACTCTCTCTCACGACCAACAGAGAACGAAGACAGAGAAATGACCGGCGGCGGAAAGGCGAGACACTGCCGGTGCTAAGCCGGCGCAGTACCGGCGCCAAGTGCGGCGAGGGGCGTCAAAGGCAGGGGTTGAAGATTGAGGGTTCAGTGCGAGTTCTTTGGTTGCGAAAAACCGAAACAACATCGCGATTTAAGGTGAGCGATTTTCGGCGGAAAAATGGTGATTGAGGTAAGAAATGAACTCATTGATTCATGGGTTTTTCTTTGGGTTTGATTTGGGTTGTGGTTGGAGTTGGGTTTGATGTTGAGCAGTAGGCAGTGGGTGTTTTGGTGTATCGATTATGGCAGATTGAGGGATTTGATCGTGCAGTGGTGTTAGTGGAAGAGGTGATACAGATTGGTGGTGATTCTGGGGCAGTGACTGAGGTTCGATCGGCAATAGAGGTGGCTGCGAGCCATGGCAGTGAACTGGTTTGGCAGTGATGATCATGGTTTGTGCAGTTAGTGAAAATCTGATGATGATGTTGGTTGATAGTGGTGATGATGATTGATTACAGATTGATGTATATGATGAAGGTTGCGGCGGTTGCAGGTGCGGCATGTCTTGGTTGATTGAAATCAGTGACCATTGCTGGTGGTGGAAATGGTGGAATCCGATGGTGACTTGCTTCGTTAATGGTGGATCAACAGCTTTGGTGAATTTGGGTGTTTGATAGCAGCAGAATTGTTGAAACTCTGTTTGGTGATGGTAGTGGTTTGATATGAAGATTGGGAATTGCAGTTTGGTTGTTTGTTGTTGAATTGACACTAGGTGGTGGTTGTTTGGTTGAGCAGAGGGTGTAGGTGGACTGTGGTTGCACTCGTCTGGGATGGAGATGGAGCTTGGTGCAGGTGATGAAGATGTATGCTTATATATATTGTATTGTGGAATCTAAGTACATGGAAGTGTGAGTTGTGCCATGAGTATTGAAATGAAGATGGGGTAGATGATGATAATGATGAAGATGCTTTGCTTTGGTGTTTGTATAATGAGATGGAATATGAAATAGATGTAAAATTTGTATATATAATGATGATGTTTTTGTATAAGGAATTGTATTAAAACTGATATATTTTGGACTGAAAATAAATTTGAATAAGGAAAATTGAAATATTTTAATAAATTTGGAATTCAAAATAATTTTGAAAATAATACTTTGAATAAACAATTAAAATAACATAATTTTAGAAATTCGGACATTTAATTTAAAATCGAACAAATTCGATATTTCTTGACTTGGCTAGACGAATCCGTCGCGGCGTTAACTTCAAAATAATAGGTGAAATAGTAGCGATACAATTTTCTAAATATTAAAATAATTATTTATTGCATAAAAAATTCTGGGTCGCTATAGGATCAACCTCATTCAAGCCGTCGAAGAAAATTGTGAATGTAACACCCCAAGTTTCAGTATCTAAAACCTAGGCGTGTCAACTTCCATTCACATTATATGCGGAAATAATCGTTTAAAACATTTGAACGTTTCATTTTCTATTATGAAATTGTTAGAAAAATTTCGACAGAGTCTCCTCTGTAAATTGGACATAGCCAACCTGTAGAGGGACATCAAAACCATTTATAAATACACATCACAACTCACTCCATCCCAAACATCATCCAAACCATTATAATAAGTCCCAAACTCCTCAACAATACAATTCCAAGTAAATAAACTTTTGCAAATGAAATAAGAGGTAATTTAATCTCAATAATACATGAATTAAAGGATTAATAATTAGAAATTGAAATAAATTCTAATTTAACTTTATTTTAAAAGAGTTGATGCAGGTATAGCCTGAGTCAGCTGCCGAGTGCTCTCCTCGGATCACCTAACTTTCATCACCTGAAATGTTGGGGAGGGATTGGGGTAAGCTAAAGCTCAGTAAGTAAACTGTATGCATGAATGCATGCTTATGACATGAATGCTTTTCGAAAATTCCATGTATGTATCCCCATTTACTTTACTTTCCAAAACTTTCAAACTTTTCGAACTTTCACTTAACATTTCAAAACTTCACTTCATTCCATCGTGAGCTCACTTGATGTAACTTCTAGTCAATCAGAATACAGTGGGCAATGACTTATTTGGAACCAGATTACATGCGCATTTCCACCGCAAAGCGGTTTAACATTCACTTTCCCACCGCAAATCATTCACTTTCCCACCGCAAAGCGGTTTAACATTCACTTTCCCACCGCAAAAGTGGTTTAACAGTCCACCGTAAACGGTTGAACATTCCGTCGCAAAGCGACTTAATTCGGGTACGCCGGTCCCCCGCGCCCCATTTTCCACTCGCAACTTTCATGAACTAGAAGTACACCCATTCATTCTTTCAAGAACTTGGGATACATAACTTTTGAACAAACTTGCACCTTGATACATTTCTTTCATTTAAAACATTTGACTTCCCAATTTCGATGCCAATGCATGCTTCATGATGCAATGACATGATAATGTGCATGCTTGAACATTCTTCTCAATAACACATACTTTCATAACGTAAATGAAATTCATCAAGGCAAGTAGATTACAAGGCAGTCATTTACACATTTCACATTTACATTCAACTTCTATAAAATAGGAGGAAGTTTACTTACTTGACGTCCTTAGCATTTACCGTTATCTGAATTTGCAAGTGGAGGAGCTTCGACTGCCCGTGTCGTCAATGTACCAAAATCTTAGTTGCATCTATTCATTTAGTAAAATATACTTTCAGTTCAATTTGATCTATTCATATTTCATCATTCCTTTAAACAAGTTAAAACAATAAATCTTATTCGAAAATAAGGGATAAATTTCAATCCACGTTAGAAACTCTCATTTTTAAATTCAAACTCAAACTCAAATTTACATAATTTAACCTAACGTTAAAAAATCCACTCCCATTAAGTCCCAACAATTTCACAAATCGTAAAAACCAACATATATCAAAACTTCACCCAAACAGTTAACTAAACTACAATTTTCATAAATCTCAAAAATCAGAAATTTATATATATATATATATATATATATATATATATACTTTAAAACAAAATCAGAAATTTATTCACGTTCCCCAAATTCTAAAATTCTCAATTTAACCCTTCATTAAACTAGAAGAAAATCAATTTAACAAATCAATTTAATAATTTTCGAATCCTATCATTAACGCATACATATAATTACGAAATACCTAAATTTAAAAAACTGAAATCAATCAATTAAATTTCAAAATCATACTTGGTCCGAATTTGAAAAATTACTGTTGGAATTACACATCTATATATATATATATATATATATATATATATACACACATCAATACACACATACATAAGCATTACCAAATCCCCAAATTAGCAATTATAATTCGAAATCTATCCAAACTGAAATCTGAAAATAAAAAAATAAAAAAAAAGATTATTATTATAATTCAAAATTTAACCAAACAGTCTACTAAGCTACCAATTTCATAAATTAGGTTTACAACACAATCTATACATACATTTATATAAACATTATTCAAATATCAAAATTAACCCTTAAAAGTCGAAATCTACATATTTTGAAATCTGAAAATTTGAAAATCTCAGCTTATATACATACACTCAACATATACACACATCAATACGCATATATGTGTGTGTGCGTGTTTGGCGTGCGGCGTGTGTGTTTTGTGTCGGGTGAGTGCGCTGCCGGGGAAGGAACGAGGGAAGGGGAGGGTTACCAGTGGTGGGCGACGGGGTAGCCAGCGGTGAGAGGAGAGAGACCGAGGGAGAAACCGAGAGAGTGAGGTCGACCGAGAGAGGGAGGGCGGGTGAGAGAGAGACCGTGAGTGAGAGAGAGGTAGAGGCCGAGCGTATGAGAGTTTAGGTTAGATTAGGTTTAGACATAATCTTTTTGAATTTGCAAGTTGGCCCCTCAATTCTCTCTAATTTAGAAATTTAAGTCCACAACTCCCAATACAATTTCAATTCGCCCTAAACCTTTTCCCAATCTCAATTTAATGAAATTTAAACAATTTACTACTCAATGACAAATAGAATTTAACAAGCTTAACAAATAAAAATAATTAATTACATAGAATTACACGTAAACAATTAAAATAGCCAATTTATAAACTTTCAAATTGGTACATTGATCGAGACGACGTCCAAGTCCTTCCACTGCAAAACAATTCAAATCATTGACGTAAAATTAAATTAAATTCTCAAATTTCAAATAACAATAACATAAATATATCGTGAAATTTTAAAGGGTACGAAAATGAAATGCGGTATTACAGTGAAGTTTCAAGAATTACGGCTGTAACTTATAATTCTTACAGCCGTAACGAGTCCACTGCTGAAAACTGAAATTTTGAAAAATTGGATTTACGACCGTAACACATGTGTCACGGCCGTAATGCAGTCTCGGGTTGAAAACAAGATTTTCAGAAAATATGACTTACGACCGTAAATTAAGTCTCACGGCCGTAACTGTTAAACAGAGAGCTTCTTACGGCCGTAAAGAATAAGGTCACGGCCGTAACTGCTAATACACGTAATTTTTATAATTTTATTTCTTTCCATATTTTTAGCAATTTCTTTCCTAATTTAATTAGAACTCTTAGACCAGGTTTTGACCCTATTTATAGAGATGTAATTTTCATTATTAGGAACAACTTTGATATTATTATTGAGAGGCTATTTTGCTTTCAACAACCTTATTCTTCATTGAATAAAATTCGAACTTGGGAGTTATTCTTGTTTTATTCAAATCTCGGTGAGAATTAATATTGCTTGTAATAAAGAGGTTAATATATTTATGTGATTGTATTGGTTGCTTGATTCAATTAATTTTAATTGGATTCATAAATCGTGGTTTCTTGGCGTTCTTAGGTCGATTTCAATATTTTGTGGATTGCGTAGCTACAATTGATACGTGGTTTGCATCAGCTTCTTTTTGACAACTTAAGATTTTTGTTTCTTGTTTTGTCAAAGTTTGTCCTGCCATGTCAATTGGGCTTTTCATAAAGGTTTTTATCATGCTAACACAAATTCCTCAATTTACCACCTTTGAAAATTTAATTTTCTTTTTATCAAAAACTATATATACTCAAAAAAAATTGAACTATGAATCCAAGTACACGGTAAACCAACTATTAGGTATAAGGATAGACCGAAAAAATGAGCTATTGATTGGATTGATCTGGTATACCACAGATAGCTACTTCAACTTCTCCACGTCCTCCAGGACCTTTCATGTAAATCTTAATGCCCCCTAGGCCCTATACCCTCCTAATATTTAATCAAGGATGTGGCAGTGAACACACTATCAAATTTGAGTTTCTCAATTCTCAATTGCTTAAGGTTTATGTAGTTTCAAAACAGAATAAAACTGTAGAGCAAAGTGAACACAACTATCATTTTTCAGAAGTGCTTTTAGAATGTTGAGGAAATGTTTGGGGAGAAAATTGATTTAAGATAAATTTCATCTTTTAAAAATGCCTTAAACAAATGAATAACACCTCATTTTGTTTATTTTTATGATAAAAAGAAAATTTATTTTTTAGAGGTAGTAAATTGAAGAATTTGTATTAGCACAGTAAAAACCTTTATAGGAAGTCCAATTGACATGACAGAACAAACTCCGACAAAGCAAGAAATAAAAATTTTAATTTTCCAAAACAAGCTTTATTTATTTATTTATTTATTTATTAATATAAGAGCATTTTAATATTTTTGATAAAAATAAAATTGAATTTTTAAAGGTGGAATGGAGGAAAATCATCTAAAAGGATACGTAACACTAAATAATGCAACGTTTAGGGACTTAAACATCAAATTGAAAGGTTAAGAACTTATTGCGCTAATAATTCCTAAGTTTAGGGACTACTTGCATCAAATTGAAAGATTAGGGACTTAAGCACCAAATCTGAAATTCAGGGACTAATTGCGCTAATTATGTACAAGGGCATTTAAGTGTTTCCTTAATTTTTAACATTGAAATGGAAGGTAATCATCCAAAAGGACATCTTGCTCCAAAGAATGCAACGTTTAAGGATTTCAGCACAAAAAATGAAAGGTTAGAAACCGATTGCACAAAGAGGCAAACGTTTAGGGATTAAATGCGTTAATTTTCCTTCTTTTTTATTTTTTTTATTTTTTTAATATTGAATGGGATAAACCTGAGTTTTCCCCATGAAATATTTGGTTTTTAAGATAAGCAATTAAGCCTAATATTTCATCTTTGGGCTTAGGAATTTTTAATTGGACTTGTTAATCGGAGACGGGTCTTGGATGGTGATTGTCATTCCCATCCCAACAACGTCCCCCGTTTGGGGATACTTTTTCATTCCCATCTCCACCACATTCAGGTCGGATACCTATCGATTTATGGGATTCTACACCTCATTGTCACCTCTAATTCTGCCATCCGATGTGCCTTAACGGGTGCCACCCCTATTACATGGGGGTGGAACCGCTCATTACTAGGTCGGTCTCACTGAAGAATTCGGGAATTTCATTCAGCATGAGCGAATTTCATCCAACACGAGCGGTCACTACATAATTAAGGGGTGAAATAATTTGACGCCAAAATTATAAGGTAAAAAAATTTTTTTTTGCCGAATCCAGTACAAGCGACCGGCCGAACTCGCAATGGGCTGCATTCATCCCTGGTGTCACACATCCATGTGACGATGTGGTATCAAATGTGACACATATTGGATGGTAGAATATCATATGTATAATTGTTCTTATCAACTTCCAAGTCAATTCATTCGTCAATGTCAACTCTTTCAGTAAAATTTGATTTTTTTAACTCTTCATCCATCTTCTCTTTTGTCATAAATGTTGGTTTACCCAGTCAAATTACTTATACGTGAAGAAAATCGGGCAAGCATTTGAATCCATCTTATACAAGGAAGTTTCCTTCTCGCCCAAGGTTATAACCAAGAAATTTCTATCTTATATAGAAAATAAAAAGTTCAACAGAGACACACACAAAAAAAAAAAAAAAGTTATAATCAAGTCCATTCGAGCGAAATTCGATCAACAACCATTCGTATGTTATGAACAGAACAATTTATTATTATTCAAGTTTGTATCATGCATCAGATATTCAATTAAGAAAATTACTCTTGTTTTAGTTGGAATTCAATATAATTATTTAATATCAGTTCTAGAATGACATATCAAATGATTTAAGAAAATGAATATCAACAATTTGTCTTCTTACAAAAGTAAATAATGTTAGCCACGGTTTTTTTTTTTTTCGTCTACCCATTTCTTATCAACTTCCAAGTCAATTTCTCCATCAAAGTCAACTCTTTTTCTTCAACATTTGAATTGTATAACTGCTGATCAATCTTCGTTTTATTCATATAATATAAATGTTTCTTTACCTGAAGTAAATCCAGCAAGCATTTGATCAATCCGTCTTATAAAATGAAGGTTCCTTCTCTCCGAAGGTTGTAACCAAGAAATTTCTACTTTATGTAGAAATAAAAATTCAACAGACAAATATATAAGAGTTGAACTGAAGCAAGATCGGAGCTGGGTATTTTTAGTGCGTTTTATGTGTGCTAGTGATTTAGTGAGAAGGAAATGGATGAAAAAAGGCTTTACGATGCAGCAGTGAAAGGGGACGTAAAATATTTAGTCGATTTACTCATAGAAGATCCATTTATTTTGGATAGAATTTCATTTACACGTTCCAAAAAGACTCCTTTACACATAGCAACAATATGCCAGATGTTGGGAACTCGGTTGCTCTACTCACAAAATTTAATTTCTTGTAACTAGATCATCCCTTTACGGGATTTTCTTTCTATGTATTTAACTTAGAATGAATAATTTTGGGCACACAAAAGTGAAAGAAATATTACCTTGATAGCGTGCTTTACAATAACCTCTTTTTTACTGCTTCTTGATTTCACCAAAACTTCAAACCCTCAAACTTTCCTTGGTGTTCTCCAATGGCAACTGTACAGGTGTGTGGTCATCTTTTTCTAGGCCTAGGTTACTCTAAAATTAGGGTTTCATTTTAAAGAGGAAACACACATTACACACTTTAGTTTGTGTCGCGCCACTTTGCCAAATAGGTCAAGAAAAATAGTCTTTAAAGACTATTTGTAACATCTTTACACTCCAAAACCCCACCAACCCTAGTACCATAACTCAGGCTCATTTCTTCAAAGCCCAATACAGGTAATAAGCATGTATAATCCTATTATAGTGAAGCCATCGAGGGAACCTGATCGAACCCAATTAAAATAAAATCCAATAAATTAATTATGCTCTGGTCAACTCTTGATCAGTCAAAATTAATTTATTAATCACGTTCTATTCCACTAAAAGAACGAGATTGCACTCATAATGATCATACCTAAAAGGCGACGGATTCCATAATACGAATATATGTTTCTTGTTAGTTCACTTTAATTCCCAAAGTACCGAGATATTGATCTACAATTTGATCTCACCAATTATACCTCAAAGAACTTCAAGTTAGTAATTGAAATACATTATCCAATTAGGATTATGGTCTCACGTACGACAGTCAAGTGAAATTAAATTTATATGATAAATGTCACAAATTAATTTCATGTGGTCCCGTCCAATACGTTTTGAACGTACTCTCAATTTTATTACCAAAGTTAAAGATAGACTTTAATAAAACTGAAACGATCTTATCAAAATAAATTGTCCATATTTATTTACTGATCATGAACGTTAATTTTAGATCGAATTACAAATTGAATCTTTCTGTTTTTAACAACTTAAACACTCAATCTGTAATATCAAATCGACCTACGGACAAATGCAACTTCATATTAATACAATCAATTAACATTTTATTTTAAATGTCTTAAATTATACTCTATGGGTATATATAATTCCAACAATCTCTCACTTGCCCTTAGTGTATACATGAAACATCGAATCATCCATCTTTTCAACATCATCATTACGTTAATGATCATGTTCACAATCAAGATAGTAACTCCCTTCGATATAAGTCACGGTTGTATAACAAACAATCTAAGATTGTATTATACTCAACCAATTAACCACTTTATCTCCCAGTTATATTCCAATTTTGACGACTCTCAAGAGTCCTGGTCAAATCAGATCTTAATTTGTGACGCCATGAATTCAGTGAAACCCGGAACGCCACTTCGTTCTTTAAAACCCAACATTCGAATAAAATTTATTACGAAAAAATAATTAAATCTCAAACATCACATTTATTGATTTTAAATTTGTGAAGAAGATTTAAATAAAATAAATAACTTGGAAAATTCATGAAATTCTAAATTCCAACACAAATGAAATAATGGAGTTCATAAAAAAAACACGACTTTAAAATAATTTCTATTAATGGTTTTCCATTTTACCCAACATTCGCCACCGTCTTCAAAATCTGCAAAATTTATTAAATTGAACACGAAATTATGCAAATGAACATATAGCGATCCAGAATTTTTATGCAATAAATAATTATTTTAATATTTAGAAAATTGAGTCGCTATTGTTTTGAAATTAATGCCGCGACGGATTCGTCTAGCCAAGTCAAGAAATATCGAATTTGTTCGATTTTAAATTAAATTTCCGAATTTCTAAAATTATGTTATTTTAATTGTTTATTCAAAGTATTATTTCAAAATCATTTTAAATTCCAAATTATTAAAGATATCTAATTAATTATCTTAAATTAAACATTAGCCTAATTATGCTAGTATCCCATTAATTATTTTTATTCTTTCTTTTTCTTTTTAAATTATTTTCCTTTTCCATTCATCATCACTACCATCTCGGTTGAACACCACCACAATTCTCTTTTTATACCATTAGAATCTTCATCATTCATCACACACATGACAACCCACATTTTATTCCACCTTTACATCTAATATTCTCCAACATCATCATTTTCATCATCTTAATCGCCGAAAGCGTACATCTTCATCACCATCACAGGAATCAAAAACCACCAACACTGCCTACTTCACAACGCTGCCTAACAGTCACTGCCAATGCCAAACCTGCAAAACCACCAACCTCCAACTCACCACTTCCATCACGCCACTAATTCACCATTTTTGAAACCAATTCAAACTCCCAATTTTTCCTCAACTCCAACCACTATCTCCATTCACAATAGCCTGCAATCTCCACCAACCTCACGACTGCCATTAACCTTGCCACTCCAAATCAAGCCACAACCACAACACAAATGAACCAACCACCAATCATCAGAATCAAACACCACCACTGCAACCCCTGTTTCCAGGCCACAGTCCAACACCACCACATTCTGATCCTTATCATCACCAATCCACCATCACAGCACAATCCTACAATCCAGTCAAACCACCCTGCCACTCGAATCGTAAATCACAACTGCCACCACCACCGCACGCAGTTAACCCAAAAATCAACCCAAACCCAAGAAACAGAGTAACCAGAAAATCACCTACCTCAAATGCCGGATTTTCGCCGGAAAAACCCCGACCTAGAATCTCGGATTTCAGCCCCAAATCGCACCAATCTCCGCCTTTCTTGCTACCACACCTTCCTCTTTGTTATCACCATTCAACGGCGGTGATACCGCCGTGGAATCACCTACGATTTTGCGCAGTACACGCCGGAGTTCCTTGCTTCCCTATCACCGTTCTGAAATCGCGAGAATGAGAGAGAGAGTGCTGAATGAGAGAGAGAGATGAAATCTAAGGATATTAATATTAATTTTCAGAATTTGCACTTTAAGCCCCCAAGTTTTGAAATGTTTCAAATCAACCCCTATGATTTTAAAACAATCCAATTCAGTCCCTTTTTATAGCGACCCAGAATTTTATGCAATAAATAATTATTTTAATATTTAGAAAATTGAGTCGCTATTGTTTTGAAATTAATGCCGCGACGGATTCGTCTAGCCAAGTCAAGAAATATCGAATTTGTTCGATTTTAAATTAAAATCCGAATTTCTAAAATTATGTTATTTTAATTATTTAATTCAAAGTATTATTTTCAAAATCATTTTTGAATTCCAAATTTATTAAAATATCTCAATTTTCCTTATTAAAATTATTTCAAGTCCAAATACGTAATTCAATTTTTATCTCAATTTTCAAATTTATTTTCAGTCCAAAATATATCAGTTTTAAATACAATTTCAAATCAAAGTTAGTCAAATTTTTAGTTAAATTAATTCTATTTAACTAAACCAAATTTTCCCCACATGTTTTCTTCTTTACACCTCAAAGCATCATCATTATCATCACCAATTCCACTCAACGATTCCCTCCACTTTCCACCCCATCTCATACCTAACTCTCCACTATACTTTCTTCAATTTAAGTCATTTTCTCCAGCTTTCCTCCATCAACATCATCACACACACGTATTATTTTCAATACCATCACTGCCATTGTTCCATTTTCACAATTCAAACCACCAAGCTTTATCTAATTCAAGCCACAACCAATTCCATTTTATCAATATGCACAACCCAATATCATCACCACAATTCAGCCACCACTAGAATTCACATCTCGATCCATTTCAGCCTCCTCCCTACACCACTGCAGTATACCTCCGCCCCAAAGCAGCCACTGATCAACCATAGCCCAATTATCCACAACCAAGAACCACCCCCCCAACCAGCCTGATCAAGAACAGCCCTCACCATCACTCTGTTAAACACTCAATTCACCAAAGCTGTCGATCCACCATCATCGTATTGGCATCAACCTGCAGCTCCATCACCCAAGAAATCTGTATCATCACCTTCACTGCCATTCTTGCTCACTGCACAAAACCAAGAACCTCATGAATGCCAAATTTAATACCCAAATCACCACCACCCCGGCCAAGATCAAACACCCTGCATCATCTTCATCAATCAACCACAATGCCATTTCTTTCAACATCCACCACTGCCTCATTCAAATTTAATTCACCACCTCCTCAATCCAGCCACCACCGTACCTAGCTACAATCATCAGACGACATCACCACCTCCGACCACCACTACTCAACTCTAAATCACCAAATGAACACCAACCTTCAAGATCAAACATCCGTTCATCATCATCATCGCCAACAACCCAATCATCGCAACCAATACATCAAAACCACCCTGCAACCAGTTTTCGTTGCAGCTCCAAACCGCCACGCAACCAACTCAGCCCATCCAACTCACCATCTTCATCACCAACGTAATCACTGTAAAACCACCAAGTCATCATCACCCAACCACCGAATCATCACCACCCAAAACCATCATCCTCAGTCACAAATCAAACCCAAAATCAAAACTGAAAACCCAGAATAAGTTATCCCAAATACTTACTTACCTCGACCGCCGACTGTTTTGACCGGATTTACAACCGGAAATCGCTACCTTAAACCGCGACTTTGAGCCTCGATAAATCTCTGATTCAAACCTATCTCGCATCAAAGCTTCCTCAAATCAGAACTCCCACACTTTACCGTCCTTCGCCTCACCTAGCGCCGGCGAATCACCGGCGGTATTACTCGATCGCCTCCTCCGCTTTTTTTTGTTCTCTGAGAGAGAGAGATCGTGAGAGAGTGAGTGAGTTATGAGAGAGAGAAAAGATCTGAATGATATATTATTTATTTCCAGAATTTGCAAATCAGTCCCTAACGTTTTTAATTGTTTCAAATCAGTCCTTCAGTTTTAAAAACTTATCAATTTCAGCCCTTAAGTTTTAAATGAGTTTTAATCAGTCCCTGATGTTTTAAATTGTTTTAATTCAGTCCCTACTGTTTTAAACTCATCCATTTCAGCCTCAAAGCTTTAAAATGATTTACTTCAGCCCTTTAACTTTAAACTCTTTTATTTCAGTACCTGCTGATTTACTTTTAAGCCCAAGTTTTAAAAGTATTCATTTTAGTCCCTTAACTTTCAAAATATCTATTTTAGTCCCTGAACTTTCAAAAGTATTCATTTTAGTCCCTCAACTTTCAAAACATCAATTTTAGTCCTCAAATTATAATTTATCATTTTGAACTATATATTCGATAGACTAAAGTGACTTATTGGCTAAGACGAAGCGTACGGAGAATTTAAAGAAATTGAAGTCATTCCCGCTCAACTTTGCACTCGTCGGATTTGAGGTAGACTCGCACTTATTAATTGATTTAAATTATGATTTCATATGAATGTCATGTGACTTGTGAAAGTCAATTTTTAAGAAAAACAAGTATGTTTTTATGAAAGGTAAATATACCTTATGTTGTTATGAAAAGTAAGTATGTTTTTATGAAAAGAAAATATACTTTATGTTTTTACGAAAAGTAAGTATACCCTATGCTTCACGAAAATGTTTTTTTGGATCATTGCTATGAAATCAATCTACCAAGATTGTTTTGGGTCCCATATGATAAGCTATGATATGTTAAGGGGACCGGAGTTTTAGTAGCGCTACACATAAGAATTCTTGCCACCTAAGTTCGGTAACATTCTTGTGTCTCCTATGTTTATGAGGATTTGCCACGAAGTTCGGTAAAATTCCTATCTTTCCATATGTTTATGAGGATTTACCACCTAAGTTCGGTAAAATTCCTGTCGCATATGTTTATGAGGATTTCGATCCTATCTTATGTTATGATGCAATTGATCCCTATGAATTTCAGAAAATTATGCTTGGTATACTTACTACATAAGAATTCTTGCCACCTAAGTTCGGTAAAATTCTTATGTTTATGAGGATTTCGATATTATCCTATGTTATGATGAAAACTTACTGTTATTATGATTTTACTGCATAAGAATTCTTGCCACCTAAGTTCGGTAAAGTTCTTGTGTCTATTTATGTTTATGAGGATTTCAATCCTATCTTATGTTATGCTTTCAAAAGAAATTATGCTTGGCATAATTAAAATGTTTTTATAAGTATATGATTTTCAAAGAGCTGTTTTCAAAGAGCCTATGATTTGCAAAATATGTCCCGTGCTGTAATGCACAATATGAGTTGTATCAAGAGCAGTTTTAATAAGAAGCTCTATCAATGCCCGTTTTATAAAGAGCCGGGATTTATGTGTTTAATCATCTTATAAATTAAATTAATTCGCGATGAGTCTACTGAGTATTTCCCCCATGAAATACTCACCCTACTTTTTAACAGTTTTGCAGATTTCGGAGACGGTGGCGAGCGATGAATGATGGTGGCAATAATCGTTGAACGGTTGAAAGTTTGACGTTAATGATTTCCGTATTTTCCAAACAATCGAATAATTTAGAGAAGTTCATTTATTTGAGAAATTATGATATTGGCAATTTCTTTACAATATTAATGGTTCGATTTACTATTTCAAATGGTTTCATAAATGTTTTCAATTTTAGCGGCCATTACAGTTTATTTAATATTGCCAAAAAAATGAATTTCAATTATTTCTTCCGCAAAAAAAATATTATTCGAAAAATTTAGACAGAAAATGACGTAGTGAATCGGGTATACGGAACTCGGGGCGCTACAAGTTGGTATCAGAGCTAGTCTGCGTTTCTGTAGACTGGAAAAAAAATTTCAAAAAGAATTTTCAAGAAATATTTTCCATTTTAAGATTTTTATTGATGAAGATTGCCACTGCCATCATTCGTTCCACCAACTCCGAGGTAAAGAAGTTTATGATGTTTAAAGTTATTTCAGTATTTCGAATACTCATTTTATTGATTTATGAGAAAGAATGAAGAGTATTTCGGATACTTATGATTTATGAGAAATAAGAATGTATTTCTTCGAAAATAATGATGTTGTTATGCTTTGTCATAACTTATATGCTTTAATGTATGATTATGAGAAATTTTTTTAAAGAAAACGAGTGTTGAGCATAATGGGAATAATATGATTTTATTGAGAATTAAGTAATGGATATTATGTTGAGTTAATTTATTATGCCTCTATGTTGAAGAGAAATTTATTATGAAGTTTGGCTTTGTGAATAAATTTTGGGAATATGATTTATGGCATATATTTATAAGTATGAGTAACTTTTGAGCCAATTAAGGTATGAAAGGAAGTAATATTGTGATATTGAAAAATATGATTTGAAATTTCTATGTTGAGGAATTATGAATTGAATTATGGGATATTTTGATGATATTGAAGTGTTGGAATCGTTTTCAATATTTTTAGATCGTTGTGATCAAATGTGGAGTTATTTATTATTGTGAGTTATGAAGTATGCTTATGGTTTGGATAAGTCCAAATTACAAGGGAGACTCTATCCAGAATTTTATCATTTGGAATTAAGAGCATAATATGATAAGCATCTACTAAAGGAATTAAGTTTAGACATGCAAGTTCATTTACATCAAACGAGATTTAGTAGATGATAACAGAGATTTTATTATTTTCTCATAAGGAGAACACACAAGAGTCACACTGGAAAGGAAATACATGAAAAACACGAAAGCATAAGAGAAAAACATGGAAAGATCCTCAGAATGAGAGATGTGTTTCCGGAGTAGCCGTATCCTACCACCTCTGATCTTTTGAGGAAATAAAGAAACCTTCAAAGAGGTGTGTTTCGAGAGTAAGAATACTCCGTAATCTACCACCTGGAATCTTTGAAGTACACACAAGATTTAAACATTAAGGAAATCCTAGTAAATGGAGGGGTGTCTCGAGAGTGAGAATACTCCGTACTCTACCCCCACCTATTCTAAGATTCAAAGAGTTAAATTTACATTAACCGGACTCCATTTTCGCTTGATCCCCCTTCCTTGCGACCAATCTATTTTAACTCCTGCTGGATCTTGTATTGAGATATATGACTGCAGCTTATCCAGTAGTTCATCAATAGTAGGAGCAGAAATAAGAAGCCTTCTGGAAAATGGAGAGATGAATCCCTGTTCCACAGCATAATCAAGAAAGGTTAACAAACCATCAAAGAAATTGTTAACATTCAGAAGCCCAATAGGCTTAGTATGGAGATCTAGTTGAGCCCACGAGGTAATGTTAAAGATTTCTTCTAAGGTACCAAAACCTCCGGGCAGGGCTATAAAGGCATCAGAACCATATAGCATACAAGTTATGCGTTCATGGATGGATAAAGTTTGAACTTCATGCCCTCGTGTTTTGCCTGCAACATCTACCAAAGGGACAGGTATAACACCGATTACTTTTGATTTCTCTGCAAGAGCAGATTGGGAAACACAACCCATTAGACCACTGCTACCACCCCCATACACAAGAGTGATACCTTTTTCCCCCAGTTTCTTTCCAAGATCTACAGCCGCTTCTAGATAACCGAAGCCTTTCCCTACTTTTGATCCACAAAATACACAAATAGTTTTGATCTGTCGAAGTTTTGGTGCTTCCATCTTTGATAGTAAAGAAGGGAAAACTTACGAAGAAGATGTGATTTTGGGATGCCTGAACTATGAAATATGTTTGGCTATTTAAAGCCGGAAAAAAAAAAAAAAAAAAAAAAAATTTACTGTTTTTGATTGATTCTGAAAAAGTAAAGATTTACTTTTGACAAAATCAGCCCACTTTTGAATATTTTTATCGTATCGAGGCTGTCACCTTTCGGAGATTTAATATTTATTTCCAGCTTTATCAAACTTCGAGAAAAGAAAAATATATTTATTTCCAGCTTTATCAAACTTCGAGAAAAGAAAAATATATTTATTTCCAGCTTTATCAAACCTCGAGAAAGGAAAATATATTTTATTTCCAAAACGCGTGAAAGAAAGCAGCAAAATATTTTAAAAAGATTTACCTTATATCATTGATGAACTGCCAAAAGCCTCATTTTGTAAAACAGACTGGCAAACAGGATCTTTCGATATTATATTTTGGAGACTATAACGATTTTTGTCCTCGTTAAACTGAGCGTATAAGGAGAGAAGTTCACGTTGTACATAACCACTTGGGTGCGTCTCAAGAGTCAGTCGAATATCATCCAAAGACTCCTTACTCAGTCCACCCTTTATGAATTCGATTTTATCATCCCGATTAGTAGAAGAATATCCTACTGATTTGCAACGTGTATTACAGTTCCAACGAGCACATTTGTAGCAACCACCCAGTCTTTTTGCTCTTCGTTTCTTTGCGAACGTGCTTTTGCCTAAACCAGGCATATGTTTTGGAAATGTTGATGGTAATTCACCAGATAGTCGAACCTTTGCTTCTATCAACCAGCGAACATCTTCTGGAATATCATGAGCCATTAGCAACCTCAATCTTTCGAGCCTTATTTTATAGATCTTTCTCAGATCATTCATAGGAAGACTGGAATAATACTTGCGAATGTTAGAAAGAATGATATCCATTGTTTGATGATTCAACCTCTTCCCAGCATGAACTATTTAAAAGCGCAAAGGATCTGAGTGAATCCGCGTAATGTTGTGACCAGCAAGAAAGCGCAGGATTATTTTAATGAAAAGAGGAGACAAGAAGTAATGCGCTGTTAAATTTTATCGATAAAGGAGATTTGATTGGAGATTTGTAATATTTTCTTGGATTATGGGTACTGATATTTTGTTTTAATAATGATAATCTTGGTATAGTGTGATGATACGTGGAAAGTAAAATGAGTACCGTATTGAATCAGAATTCATACGTATATACAAGTGAAAGAAATACTTTGCAGGAAATGTGGTGACATTTAAGTATAGAATCTTAGTTTTGGGAGATATTTGTTTACTGAATTTTGGGTTACAAATATTGGAAAGATAAGTTGATGATATTATGTTGATATGTTTGGGTATTTTACGTAGAGAAAATATTCAGGAATTGTTTTGATTATTTTGAGAATATTCGATGATAAGAAGAAGAGATTCTGATTAAGTATTCAGAAATTATAAGATTAAGTAAGTTTAATTTCGAGGACGAAATTATTTTAAGGAGGTATGATTATAGCGACCCAGAATTTTATGCAATAAATAATTATTTTAATATTTAGAAAATTGAGTCGCTATTGTTTTGAAATTAATGCCGCGACGGATTCGTCTAGCCAAGTCAAGAAATATCGAATTTGTTCGATTTTAAATTAAAATCCGAATTTCTAAAATTATGTTATTTTAATTATTTAATTCAAAGTATTATTTTCAAAATCATTTTTGAATTCCAAATTTATTAAAATATCTCAATTTTCCTTATTAAAATTATTTCAAGTCCAAATACGTAATTCAATTTTTATCTCAATTTTCAAATTTATTTTCAGTCCAAAATATATCAGTTTTAAATACAATTTCAAATCAAAGTTAGTCAAATTTTTAGTTAAATTAATTCTATTTAACTAAACCAAATTTTCCCCACATGTTTTCTTCTTTACACCTCAAAGCATCATCATTATCATCACCAATTCCACTCAACGATTCCCTCCACTTTCCACCCCATCTCATACCTAACTCTCCACTATACTTTCTTCAATTTAAGTCATTTTCTCCAGCTTTCCTCCATCAACATCATCACACACACGTATTATTTTCAATACCATCACTGCCATTGTTCCATTTTCACAATTCAAACCACCAAGCTTTATCTAATTCAAGCCACAACCAATTCCATTTTATCAATATGCACAACCCAATATCATCACCACAATTCAGCCACCACTAGAATTCACATCTCGATCCATTTCAGCCTCCTCCCTACACCACTGCAGTATACCTCCGCCCCAAAGCAGCCACTGATCAACCATAGCCCAATTATCCACAACCAAGAACCACCCCCCCAACCAGCCTGATCAAGAACAGCCCTCACCATCACTCTGTTAAACACTCAATTCACCAAAGCTGTCGATCCACCATCATCGTATTGGCATCAACCTGCAGCTCCATCACCCAAGAAATCTGTATCATCACCTTCACTGCCATTCTTGCTCACTGCACAAAACCAAGAACCTCATGAATGCCAAATTTAATACCCAAATCACCACCACCCCGGCCAAGATCAAACACCCTGCATCATCTTCATCAATCAACCACAATGCCATTTCTTTCAACATCCACCACTGCCTCATTCAAATTTAATTCACCACCTCCTCAATCCAGCCACCACCGTACCTAGCTACAATCATCAGACGACATCACCACCTCCGACCACCACTACTCAACTCTAAATCACCAAATGAACACCAACCTTCAAGATCAAACATCCGTTCATCATCATCATCGCCAACAACCCAATCATCGCAACCAATACATCAAAACCACCCTGCAACCAGTTTTCGTTGCAGCTCCAAACCGCCACGCAACCAACTCAGCCCATCCAACTCACCATCTTCATCACCAACGTAATCACTGTAAAACCACCAAGTCATCATCACCCAACCACCGAATCATCACCACCCAAAACCATCATCCTCAGTCACAAATCAAACCCAAAATCAAAACTGAAAACCCAGAATAAGTTATCCCAAATACTTACTTACCTCGACCGCCGACTGTTTTGACCGGATTTACAACCGGAAATCGCTACCTTAAACCGCGACTTTGAGCCTCGATAAATCTCTGATTCAAACCTATCTCGCATCAAAGCTTCCTCAAATCAGAACTCCCACACTTTACCGTCCTTCGCCTCACCTAGCGCCGGCGAATCACCGGCGGTATTACTCGATCGCCTCCTCCGCTTTTTTTTGTTCTCTGAGAGAGAGAGATCGTGAGAGAGTGAGTGAGTTATGAGAGAGAGAAAAGATCTGAATGATATATTATTTATTTCCAGAATTTGCAAATCAGTCCCTAACGTTTTTAATTGTTTCAAATCAGTCCTTCAGTTTTAAAAACTTATCAATTTCAGCCCTTAAGTTTTAAATGAGTTTTAATCAGTCCCTGATGTTTTAAATTGTTTTAATTCAGTCCCTACTGTTTTAAACTCATCCATTTCAGCCTCAAAGCTTTAAAATGATTTACTTCAGCCCTTTAACTTTAAACTCTTTTATTTCAGTACCTGCTGATTTACTTTTAAGCCCAAGTTTTAAAAGTATTCATTTTAGTCCCTTAACTTTCAAAATATCTATTTTAGTCCCTGAACTTTCAAAAGTATTCATTTTAGTCCCTCAACTTTCAAAACATCAATTTTAGTCCTCAAATTATAATTTATCATTTTGAACTATATATTCGATAGACTAAAGTGACTTATTGGCTAAGACGAAGCGTACGGAGAATTTAAAGAAATTGAAGTCATTCCCGCTCAACTTTGCACTCGTCGGATTTGAGGTAGACTCGCACTTATTAATTGATTTAAATTATGATTTCATATGAATGTCATGTGACTTGTGAAAGTCAATTTTTAAGAAAAACAAGTATGTTTTTATGAAAGGTAAATATACCTTATGTTGTTATGAAAAGTAAGTATGTTTTTATGAAAAGAAAATATACTTTATGTTTTTACGAAAAGTAAGTATACCCTATGCTTCACGAAAATGTTTTTTTGGATCATTGCTATGAAATCAATCTACCAAGATTGTTTTGGGTCCCATATGATAAGCTATGATATGTTAAGGGGACCGGAGTTTTAGTAGCGCTACACATAAGAATTCTTGCCACCTAAGTTCGGTAACATTCTTGTGTCTCCTATGTTTATGAGGATTTGCCACGAAGTTCGGTAAAATTCCTATCTTTCCATATGATTATGAGGATTTACCACCTAAGTTCGGTAAAATTCCTGTCGCATATGTTTATGAGGATTTCGATCCTATCTTATGTTATGATGCAATTGATCCCTATGAATTTCAGAAAATTATGCTTGGTATACTTACTACATAAGAATTCTTGCCACCTAAGTTCGGTAAAATTCTTATGTTTATGAGGATTTCGATATTATCCTATGTTATGATGAAAACTTACTGTTATTATGATTTTACTGCATAAGAATTCTTGCCACCTAAGTTCGGTAAAGTTCTTGTGTCTATTTATGTTTATGAGGATTTCAATCCTATCTTATGTTATGCTTTCAAAAGAAATTATGCTTGGCATAATTAAAATGTTTTTATAAGTATATGGTTTTCAAAGAGCTGTTTTCAAAGAGCCTATGATTTGCAAAATATGTCCCGTGCTGTAATGCACAATATGAGTTTTATCAAGAGCAGTTTTAATAAGAAGCTCTATCAATGCCCGTTTTATAAAGAGCCGGGATTTATGTGTTTAATCATCTTATAAATTAAATTAATTCGCGATGAGTCTACTGAGTATTTCCCCCATGAAATACTCACCCTACTTTTTAACAGTTTTGCAGATTTCGGAGACGGTGGCGAGCGATGAATGATGGTGGCAATAATCGTTGAACGGTTGAAAGTTTGACGTTAATGATTTCCGTATTTTCCAAACAATCGAATAATTTAGAGAAGTTCATTTATTTGAGAAATTATGATATTGGCAATTTCTTTACAATATTAATGGTTCGATTTACTATTTCAAATGGTTTCATAAATGTTTTCAATTTTAGCGGCCATTACAGTTTATTTAATATTGCCAAAAAAATGAATTTCAATTATTTCTTCCGCAAAAAAAATATTATTCGAAAAATTTAGACAGAAAATGACGTAGTGAATCGGGTATACGGAACTCGGGGCGCTACACTTTTAGTTTCAAAGGTTTTCAAATCAGTCCTTTCAGCTTTTAAACTTATCAATTTCAACCCTTAAGTTTTAAATGAGTTTTAATCAGTCCTATTGTTTTAAAATATATTATTTCAACCCTATTGTTTTGAGTTTCCGACTCAACTTTCAAAGTAATCATTTTAGTCCTTCAACTTTCAAAAGTATTCATTTTAGTCCCTCAACTTTCAAAACATCAATTTTAGTCCTCAAATTATAATTTATCATTTTGAACTATATATTCGATAGACTAAAGTGACTTATTGGCTAAGACGAAGCGTACGGAGAATTTAACGAAATTGAAGTCATTCCCGCTCAACTTTGCACTCGTCGGATTTGAGGTAGACTCGCACTTATTAATTAATTTAAATTATGATTTCATATGAATGTCATGTGACTTGTGAAAGTCAATTTTTAAGAAAAACAAGTATGTTTTTATGAAAGGTAAATATACCTTATGTTGTTATGAAAAGTAAGTATGTTTTTATGAAAAGAAAATATACTTTATGTTTTTACGAAAAGTAAGTATACCCTATGCTTCACGAAAATGTTTTTTTTGATCATTGCTATGAAATCAATCTACCAAGATTGTTTTGGGTCCCATATGATAAGTTATGATATGTTAAGGGGACCGGAGGTTTAGTAGCGCTACACATAAGAATTCTTGCCACCTAAGTTCGGTAACATTCTTGTGTCTCCTATGTTTATGAGGATTTGCCACGAAGTTCGGTAAAATTCCTATCTTTCCATATGTTTATGAGGATTTACCACCTAAGTTCGGTAAAATTCCTGTCGCATATGTTTATGAGGATTTCGATCCTATCTTATGTTATGATGCAATTGATCCCTATGAATTTCAGAAAATTATGCTTGGTATACTTACTACATAAGAATTCTTGCCACCTAAGTTCGTTAAAATTCTTATATTTATGAGGATTTCGATCTTATCCTATGTTATGATGAAAACTTACTGTTATTATGATTTTACTGCATAAGAATTCTTGCCACCTAAGTTCGGTAAAGTTCTTGTGTCTATTTATGTTTATGAGGATTTCAATCATATCTTATGTTATGCTTTCAAAAGAAATTATGCTTGGCATAATTAAAATGTTTTTATAAGTATATGGTTTTCAAAGAGATGTTTTCAAAGAGCTGTTTTCAAAGAGCTGTTTTCAAAGAACTATTTTCAAAGAGATGTTTTCAAAGAGCAGTTTTATAAAGAAGTTCTATCAATGCCCGTTTTATAAAGAGCCGGGATTTATGTGTTTAATCATCTTATAAATTAAATTAATTCGCGATGAGTCTATTGAGTATTTCCCCCATGAAATACTCACCCTACTTTTTAACAGTTTTGCAGATTTCGGAGACGGTGGCGAGCGATGAATGATGGTGGCAATAATCGTTGAACGGTTGAAAGTTTGACGTTAATGATTTCCGTATTTTCCAAATAATCGAATAATTTAGAGAAGTTCATTTATTTGAGAAATTATGATATTGGCAATTTCTTTACAATATTAATGGTTCGATTTACTATTTCAAATGGTTTCATAAATGTTTTCAATTTTAGCGGCCATTACAGTTTATTTAATGTTGCCAAAAAATGAATTTCAATTATTTCTTCCGCAAAAATATTATTCGAAAAATTTAGACAGAAAATGACGTAGTGAATCGGGTATACGGAACTCGGGGCACTACAAGTTGGTATCAGAGCTAGTCTGCGTTTCTGTAGACTGGTAAAATTTTCAAAAAGAATTTTAAGAAATATTTTCCATTATAAGATTTTTATTGATGAAGATTGCCACTGCCATCATTCGTTCCACCAACTCCGAGGTAAAGAAGTTTATGATGTTTAAAGTTATTTCAGTATTTCGAATACTCATTTTATTGATTTATGAGAAAGAATGAAGAGTATTTCGGATACTTATGATTTATGAGAAATAAGAATGTATTTCTTCGAAAATAATGATGTTGTTATGCTTTGTCATAACTTATATGCTTTAATGTATGATTATGAGAAATTTTTTTTAAAGAAAACGAGTGTTGAGCATAATGGGAATAATATGATTTTATTGAGAATTAAGTAATGGATATTATGTTGAGTTAATTTATTATGCCTCTATGTTGAAGAGAAATTTATTATGAAGTTTGGCTTTGTGAATAAATTATGGGATATTTTGATGATATTGAAGTGTTGGAATCGTTTTCAATATTTTTAGATCGTTGTGATCAAATGTGGAGTTATTTATTATTGTGAGTTATGAAGTATGCTTATGGTTTGGATAAGTCCAAATTACAAGGGAGACTTTATCCAGAATTTTATCATTTGGAATTAAGAGCATAATATGATAAGCATCCACTAAAGGAATTAAGGTTAGACATGCAAGTTCATTTACATCAAACGAGATTTAGTAGATGATAACAGAGATTTTATTATTTTCTCATAAGGAGAACACACAAGAGTCACACTGGAAAGGAAATACATGAAACACATGAAAGCATAAGAGAAAAACATGAAAAGATCCTCAGAATGAGAGATGTGTTTCCGGAGTAGCCGTATCCTACCACCTCTGATCTTTTGAGGATATAAAGAGAAAACCTTCAAAGAGGTGTGTTTCGAGAGTAAGAATACTCCGTAATCTACCACCTGGAATCTTTGAAGTACACACAAGATTTAAACATTAAGGAAATCCTAGTAAATGGAGGGGTGTCTCGAGAGTGAGAATACTCCGTACTCTACCCCCACCTATTCTAAGATTCAAAGAGTTAAGTTTACATTAACCGGACTCCATTTTCGCTTGATTCCCCTTCCTTGCGACCAATCTATCTTAACTCCTGCTGGATCTTGTATTGAGATATATGACTGCAGCTTATCCAGTAGTTCATCAATAGTAGGAGCAGAAATAAGAAGCCTTCTGGAAAATGGAGAGATGAATCCCTGTTCCACAGCATAATCAAGAAAGGTTAACAAACCATCAAAGAAATTGTTAACATTCAGAAGCCCAATAGGCTTAGTATGGAGATCTAGTTGAGCCCACGAGGTAATGTTAAAGATTTCTTCTAAGGTACCAAAACCTCCGGGCAGGGCTATAAAGGCATCAGAACCATATAACATACAAGTTATGCGTTCATGGATGGATAAGGTTTGAACTTCATGCCCTCGTGTTTTTCCTGCAACATCTACCAAAGGGACAGGTATGACACCGATTACTTTTGATTTCTCTGCAAGAGCAGATTGGGAAACACAACCCATTAGACCACTGCTACCACCCCCATATACAAGAGTGATACCTTTTTCCCCCAGTTTCTTTCCAAGATCTACAGCCGCTTCTAGATAACCGAAGCCTTTCCCTACTTTTGATCCACAAAATACACAAATAGTTTTGATCTGTTGAAGTTTTGGTGCTTCCATCTTTGATATTAAAGAAGGGAAAACTTACGAAGAAGATGTGATTTTGGGATGCCTGAACTATGAAATATGTTTGGCTATTTAAAGCCGGAAAAATTTACTGTTTTGATTGATTCTGAAAAAGTAAAGATTCACTTTTTGACAAAATCGACCAACTTTTGACTATTTTATCAAAGATATCACCTTTCGGTGATTTATTTCCAGCTTTATCAAACCTCGAGAAAAGAAAAATATATTTATTTCCAGCTTTATCAAACCTCGAGAAAGGAAAATATATTTTATTTCCAAAACGCGTGAAAGAAAGCAGCAAAATATTTTAAAAAAAAAAAAAAAAGATTTACCTTATATCATTGCTGAACTGCCAGAAGCCTCATTTTGTAAAACAGACTGGCAAACAGGATCTTTCGATATTATATTTTGGAGACTATAACGATTTTTGTCCTCGTTAAACTGAGTGTATAAGGAGAGAAGTTCACGTTGTACATAACCACTTGGGTGCGTCTCAAGAGTCAGTCGAATATCATCCAAAGACTCCTTACTCAGTCCACCCTTTATGAATTCGATTTTATCATCCCGATTAGTAGAAGAATATCCTACTGATTTGCAACGTGTATTACAGTTCCAACGAGCACATTTGTAGCAACCACCCAGTCTTTTTGCTCTTCGTTTCTTTGCGAACGTGCTTTTGCCTAAACCAGGCATATGTTTTGGAAATGTTGATGGTAATTCACCAGATAGTCGAACCTTTGCTTCTATCAACCAGCGAACATCTTCTGGAATATCATGAGCCATTAGCAACCTCAATCTTTCGAGCCTTATTTTATAGATCTTTCTCAGATCATTCATAGGAAGACTGGAATAATACTTGCGAATGTTAGAAAGAATGATATCCATTGTTTGATGATTCAACCTCTTCTCAGCATGAACTATTTAAAAGCGCAAAGGATCTGAGTGAATCCGCGTGATGTTGTGACCAGCAAGAAAGCGCAGGATTATTTTAATGAAAAGAGGAGACAAGAAGTAATGCGCTGTTAAATTTTATCGATAAAGGAGATTTGATTGGAGATTTGGAATATTTTCTTGGATTATGGGTACTGATATTTTGTTTTAATAATGATAATCTTGGTATAGTGTGATGATACGTGGAAAGTAAAATGAGTACCGTATTGAATCAGAATTCATACGTATATACAAGTGAAAGAAATACTTTGCAGGAAATGTGGTGACATTTAAGTATAGAATCTTAGTTTTGGGAGATATTTGTTTACTGAATTTTGGGTTACAAATATTGGAAAGATAAGTTGATGATATTATGTTGATATGTTTGGATATTTTACGTAGAGAAAATATTCAGGAATTGTTTTGATTATTTTGAGAATATTCGATGATAAGAAGAAGAGATTCTGATTAAGTATTCAGAAATTATAAGATTAAGTAAGTTTAATTTCGAGGACGAAATTATTTTAAGGAGGTAAGATTATAGCGATCCAGAATTTTTATGCAATAAATAATTATTTTAATATTTAGAAAATTGAGTCGCTATTGTTTTGAAATTAATGCCGCGACGGATTCGTCTAGCCAAGTCAAGAAATATCGAATTTGTTCGATTTTAAATTAAATTTCCGAATTTCTAAAATTATGTTATTTTAATTGTTTATTCAAAGTATTATTTCAAAATCATTTTAAATTCCAAATTATTAAAGATATCTAATTAATTATCTTAAATTAAACATTAGCCTAATTATGCTAGTATCCCATTAATTATTTTTATTCTTTCTTTTTCTTTTTAAATTATTTTCCTTTTCCATTCATCATCACTACCATCTCGGTTGAACACCACCATAATTCTCTTTTTATACCATTAGAATCTTCATCATTCATCACACACATGACAACCCACATTTTATTCCACCTTTACATCTAATATTCTCCAACATCATCATTTTCATCATCTTAATCGCCGAAAGCGTACATCTTCATCACCATCACAGGAATCAAAAACCACCAACACTGCCTACTTCACAACGCTGCCTAACAGTCACTGCCAATGCCAAACCTGCAAAACCACCAACCTCCAACTCACCACTTCCATCACGCCACTAATTCACCATTTTTGAAACCAATTCAAACTCCCAATTTTTCCTCAACTCCAACCACTATCTCCATTCACAATAGCCTGCAATCTCCACCAACCTCACGACTGCCATTAACCTTGCCACTCCAAATCAAGCCACAACCACAACACAAATGAACCAACCACCAATCATCAGAATCAAACACCACCACTGCAACCCCTGTTTCCAGGCCACAGTCCAACACCACCACATTCTGATCCTTATCATCACCAATCCACCATCACAGCACAATCCTACAATCCAGTCAAACCACCCTGCCACTCGAATCGTAAATCACAACTGCCACCACCACCGCACGCAGTTAACCCAAAAATCAACCCAAACCCAAGAAACAGAGTAACCAGAAAATCACCTACCTCAAATGCCGGATTTTCGCCGGAAAAACCCCGACCTAGAATCTCGGATTTCAGCCCCAAATCGCACCAATCTCCGCCTTTCTTGCTACCACACCTTCCTCTTTGTTATCACCATTCAACGGCGGTGATACCGCCGTGGAATCACCTACGATTTTGCGCAGTACACGCCGGAGTTCCTTGCTTCCCTATCACCGTTCTGAAATCGCGAGAATGAGAGAGAGAGTGCTGAATGAGAGAGAGAGATGAAATCTAAGGATATTAATATTAATTTTCAGAATTTGCACTTTAAGCCCCCAAGTTTTGAAATGTTTCAAATCAACCCCTATGATTTTAAAACAATCCAATTCAGTCCCTTTTAGTTTCAAAGGTTTTCAAATCAGTCCTTTCAGCTTTTAAACTTATCAATTTCAACCCTTAAGTTTTAAATGAGTTTTAATCAGTCCTATTGTTTTAAAATATATTATTTCAACCCTATTGTTTTGAGTTTCCGACTCAACTTTCAAAGTAATCATTTTAGTCCTTCAACTTTCAAAAGTATTCATTTTAGTCCCTCAACTTTCAAAACATCAATTTTAGTCCTCAAATTATAATTTATCATTTTGAACTATATATTCGATAGACTAAAGTGACTTATTGGCTAAGACGAAGCGTACGGAGAATTTAACGAAATTGAAGTCATTCCCGCTCAACTTTGCACTCGTCGGATTTGAGGTAGACTCGCACTTATTAATTAATTTAAATTATGATTTCATATGAATGTCATGTGACTTGTGAAAGTCAATTTTTAAGAAAAACAAGTATGTTTTTATGAAAGGTAAATATACCTTATGTTGTTATGAAAAGTAAGTATGTTTTTATGAAAAGAAAATATACTTTATGTTTTTACGAAAAGTAAGTATACCCTATGCTTCACGAAAATGTTTTTTTTGTCATTGCTATGAAATCAATCTACCAAGATTGTTTTGGGTCCCATATGATAAGTTATGATATGTTAAGGGGACCGGAGTTTTAGTAGCGCTACACATAAGAATTCTTGCCACCTAAGTTCGGTAACATTCTTGTGTCTCCTATGTTTATGAGGATTTGCCACGAAGTTCGGTAAAATTCCTATCTTTCCATATGTTTATGAGGATTTACCACCTAAGTTCGGTAAAATTCCTGTCGCATATGTTTATGAGGATTTCGATCCTATCTTATGTTATGATGCAATTGATCCCTATGAATTTCAGAAAATTATGCTTGGTATACTTACTACATAAGAATTCTTGCCACCTAAGTTCGTTAAAATTCTTATATTTATGAGGATTTCGATCTTATCCTATGTTATGATGAAAACTTACTGTTATTATGATTTTACTGCATAAGAATTCTTGCCACCTAAGTTCGGTAAAGTTCTTGTGTCTATTTATGTTTATGAGGATTTCAATCATATCTTATGTTATGCTTTCAAAAGAAATTATGCTTGGCATAATTAAAATGTTTTTATAAGTATATGGTTTTCAAAGAGATGTTTTCAAAGAGCTGTTTTCAAAGAGCTGTTTTCAAAGAACTATTTTCAAAGAGATGTTTTCAAAGAGCAGTTTTATAAAGAAGTTCTATCAATGCCCGTTTTATAAAGAGCCGGGATTTATGTGTTTAATCATCTTATAAATTAAATTAATTCGCGATGAGTCTACTGAGTATTTCCCCCATGAAATACTCACCCTACTTTTTAACAGTTTTGCAGATTTCGGAGACGGTGGCGAGCGATGAATGATGGTGGCAATAATCGTTGAACGGTTGAAAGTTTGACGTTAATGATTTCCGTATTTTCCAAATAATCGAATAATTTAGAGAAGTTCATTTATTTGAGAAATTATGATATTGGCAATTTCTTTACAATATTAATGGTTCGATTTACTATTTCAAATGGTTTCATAAATGTTTTCAATTTTAGCGGCCATTACAGTTTATTTAATGTTGCCAAAAAATGAATTTCAATTATTTCTTCCGCAAAAATATTATTCGAAAAATTTAGACAGAAAATGACGTAGTGAATCGGGTATACGGAACTCGGGGCACTACAGAACATATTTTCGTCTCATGCAATAAAGCATATAAGTTATGACATGCATAACATAATTTCTCAATTTATCTCATTCTCGTCTTGTCTTATGCAATTAAGCATATAAATCACGTAAATCCACATAAAGACATGCAATTATAATATAAACTAATTAGTGGGGGAGAGTCTACCTCAAACTTAACGAGTTCACAAAAGTGGAGCGAGAATAGTACGTCGATCTTTTAGTTCACCAAATGATTCGTCTAGGCAACAGAAAATTAATAAAATTAGTATTTTCAAATTTTAAACTAAAGTGATAAATAAAATATTACGACTAAATTGAAATTTTAAAGAAAACTGAATTAAGGGTCTAGGGGCCGAAATAGTTATTTCAGAAATGGAAGGGCTGACTACGAATTTTTTTAAAACTTCACAGGCTAAAATAATAACTTTTGAAAGTGCAATTAAAACTTTTAAAATATAAGGACTGCAATTGAATATTTTTTCAAAGTTGGGGGCTAAGGTGTAATTTCCACAAAATCAATTTTTTTAAAAGAAAAACACACACACTCTCTCTCTCTCTCTCTCTCTGTGATTCATTCACGCAGAGAGGAGAAGAGACAGAGTGCTGGCGACGAAAATCGCCCCTCTCGCACCCGGTCCGCTGCCGACGATTTGTCGTCAAAACGCCGCAGTCGAGTGGCGGCGAGTTGGGTGGTCGTGCAAAGGGTTAGGATTTTGGGGATTTGGGCTGTGTGAGAGTGCGAAAACGAGGGAAATCTGTGGTTTGAGGTCACGGTTAAGGTGGTTTCCCCGCGTCACTCCGGCGGCCGAGGTAAGTAATTAGGCTTCTTGGTTTATTTCTGGGTTTGTTCTGATTTTGATTTTGATTGAAGTTGTGCGGCGGTTGTAGGAGGTGGTGTTGGTGGCGGTGGTGCTTGGTGTTGGTCGAAGTTTGGGTGGAGCAGTGGCGTTGGGCAGGGGTGTTTGGTTTTGTGTGTTGGGCGATGGGCACTGACCATGGCGATTTAGGATTGTGGAAATGGATGTGCAGCAGTTTGATATGGAAGGCAGTGGAGGTGCTTGGTTGCTCGATGGTGGTGGCGGTTGTTCTCGACGTTGAAGGTGGTTAACGTTCTGCAGATTGGGTTGAGATGGTGGATTCAATTTTTGTGTGAAATGAACCCTTTGTGAATATGGAACTCCTCACATTTGTTGGTGGCAGGAAATCAATGTTCCAGTACCAACATATGAGTTTCAACAGCAAAACTGGATTGAAGAAGTTTGAGAGAGGGAAGAGACATACCCAGAAACTGAAGCTTAGTGTGGTTCTCGGCTGTGTGAGGGATTGGGGGAAATAAACATAGGTTGGTGATTTGTCTTTGGTAGGTTAGGGTAGAAGTATAGAACTTTGATTAGGGAAAATTGGCAAAGATCTTCAAAATAAATCCAGCCGATTAAGGGAAAAGAGAGAGAAGGAAGTATCGGGGGATTTGTTGAAATACCTCTTTTAGATTTGTAGTTTTTCAAAATACCCATTTTTTGTAAATTGTCTTATTTACCCTTAATGAAATAAACTATTTTCTTTGCAAGATATATCTCTGAATTAGTCAGGTTGATTTAATTCAATACTTTTTATTATATTCATATTCTTTAATCTTTTAAGTTCTTCTAAAAATGCTCTATATTGTGATAATTTCTCAAAAGATTTAGGATGTTCTTCTTTTGTTATATATCCTAATGCTATTCCATCTGTAACTTCATCTTTTATATTTTCGTATTCTTCTATAATTTTATGAACCGTATTTATATTTTTTGCTGTTTCAACAGAATTAAATTCTATTCTATTTAAGATAGCATAATCAATATCTTCATATATTTCTTTTAATTTAGATTGTCCAACAAAATGTATGAAATGAAATTTCTTTATTATCTAAATATAGTTTATGATTACAGTTATTAGAAGTTGATGCTTGTGAAGTATCCATAAACTATCGGGTTGGTAAATTATTATACAAAATTGTTAGGTATAGGTTCATTCTTTGATCTAGTATAATACAATAATCTGCAATATATTGTTCGTATTTTTCTAAGAGTTTATTATATTCTTCAGAAGATAAGTTTTCATTTTCCATTTGATGTTTAATATCTTCCATTTTATTTTTCAATTTTTCTAAAATGTTATCTAGTCCTTCTAGTGTATATCCTGGCATTAGGTTTGGACTGTATTTGTCATTATTTTATTTTCTAAGTCTATTTTAATTTCTAATATTTCAGAATAATCTATAATGTATTGATCATGATTTTCTGAAAGTATATAATATTGTTCAGATGATTCATCTATATCTATTAAATGAGATATAATGTTATCTATTTTTTCCATTATTTTTTCTAACAAATTGTCTAATCCTTCAATAGTATATCCAGGCATTATAAACACAGAGATAAATAATTTATAAAGTTTCAAGTAATTTTTCAAATTCTATGAGTGTTTGAGAATTAATAATATCTATGTCAGCCATGATATCTATATTTGGTTCAAATGGTATGTTATATTTTGAAATATTTTTCTTTCTCTTTTCTAATTTATCAATTATATCTTGAATATCACGTATCATTATAGATCTTACAGTTCCTCTAGCAAAGTTTTCTATTAAATTTTCTTTAAAACTTTTTAATATCTCTTGTGATGCATAGAGTTGCTCTTGGTATCCTATTTTATCAATTTCATTTTCATATTCAATGCCTTTTTTACTTTTGATATGCTTTTGAACTTTATATGGACCTCTCTTAGTTCTGGGTTTTTTCATGATATAATTATTTTCATTCATGATATTAAGATTTTCAAAAACTGGTAAAGAAAGATTCATCTCTTCCATCACTGTCATAATCTATTACAGGATCATAATCATTATCACTGCTAAACACATATCCTAAATATAATTCATTATTTATTTCAGTATTATCACTGTCAAGCCAAAAGTAAATAATCGATTTTGTAATTTCTAATCCTAATATTCTTTTTAATGTTGGAAAGATAGCTAACAAGCATGGCATATAGACATGATATAACTTTTTTATTTCATTATTTGGTCTAGTAAATTGTTTATACATGAATAAAGGTTCAATTATGCTATGATATTCATCATTATAAGGACTGTTTTGATAATTAAATTTAACAATTCTGGATTCTGTCATTTTAAAAGTTCTTCTTCCTCCTAATTCCGTAAAGATAGATATATTAAGAATACTAACCTCTTTTCCTTTTCTCAGTACCTTTGTATTTTCCTTCTATTGTTAGTGACCTTCAGGCTTATAGGTTTCTGCTCCACACCTCCAATGGCTTCCTGCCTTCACGGGTTATTAGCTAAACCTGGATGCCTTCACTGTATAACTCTCTAGATGGAAAATATTTTAGGACAGAGTGTAGGGAGTTTTCTTAATAATATATCTTCTTTTTGGAAATAGGATTTAGAAGACAAGAATTTAGAAACTCATCATAATATGATATGTAAATTGGGATTTTATTGATAGTATAAAGATTGACAAATGATTGGTATGAGAATTTTTTGAAAGACAGAAGATTTTTTGGCTTTCTCACAAACTGAGTGCTCAAGAGAGTTCTGCCTCTTCTCTAATCAGAAGATCCTTATTTATACAACTTCACGAGGTATTACTATACAACCTCTTACATCATTGCTTATGTAATGGATACAATAATTTGAATTTTACAAGGACTTACAAGGACACACCTGTCCATCTATTCTTTATTACAAGGATACAGCTGTCCCTTTATTTCTTCACATGGCTACATTATAGGGACACCTATCCCTCTATTTTCAGTCTTCTCATAGCCCTTACATTGTGCTGTCTTGTTCCATTAAATCAGGTTTATCAATTGGCTTCTATCTGTCCATCACTTCTGTTGGTATGTAAAGCAATCTTATCAAATGGCTTCCATCTGTCCATCAGTTCCTTTGGCATGTGGGGCAATTCCTAGCTATGCACGCCTCTTGTAAAGTGGCAAAACTTCCATGGATTTGATGAGTATCAAATTTATTGATGTATTCTTGCAAGATTGTTGACTTTTCTTTTCCTCCATTAGTGAGTAAGGTCCATCCATTGTACTGGCATATGCATTTGAATTTTTTCTCATATAGGTTTTTGGCAATGTTGTAGAGAACTTTAATTCCCAACACCCTTCGGGATCTAAACCATGATCTTGTAATGTTTGGTACTGGCTTGGTATTTTTCCCAACTTCAATTTGAAAATTTCGAGCAACATACCCAATCGTGATAATATGCTCAGCAGGATAGTATATCCTTCCATCAATTTCAGGACTGATCGAATAAAATTTTAAATATATGGCTCTTCCTTGAGCAAATTTTGAAATTTCTCCTTTTAGTAAATCATCAAATTTTTCGATTTCTTTCAGATCTTTTCCTGGATAGATAAGATCCAAGAATCCATAATCAGCTGCCATTTTTGTCATGACGGGATCTCCCCCCTGAGTAACGATCAATCGTGGGTATACATGGTCTCCAGACGAAATGTAATAACAATCACATTCTTGAATTTCATATATAACTTCAAAAGTGGTTTTATATTCGTTTTCTTTTGGTAAAAAAGGGGAATCATCTTCCTCTTCAGTACGAATTCTGACTACCTTTGTATGTTCATCTTTGGCATTGATTGTGATTTTTCGAGGACTGACTTCATTTATAACAACTTTTTTAGGACTTGGTTCATCTCTTTTAATTGTTGGTCCACCACTGCTTCCAGAAGATGTACCTGTTTGTATTTTTGATATGACCTGTTTGGTATCAGCCTGTTTGGTAATCAACGATTCAAACTGAGATTCAATCTCAATTATGTTATCGCTCAATTCTTTAGTATAATTATGATGAAATGTTGAGATTTCCATCAATTGCTTGAAACTTCCTTGGAGAGTTTCTGCAAGTTGTTCAATTCCAAGCTTTATATCTTCAGCTTCCTCCATGAGGAAGTTCATTCGCTTTTTGGCGTCTATCAGGGATCTTTTGATATTATCCATCTGCAAATTCAATATTCCTGCTTAAAAAGTCCGCAAGATAATTATTAACACCTTTAATATGAATTATATCAAAATTATAAAACGCCAAATAGGCTTGCCATCTATGGAGACTTCTATATTGAGGTTCAGGTGGTAATTTATTTTTTACTAAACCTGCAACTTGAGAATTATCAGTTTCAACAATGAATTTTTTAGATAATAAAAACAATGAAAACTTCTTTATTCCTCTGATAATTGCTAACAGTTCTTTCTCATGAGTAGTATAATTTATTTCTGCTTGATTAAACGTTCCACTTGAGTATCTACAAATTTCATTAAGATCTGTTTTTAATATTGCTGCCCAATATTTATCCGAGGCATCAGTATTAACTATCATATTATCTTTTTCATCTGGTAATCTTAATTTTGGTAAATTTTTACATTCTTCTTTTAGTGATTTGACAATTTCTGTATGTTCATCACTCCATCCTTTGGTATTTGTTTTCCTGAGTAAAATTTGAATTTTATGTCTCTTTTTTGATAGATTTTCAAAAAATCCTTCTGCATAATTTAAACATCCTAAAAATTTTTGTATTTGTTCTTTTGATTCTAATTTGTTTGGAAAACTTTCTATCTTCTTAGATATATGAGTTTATAATTTTATTCCCCTTTTATCTATTGATAATCCAAGAAAATCAATTTCTTATTTTTCTATTATAGCTTTATTTTTTGAAAGAACAATTCCTTCTTTTTTGCATTCATTTATAAATTTAATTAAATGGTTTATATGTTCTTCTCTATTATTAGAACATATTAATATATCATCGACATAGACAATTAAGAATTCATTGAATTTTCTAAATATGTTATCCATTCTTCTTTGATATATTTGTGGTGCATTTTTTAAACCAAATGGCATAACCATCCATTCATACTTACCTTGGGGTGTACTAAATGATGTATATTGAATACTATCTTCTTCCATTTTTACTTGCCAAAATTCTGATTTGCAATCAAATTTAGAATAGTATTGCTTTCCTTTTGCAAGATTTATTAGTACCTCTTTATTTGGTAAAAAGTATCCATCAAATTTAGTATATTTGTTTAATTCTTTATAATTTATCACCATTCTAGCTTTACCTCTTTTTTGTTCAGAATGTTTCATGACCATAAAAGCTGAACTACTATGGGGTCCATTACTAGGTCTGATTAATTTTTGGTTAAGTAATTCTTTTATCTGAGTTTTAAATTCTTGCATATCTTGTATGGTATACATCATTGGTCTAACTCTTATAATAACATTTTCTATTAATTCTATTCTAGCTTTTGGATGATGTGGTTTCCAAAATGATAATGGATTTTCTCCACAAATTTTTTCTAGTTGATCAATGATTTTTTTCATGTTTATTTGTATGTTCGTTTTCAAGACTTTTTTATACATTATTCTTTTATTTTTTATTTCATTTTGTATAATTGGTTTTTTCTCCCATTTATCACCACGCTGTGTTGGCTGAACTCTGTAAGGTCTAAATTCTCTTGGTATTTTTAGTAAATGTGCACAAGGTGTTTGTAACATTACCATGTAATTATTTTGTTTATAATATTGAAATTGTTATATAAAGTCATTTCCTAGTAATATATCACATTCTAATTTGTTATAATTATATACTTTATTTACAACTATTTGTTTACTTCCAAGTATTATATTCCATGATTTTACTAAGAAGCTTTTGAATATTGTTATATCACTTCCCGTGTCAATTAATGCACATGTTGTTATATTTGTTTCAACAATTGTAACTTGTATATAAACGGCTAATGGAAAACTTATTTGGTTATTCATTTATTCAGCCTTTCTGCATAGTATAGTTTGACCATTATGAGTTATATATAATCCTTCACGTTTTATACTATAATCTTCTAGTCCATCTAGAAAGCTCATACCTAATAATACATGAGGATTTGCCATACTACTATCTACATGACATGGTACTAGGAGATTTATTCCTCCTATTTTTATTGGTACTTTTACTTCAAGTTCAGTCATATGTATTTGTCCATCAAAATTTATATATCTATATGGATCGGTTCTATGAGATATTAGTCCTTTATTTCTATTTGAAGCTATATGACATTCACTAGCTCCTGTGTCAATTAATATATTTGATCCTTTTATATGTTTTATTCCATTAAAATATTCACCTTCTATTTTCATATTTCCAGCATTTCTATTAAGTTTTATTTCTTTTATATTACTAGTTTCTCCTAATTGTTTTCTATTAGGTAAACTTGCTGATCTCCTAATTAATCTGCCATCTTCAAATGTTATATTATTATTAGGGTATTCTTCTTCTCGTAACTCTATGATTTCTGGTTTATTTTTTGTTATAGTAAGTTCATAATTTCTTGGAACTAAACTTATTTGTTTATCTGGTTCTACAGTTTTACCAAAATCTTTACATTCTTTATGAATTCCAATATATGGTTTTTTAGAATAAATGTTTCCATAATTAGAATTAGTAAATGTGTATAATGCCCTGTATTCTATAGTCATAATTTTATCTCCTGGTTCCATTATATCATCTTTATGTAATTTGAAATGTAATCCTAAAACTTCATTAAAATTTCTATCTTTTAATGATATACAATATTTTGGGTAACATGTAAATATTAGTTTCTTATATGCTAGATTTCCTTCTACTGTTCCTAAATGACTGTCTTTTAAATTTATAATTCTTCCATCATGTAAACTTACAGTCAAAGGCGAATCCAATCCTTCTCTAAACAGGGATTTAAACATTATTTGGATACCTGCTAAGTAAACATATTGAATCTTTTCACTTTGTTTTCTATTAATCTTTGTTAATAATTCTGCAACTGTATTTTTTGTTAAAAGATTTAATTTGTGTGTTTCTTGAGTGGTTCTAATATCTATTGCTCTTTCAATTTTATGATACTCATTTATTGCTACTCTTTCTCTTTTCCATATTCTGTCTAATATTTCCCATTTTCCTATTTTCAAATATAAAGATAATTTTTGTATTTTTCTGAACTTATTATTATCAAAAGTTACTTTTAATCCATAACCTTCTATTCCTTCATATTCTTGCTTATCTATATTCTTATTTGTTTCTATTTCTTCTATTTCTTTATTCTGATTCTGATTCATTGCTTTCTGAATCTGTTTCGCTTATATAGACTTCTTGATCATAGTATTCTTCAATATCTGATATTTCACTTAGTTCACTTTCTATTTCTAGATATTCATTTTGTAATATTTTAACTTTCTTTTTGTTACAATCAGGGCTTATATGTCCCATTTCTCCACAATTCCAACATTTGCATTAGCTTTTATCTTTCTTATAAGTTTTATTTTTTTGTTTTTTATTTGGATTATATCTTCTTTTGTAATATCTCCTCTTAGGTTTTATATATCTTTTTCTGAAGTTTCTGAATTTTTTAAATTTTCTATTTTTAAATTTTCTTTTATTATTATATTTTCTTCTTTCAGGATTACATCCCCATTGGGTAGGTTTTTCCATATCTTCACAACATATTCCGGTTAATTTTCCTGATTTCTTTAATAATTGTCTTTGTTGACATATATATGCTAATCTTTCAAATAAGAATTTTATCCTTGATCCTAATGTTCTAGGTGTTCCAGGGTTATCTCTAATAAATTTTTCAAATTCTATTTTAAAGTATATTCCCCATGAACCTGGTAATTTATTGTAATACATATCCCTATATACTTCTTGGTTTTCATTACTATAGAATTGAACATAATAGTATTCTTTAAATTCACAAGTATATTCTTTAATTTTACACATATCACATATTGTTAAATTTATTAATCTTACTCTTGCATTATCTTTTTCTCTTATTGATTCTGCTTCAGAATTACTTATCCAATTTTCTCCTAAAAATTCATCCGCAATATAATCTACTATCTTTTCTATTCCTTTTCTATCTGATTTTATTAGTTCCGTCTGTACATTTCTTCTTATTAATGCTTTTGTATCACCACTTATTCCTTCCCACCAATTTCTAACATGTCCTTCAAAAGATGCTATTAAAAAATTTATCATTCTATCAGTATTTTCCCATGTATCATCTTTATTGTATAAAAAGAATAGTATCATTGAACCTGCCCAAGTTAATAAGGCTTTTTTAGTATCTATTTTACAATCAAGATCTAATTTTGTTCCTCCATGATTAATAGGTTTATCATAGTTATTATTTGGTTCAAATCTATCTTTATATTTATTTCCTCTAGGTGGTTGTCTATCTCTGATTCTATCATAATATTGTCGGTGTGGTTTGTTATATAAAGGTGCATAACTTTCATCTGGATCTGGTAATTCTTGTTTAGAAGTTCCTATAGGAGCAGGGTTAGGTGCTCCTCCAGTATTCATTAAAACTTGGTATTCATTAAAGTTTTCTATACTTAACTGGTCAAAATTTTCTATAAGCAAATCTAATTCTTCATTCATTTTTGTCTTGTTCTTCTTCATCTTTTAATTTTCCTAAAGTTTTTTCTATAGATTTTTGTAATTCTAATTCTTCCTCTAATATTTTTTGTAATATGTTTCTTCTAAATTCATCATCCATACTTCCTGCTTCTATTATAATTTTTTCTTATTCGAAATGCTTCTTTCCTATTCTAAGTATTTCTTTTTCTATGAGTTTTTTATCTATTTTCTTATCTTTGCTTTTATTATTTTCTTTAAATTCTCTAATCTCTAGTTTTAGTATATTTATATCATTTCTTACTTCTTTTAATTCATTTTTTACTTCTTGTACATCATTTATTAATGTTTTTATTAATGTTTTTAAATCTTCAATATATTCACTTATCGACATTTTATATTCTTGGGTTTTGAGTTTTTTGTACCTTAAATAGTCTGTCATACATATCATCTAATTTTATTTCTAACCTTTTGATTTTTTCTTCTATTGATATGATTTTTTCATTTTCATTTTTTCTTATTTTTTCATTTAACCTATCTATTTTTTCTATAATTATTCCCATTTTATCTTGATTAATTAATTCTCCTGATTTTCTTTGAAATTCTTTTAAGATTTCTTCATCTATATTTTTAACTTCTCCTATCATTTCTTTTAATTCTTTAAATTGTATTGTTAGTTTATTTTGAATATTCTGTAATTTTTCTTTGATATTCATGTCCTGTATATTTAATTGTTGTAATTCTTCGATAGCTAATTTATCTTGTAAATTTATGTTTTTATATGTTTGCCATAAAAATGCACTTATCCAATTTAATTGCATGTTAAGAAATCCATCAGACTCTCCCCATGAGCTTAATGGTTGAAACATAGTTGTATTAGCTCCTTTTATTTGATAAGATCCAACTGGAAGTCTTATATTTTCTATTATTTGTTTTTCAAATTTTATTTCTGGAAATTCTGTCATTAATTTCTTCCTTTAATATGTTCGATTTCTAAAATAAGTTCTGTTTCATATTTTGCTTCTTTATAATTCATTATTTGATATTCACAATATTCTTCTATTGATCCAATCATTGATTTTCTATGATATATTCTATAATATTTTAGATAGTCTTCCAATGTGTTTGTTTTATCATATTTTTCTTTTCTAGTTTTTTCTTTATCTTCTAAAATCGTTTGAATATTTGGTAATTGTTTTAAAATTCTATCAAAATATTCTTTCTTTTTCTCCAATAATCTTAATCTTAATTTTTCTTGCCGTTTTATATTTTTTTCTTCTCTTATTTGGTCCATTAAATTTCTTCTTTGTTCTACTATTAAATCTAATTTTTCATTTGTTTCTATGTCTAGATATCTAATTAATTGAGGATCTGCTCTATGATAATCCATTTCTATAATCTTTATATAACTCTTCTAGTATATCTTTTTGGATTAAATCTAATATTTCGTTTATGATAAAATCTTCTTTTATTATATCGAAATTTATTAGATCATATATTTCTCTTCTTATATCTTTGTCTAAATCTTTTAAAGTTTTCAAGATTTCTATTTTATAATTATCAGGTAGTATGTATGCATTATAAATCTTGATGTATATATTATATATTTATTTTTAATTTTTGTCATATAATATTTATCTTTTAGATCTGTCATATGGCTCTGATACCATAAAAGTGAGGGTGCTACTATGAGCGAACAAAAATCAAATAAAATCATAAATAAAATTAATAAAATTTCAAGGACTAGGTTGTAACTTTTCTAAATTTTAATGGGTTTAATTGAAATATGATATATAAGGATATTTGTGGTATTTTATAGTGATTAAGGCTATTTTTAAAAGATATAAAATTGTTAGGGTATTTTCAAAAATTGGTATGTTTTTAAGGGTATTGATATGTATTTCCTCAGGAAGTATAGGTTGTGTAAGGAAAACTTGGGGAAGAAGTAGTTAAGTTTATTTGGTTGGGACAAGAATTTATTTATTGGGTCTTTAAATTGGCTTGGAACTTGAATTGGGTTTATTTGTATTTGAGACTTGGGCTACAAATATTTGGTCTAAAATAATTGAACCTTGGACTTAAAATATCAATGGTGACCTTGGAATATTTTAATGAAATTTGAAATTTGACTACAATTACAATAAATTTAAATTTCACTTAATATTTGGCTAGACGAATATTCTTTTAAGATAAATGGGATGAGTCATAGCGACACACCTTTATAATATTTTATCTAAAAGTAACGAAAAATTCTCAGTCGCTACAACCTTATCTGTAGCGCCCCGAGTTCCGTATACCCGGTTCACCACGTCATTATCTAATCTAATTTTTTTTTTTTCGAATAATATTTTTTTTTTTTTTTTGCGGAAGAATAACTGAAATTCATTTATGGCAACCTTAAATAAACTGTAATGGTCGATAAAATTTAATAACATTTATGAAACAATTTGAAATAGTAAACCGAACCATTAATATTGTAAAGAAATTTACAATATCATAATTTCTCAAATAAATGAAGTTCTCATAATTATTCGATGCTTGGAAAATACGAAAATCTTAAAGTTAAACTTTCAACCATTTATCGATTATTGCCACCATCATCCATCACTTGCCACCGTCTCCGAAATCTGCAAAATTGTTAAACATGGGTTGAGCATTTCATAAATGAAATACTCAGTAGACTCATCGTCAATTAATTAATCTACAATATAATTGAACACATAAATACCGGCTCTTTGAAAACATCTTTGAAAAACATATCAACATATAATCACATAAATATACCAAGCATAATTTTCTTTTGAAAGCATAAGGATCATTTTCATCATAACATAGGATATGATCGAAATACTCATAAACATAGGGAGACACAAGAATTTTACCGAACTTAGATGGCAAGAATTCGTATGTGTAGCGCTACTAAACTCCGGTCCTCTTAGCATAATCATAAACATATCATATGTGACCCATAAAAAATCTTGTGAGATTGATTTCATAGCAATCTTGTGAGATTGATTTCATAGCAATGATTCAAACATTTTCGTAAAAACATAGGGTATACTTATTTTTCGTAAAAACATAAGATATACTTACTTGTCATAAAAACATACTTACTTTTCATAAAAACATAAGTCATACTTACTTGTCATAAAAACATACTTACTTTTCATAAAAACATAAGACATACTTACTTGTCATAAAAACATACTTACTTTTCGTAAAAACATAAGACATACTTACTTGTCATAAAAACATACTTACTTTTCGTAAAAACATAAGACATACTTACTTGTCATAAAAACATACTTACTTTTCGTAAAAACATAAGACATACTTACTTTTCATAAAAATATACTTACTTTTCGTAAAAACATAAGACATACTTACTTGTCATAAAAACATACTTACTTTTCGTAAAAACATAAGACATACTTACTTGTCATAAAAACATACTTACTTTTCGTAAAAACATAAGACATACTTACTTGTCATAAAAACATACTTACTTTTCATAAAAACATAATTTCACAAATCATGACATTCACATACAATCATAATTTAAATCAATTAATAGGGGCGAGTCTACCTTAAATCCGACGAGTGCAAAGTTGAGCGGGAATGACTTCAATTTCTTTAAATTCTCCGTACGCTTCGTCTTAGCCAATAAGTCACCTTAGTCTTTTGAATTATATAGTTCAATTGATAATTTACAATTTGAGGACTGAAATTGATGTTTTGAAAGCTTAGGGACTAAAATGAATACTTTTGAAAGTTGAAGGACTAAGATGAATATCTTTGAAACTTGAGTTGAAACTTAAAACGAATATTACTATAGGGCTGAAATAATATATTTTAAAAATGAAAGGACTATTTAAAACTCTTTTAAAACTTTAAGGGTTGGAATGCAAAACTTTAAAGCTTGAGGGACTGAATTAAATATCATTTAAAATCTTGGGGCTAATATTGCAATTTCCGAAAACTTTATTAAAACATATATTTCTCTTTTCTCTACTATCACTGAATTGAATCAGAGAGAGACGGCGAGAGAGGAGATGAAGGCTGGCGACGGAGGGTGAAGTCCAGGCTACAGCCGGTGGAACGCCGGCGAATCGTAGGCGTAAGGTGCGGCGGGTGGCTCAGCAGGATGGGGATTCAGATTTGAGGGATTATGTGCGAGTTTTGAGTGCGAAACCGTGTGCAACCGAGGCTTGATTTCGTGATTTTTCGGCGATTAATCTGTCGCAGTGGTGGTCTGAGGTGATGCAAGTACTTGGTTTGGCTTATTCTGGGTTTTGATTTTGGGATCGATTCTGATTTTGGAAGTGGTGGTGCAGGCGGATCCTGTTTTTGTGATGGTTAAGCTTGGTGAAATCCTACGGTGGTTGCAGTGACTGCAGAGGCAAATCTTGGAGTTAATAGTGGAATTGATGACTGGAGCTGGAGGTGGTGATTCTGGTTGGATTTTGGCATTTTGCAGCTTGCTTCGATCGAGTTGAATCGGTAGTGATTCATTGTATATGTATATATATCCTACAGTCCAGCTCCTCTCACATTCTTTCCAATCTTCAGCATGTGATTTCATGTCTTTCTTTGTTCTCTTTTATAACTTTACAGCGTGCATTTCATGCTTTTGTATATCTAGCCATGTTCCATGTTATCATCATGTGGTGAAAGTTTGGTGATGATGAAACGTAGGTGAGACATGGGTTGGATGGTTTTGTAAAAATAAAATGGTGGAGAATATCATAATTGAAGGAATCTTTTGATAGATTAATTGAGTGGAAAGTGGTAGGAAAAACAATGGTATTGTGACTTGAAGTCTCTGCAGATTGAGATAGACATAGACATAGACGTGAGGTGATGATGAAACCGTGGGTTCATGGTACAATTTTGGTATAAAATTGAATTACGTATTTGGACTTGAAATAATTTGAATAAGGAAAATTGAGATATTTTTACTGAATTTGGAATTTAATTTAAAATCGAACAATCTTGACTATTTCTTGACTTGGCTAGACGAACACGTCGCGGCGTTAACTTTAAAATAATGGGTGAAATAGTAGCGACACGATTTTCTAAATATTAAAATAATTATTAAATTGCGTTAAAATTCTGGGTCGCTACAAACTTACCCCCTTAAAATAATTTCGTCCTCGAAATTAAACTTACTCGGTCTTATGATTTCTGAATTCTTAATCAGAATCTCTTCTTCTTTTTTCCAGGTAGCTTCATAGCTACCATGTCTACCCCACTGGACTTTGACTAGTGAAATCTCTTTATTTCTTAAGACATGGACTTTTCTATCAGTAATGAACATAGGTGTCTCCTCATAAGATAGATTCTTCTGAATCGGGATCGACTGAAAGTTCATTACGTGACTGGGATCGTTAACATACTTTCTCAACAAAGAAATCTGAAAGACATTAATTACCGTCGAGCGCTCGAGTGGCAATGCCAAACGATAGGCCACATTTCCCAATTTCTCCAATATTTCAAATTGTCCGATAAAAAGAGGTCTTAACTTTCCTCTCTTGTCGAACCTAATAGTACCCTTCATAGGGGCTATCTTCAAGTACACTTTCTCTCCGACCTCAAACTCTAAGTCTTTTCTCCTTTGGTCGGCATAGCTTTTCTGTCTGTCTTGAGCGGCTTTAATCCGCAGTCTGATTTTCTCGATAGTCTCTACAGTCTTTTCAATTAATTCTGGACCCAATAACTTCCTCTCGCCAACCTCATCCCAATAGACTGGCGATCGACATCTTCGCCCATACAGTGCTTCGTATGGTGCCATACCAATGGTAGCTTAAAAACTGTTGTTGTAAGAAAACTCCACCAATGGTAAGTGAGTTTCCCAATTACCGCTCAGGTCCAGAACACAGGCTCTAAGAATATCCTCTAAAGTCTGAATGGTGCGCTCAGACTGCCCGTAATACTCAACCAATTAACCACCTTATCTCCCAGTTATATTCCAATTTTGACGACTCTCGAGAGTCCTGGTCAAATCAGAACTTAATTTGTGATGCCATGAATTCAGTGAAACCTGGAACGCCACTTCGTTCTTTAAAACCTAACATTCGAATAAAATTTATTGCGAAAAAATAATTAAATCTCAAACATCACATTTATTGATTGTAAATTTGTGAAGAAAATTTAAATAAAATAAATAACATGGAAAATTCATGAAATTCTAAATTCCAACACAAATGAAATAATGGAGTTCATAAGAAAAACACGACTTTAAAATAATTTCTATTAATGGTTTTCCATTTTGCCCAACATTCTCCACCGTCTTCAAAATCTGCAAAATTTATTAAATTGAACATGAAATTATGCAAATAATTCAGTGACATTCTCAAATTCTCATCATAAGCATCACATAAGGAGTGCAAATGAACATATTTTCGTCTCATGCAATACAACATATAAATTATGACATGCATAACATAATTTCTCAATTTATCTCAAAAGAGATATTCTCGTCTTTTCTTTTGCAATTAAGCATATAAATCACGTAAATCCAAATGAAGAAATGCAATTATAATATAAACTAATTAGTGGGCAAGAGTCTACCTCAAACTTAACGAGTTCATAAAAGTGGAGCGAGAATAGCACGTCGATCTTTTAGTTCACCAAAACATTCGTCTAGCCAAGAGAAAATTAATAAAATTAGTATTTTCAAATTTTAAACTAAAGTGATAAATAAAATTTTAGGACTAAATTGAAATTTTAAAGAAAACTGAATTAAGGGTCTAGGGGATGAAATAGTTATTTCAGAAATGGAATGGCTGACTACGAATTTTTTTAAAACTTCACGAGCTAAAATAATAACTTTTGAAAGTGCAATTAAAACTTTTAAAATATAAGGATTGCAATTGAATATTTTTTCAAAGTTGGGGGATAAGTTGTAATTTCCACAAAATCAATTTTTTTAAAAGAAAAAGGGGTTTTTAGTTAAATTGGTTTGGTATGTAATAAGTTTAGTAAAATAGACCCCTCTGTTGAAATGTCAAAATTACCCTTAATGAAAAGGACTGTTTAATTTGCAGGGTATATCCCGGAAATTAGTCAGGTTGATTTAATTCAGTACTTCTGGTTATATTTATATTTTTTAATCTTTTAAGTTCTTCTAAAAATATTCTATATTGTAATAATTTATCAAAATATTTAGGATGATCTTTTTTAGTTATATATCCTAACGTTATTCCTTCTGAAACTTCATCTTCTATATCTTCGTATTCTTCTATAATTTTATAAACCGTATTTATATTTTTTGCTGTTTCAACAGAATTAAATTCTATTCTATTTAGGATAGCATAGTCAATATCTTCGTATATCTCTTTTAGTTTAGATTGTCCAACGGAATGTATATTTTTAGATTTTTCAACAGTAGTTGATAAAAATGAAATTTCTTTATTATCTGAATATAATTTATAATCATAGTTATTAGATGTTGATGTTTGTAAAGTATTCATAGATTATTGGGTTGGTAAATTATTATACAAAATTTTCTGGTATAATTCCATTATTTGATCTAGTAAAATACAATAATCTGTAATATATTGTTCATATTTTTCTAAAAGTTTATTATATTCTTCAGAAGATATATTTTCATTTTTTCCATTTGATGTTTAATATCTTCTATTTTATCTCTCAATTTTTCTAAAAGATTATCTAGTCCTTCTATTGTATATCTTGACATTTAAGTTTGGATTGTATTTGTTATTATTTTATTTTCTAAATCTATTTGAAGTTGTAATATATCAGAATAATCTATAATGTATTGATCCTGATTTTCTAAAAGTATATAATATTGTTCAAATGATTCATCCATATCTATTAATTGAGATATAATGTTATCTATTTTTCCATTATCCTATCTAACAAATTGTCTAATCCTTCAATAGTATATCCAGACATTATAAACACAAAGATAAATAATTTATAAAATTTCAAGTAATTTTTCAAACTCTATCAGTGTTTGAGAATTGATAATATCTATATCAGTCATAATATCTATGCTTGGTTCAAATGGTATATTATATTTTGAAATACTCTTCTTTCTCTTTTCTAATTTATCAATTATATCATGAATATCTTGTATCATTATAGATCTTACAGTACCTCTAGCAAAGTTTTCTATCAAATTTTCTTTAAAACTTTTTAATATCTCTTGTGATGCGTAGAGTTGCTCTTGGTATCCTATTTTATCAATTTCATTTTCATATTCAATACCTTTTTTACTTTTGATATGCTTTTGAACTTTATATGGACCTCTTTTAGTTCTGGATATTTTCATGATATAATTACTATTATTCATGATATTAAGATTTTCAAAAACTGGTAAAGAAAGATTCATCTCTTCCATCACTGTCATAATCTATTACAAGGTCATAATCATTATAACTACTAAACACATATCCTAAATATAATTCATTATTTATTTCAGTATTATCACTATCAAGCCAAAAATAAATAATTGATTTTGTAATTTCTAATCCTAATATTCTTTTTAATGTCGGAAAGATAACTAACAAACATGACATATACACATGATATAACTTTTTTATTTCATTATTAGGTCTAGTAAACTGTTTATGTATGAATAAAGGCTCAATTATGCTATGGTATTCATCATTATAAGGACTGTTTTGATAATTAAACTTAATAATCCTGAATTCGGTCATGTTAAAAACTCTTCTTCCTCCTAATTCCGTAAAGATAGATATATTAAGAATACTAACCTCTTTTCTTGTTCTTTGTACCTTTGTATTTTTCTTCTATTGTTAGTGACCTTCAGGCTTATAGGTTTCAGCTCCACACCCTTCAATAGCTTCCTGCCATCACGGGTTATTAGCTAAACCTAGATGCCTTCACTGTATAACCTTTTAGATGGAAAATATTTTAGGATAGAGTATAGGGAGTTTTCTTAATAATATATCTTCTTTTGGAGATAGGATTCAGAAGATAGAAATTTAGAAATTCATCATAATTTTATAAGTAGATTGGGATTTTATTGATAATATGAAGATTGAAATAGGGTTTGTATGAGAATTTTTTCAAGACAGAAAATTTCTTGGCTTTCTCACAAACTGAGTGCTCCAGTTGGTTCTACTTTTCAACTAGCCCGGAGGCCTCTATTTATAATATTACATTGGACACAATTTCATCACTGCTTACATCATTGTCCTAACAATCATACAGCTTTACGATGACACTTAAGGACACACCTATCCCTTTATTATTTATTACATCACATGACCCCTTTTATTATAGGGGCACTTGTCCCTCTATTTTTTAGTCTTTTACATGGCCCCTACATTGTTTTGTCTTGTTGTATTAAAGTAGATTTATTACACAGCTTCCACTTGTCCATCAATTCTGCTGGTAAGTAAAATAGATTTATCAAGTGGCTTCCATCTGTCCATCAATTCTTTTGGCATATGGGGCAATTCCTGGCTATGCACACTTCTTGCAAGGTGGCAAAGCTTCCATGGATTTGATGAGTGTCAAATTTGTTGATGTATTCTTGCAAGATTGTTGAATTTTATTTTCCTCCATTAGTGAGTAAGGTCCATCCATTATACTGGCATATGCATTTGAATTTTTTCTCATACAGGTTCTTGGCAATGTTGTAGAGAACTTTAATTCCCAACACCCTTCAGGATCTAAACCATGATCTTGTAATGTTTGGTACTGGCTTAGTATTTCTTCCAACTTCAATTTGAAAATTGCGAGCAACATATCCAATGGTGATAATAAGCTCATTAGGATAATATATCCTTCCATCTATCTCAGGACTGATTGAATAAAATTTTAAATATATGGGTCTTCCCTGGGAAAATTTTGAAATTTCTCCTTTTAGTAAATCATCAAAATTTTCAATTTCTTTCAAATCTTTTCCTGGATAGATAAGATCCAGAAATCCATAATCTGCTGCCATTTTCGTCATAACGGGATCTCCTCCCTGAGTAACGATCAATCGTGAGTAAACATGATCTCCAGATGAAATGTAATAACACTCACATTCTTGAAGCTCATATATAACTTCATCAGTAGTTTTATATTCGTTTTCTTTTGGTAAAAAAGGGGAATCATCTTCCTCCTCAGCACGAATTCTGATTACCTTTGTATGTTCATCTTTGGCATTGATTGTTATTTTTTGAGGACTGGCTTCATTTATGACAACTTTTTTGAGACTAGGTTCATCTCTTTTAATCGTTGGTCCACCACTGCTTCCAGAAGATGTACCTGTTTGTATTTTTGACATAACCTGTTTGGTAATTAACGAGATTCAATCTCAATTATGTTATCGCTCAATTCTTTGGTATAATTGTGATGAAATGTTGAGATTTCCATCAATTGCTTGAAACTACCTTGGAGAGTTTCTGCAAGTTGTTTAATTCCAAGCTTTATATCTTCAGCTTCCTCTGTGAGGAAGTCCATTAGGTTTTCGGCGTCTATCAAGGATTTTTTGATATTATCCATCTGCAAATTCAATAATCTTGCTTAAAAAGTCCGCAAGATAGTTATTGACACCTTTAATATGAACTATATCAAACTTATAAAATGTCAAATAGGCTTGTCATCTATGTAGCCTTTTATATTGAGGTTCTGGTGGTAGCTTATTTTTTACTAAACCTGCAACCTGTGAATTATCGGTTTCAACAATGAATTTCTTAAATAATAAAAACAATGAAAACTTCTTTGTTCCTCTGATGATTGCTAATAATTCTTTTTCATGAGTAGTATAATTTATTTCTGCCTGGTTAAACGTTCCACTTGAGTATCTACAAATTTCATTAAGATCTGTTTTTAATATTGCTGCCCAATACTTATCCGAGGCATCAATATTAACTATCAGATTATATTTTTCATCTGGTAATCTTAATTTCGGCAAATTTTTACATTCTTCTTTTAGTGATTTGACAATTTCTGTGTGTTCATCACTCCATCCTTTGGTATTTGTCTTTCTGAGTAAAATTTGAATTTTATGTTTCTTTTTTGATAGATTTTTAATAAATCATTCTGCATAATTTAAACATACTAAAATTTTTTGTATTTGTTCTTTTGATTCTAATTTATCTGGAAAACTTTCTATCTTTTTAGATATATGAGTTTGTAATTTTATTCCTCTTTTATCTATTGATAATTTAAGAAAATCAATTTCTTATTTTTCTATTATAGCTTTATTTTTTGAAAGAACAATTCCTTCTTTTTTGCATTCATTTATAAATTTCATTAAATGGTTTCTATGTTCTTTTCTATTATTAGAACATATTAATATATCATCAACATAGACAATTAAAAATTCATTAAATTTTCTAAATATGTTATCCATTCTTCTTTGATATATTTTTGGTTCATTTTTTAAACCAAATGGCATAACCATCCATTCATACTTACCTTGGGGTGTACTAAATGCTGTATATTGAATACTATCTTCTTCCATTTTTACTTGCCAAAATCCTGACTTGCAATCGAATTTAGAATAATACTGTTTTCCTTTTGCAAGATTTATTACTACCTCTTTTTTGGTAAAAAGTATCCATCAAATTTAGTATATTTGTTTAATTCTTTATAATTTATTACCATTCTAACTTTTCCTCTTTTTTGTTCAGAATGTTTCATGACCATGAAAGCTGGACTACTATGGGGTCCATTACTAGGTCTAATTAATTTTTGGTTGAGTAATTCTTTTATTTGAGTTTTAAATTCTTGTGTATCTTGCATGGTATACATCATTGGTCTAACTCTTATAATAACATTTTCTGTTAATTCTATTTTAGCTTTGGATGATGTGGTTTCCAAAATAATAATGGGTTTTCTCCACAAATTTTTTCTAGTTGATCAATGATTTTTTCCATGTTTGTTTGTATGTATGTTTTTAAGACTTTTTTATACATTATTTTTTTATTTTTTATTTAATTTTGTGTAATTGGTTTTTTCTCCCATTTATCACCACGTTGTGTTGGCTGAACTCTGTAAGATCTAAATTCTCTTGGTATATTTAGTAAATGTCCGCAAGGTGTTTGTAACATTATCATATAATTATTTTGTTTATAATATTGAAATTGTTGTATAAAGTCATTTCCTAATAATATATCACATTCTAATTTGTTATAACTGTATATCTTGTTTACAACTATTTGTTTACTTCCTAGTATTATTTCGATTTTATCAGCACTATTAATTATTTGAGTACTTTCTCGTGTAACTCCTATTATTTTTATTCTTCCATCAGTATTCCATGATTTTATTAAGAAATTCTTAAATATTGTTATATCACTTCCTGTGTCTATTAATGCACATGTTGTTATATTTGTTTCAACAATAGTAACTTGAATATAAACAGCTAATGAAAAACTTATTTGGTTATTCATTAATTCATTTATTCAGCTTTTCTGCATAGTACAGTTTGACCATTATGAGTTATATATAATCATTCACGTTTTATACTATAATCTTTTAGTCCATCTAGAAAGCTCATTCCTAATAATACATGAGGATTTACCTTACTATTATCTACATGACATGGTACTAAGAGATTTATTCCTCCTATTTTTATTGGTACTTTTACTTCAAGTTCAGTCATATGTACTTGTCCATCAAAATTTAAATATCTATATGGATCAGTTCTATGAGATATTAGTCCTTTATTTCTATTTGAAGCTATATGACATTCACTAGCTCCCATATCAATTAATATAGTGGATCCTTTTATATGTTCTATTCCATTGAAATATTCACCTTCGATTTTCATATTTTCAGCATTTCTATTAAGTTTTATTTACCTTATATTACTAGTTTTTCCTAATTTTTTTCTATTGGGTAAAGTTGTTGATCTTCTAATTAACCTTCCATCTTCAAATGTTATGTTATTATTAGGATATTCTTCTTCTCTTAACTCTATAATTTCTGGTTTATTTTTTGTTATAGTAAGTTCATAATTTCTTGGAACTAAACTTATTGTTTTATCTGGTTTCACGGCTTTACCAAAATCTTTGCATTCTTTATGAATTTCAATAAATGGTTTTTTAGAATAAATATTTCCATAATTAGAATTAGTAAATATAATGCTTAGTATTCTATAGTCATAATTTTATCTCCTGGTTCCATTATGTCATCCTTATGTAATTTGAAATGTAGTCCTAAAACTTCATTAAAGTTTCTATCTTTTAACGATATACAATATTTTGGATAACATGTAAATATTAATTTCTTATATGCTAGATTTCCTTCCACTGTTCCTAAATGACTGTCTTTTAAATTTATTATTCTTCTATCATGTAAACTTACAGTTAAAGGTGAATCTAATCATTCTCTAAACAAGGATTTAAACATTATTTGGATACCTGCTAAATAAACATATTGGATCTTTTCACTTTGTTTTCTATTGATTTTTGTTAATAATTCTGTAACCGTATTTTTTGTTAAAAGGTCTAATTTGTGTGTTCCTTGGGTAGTTTTAACATCTATTGCCCTTTCAATTTTATGGTATTCATTTATTGCTACTTTTTCTCTTTTCCATATTCTATCTAATATTTCCCATTTTCCTATTTACAAATCTAAAGATAATTTTTGTATTTTCCTGAACTTATTATTTTCAAAAGTTACCTTTAATCCATAACCTTCTATTCCTTCATATTCTTGTTTATCTATGTTCTTATTTGTTTCTATTTCTTCTATTTCTTTATTCTGATTCCGATTCATTACTTTCTGAATCTGTTTCACTTATATAGACTTCTTGATCATAGTATTCTTCAATATCTGATATTTCACTTACTTCACTTTCTATTTCTAGATATTCTTTTTGTAATATTTTAACTTTCTTTTTGTTACAGTCAGGGCTTATATGTCCCATTTCTTCACAATTCCAACGTTTGCATTGGCTTTTATCTTTCTTATAAGTCTTATTTTTCTTTTTTTATTTGGATTATATCTTCTTTTGTAATATCTTCTCTTAGGTTTTATAGATCTTTTCCTGAAGTTCCTGAATTTTTTAAACTTTCTATTTTTATATTTTCTTTTATTATTTTTTCTTCTTTCAGGGTTACATCCCCATTGGGTAGATTTGTCCATATCTTCACAACATATTCTAGTTAATTTTCCTGATTTCTTTAATAACTGTCTTTGTTGACATATATATGCTAATCTTTCAAATATGAATTTTATCCTTGATCCTAATGTTCTAGGTGTTCCAGGGTTATCTCTAATAAATTTTTCAAATTCTATTTTAAAGTATATTCCTCATGAACCTGGTAATTTATTGTAATACATATCTCTATATACTTCTTGGTTTTCATTACTATAGAATTGGACATAATAGTATTCTTTAAATTCACAAGTATATTCTTTAATTTTACACATATCACATATTGTGAAATTTAATAATCTTACTCTTGCATTATCTTTTTCTCTTATTGATTCTGCTTCAGAATTACTTATCCAATTTTTTTCCTAAAAATTCATCCGCAATATAATCTACTAATTTTTCTATTCCCTTTCTATCTGATTTTATTAGTTCTGTCTGTACATTTCTTCTTATTAATGCTTTTGTATCACTACTTATTCCTTCCCACCAATTTCTAACATTTCCTTCAAAAGATGCTACTAAGAAATTTATCATTCTATCAGTATTTTCCCATGTATCATCTTTATTGTATAAAAAGAATAGTATCATTGAATCTGCCCAAGTTAATAAGGCTTTTTTAGTATATATTTTGCAATCCAGATCTAATTTTGTTCCTCCATGATTAATAGGTTTATCATAATTATTATTTGGTTCAAATCTAACTTTATATTTATTTCCTCTAGGTGGTTGTCTATCTCTGATTCTATCATAATATTATCGGTGTGGTTTACTATATAAGGGTGCATAACTTTCATCTGGATCTGGTAATTCTTGTTTGGAAGTTCCTATTGGAGCTGGGTTAGGTGCTCCTCCAGTATTCATTAAAACTTGATATTCATTAAAATTTTCTATGCTTAACTGGTCAAAATTTTCTATAAGCAAATATAATTCTTCATTCATTTTTGTCTTGTTCTTCTTCAGTTTTTTCTTCAGCTTTTAATTTTCCTAAAGTTTTTCCTATAGATTTTTGTAATTCTAATTCTTCTTCTAGTATTTTTGGTAATATGTTTTTCGTAAATTCATCATCCATACTTCCTGCTTCTATTATAATTTTTTCTTGTTCAAAATGTTTCTTTCCTATTCTAAGTATTTCTTTTTCTATGAATTTTTTGTCTATTTTCTTATCTTTGCTTTTATTATTTTCTTTGAATTCTCTAATCTCTAGTAATATTTTTATGATTTTATTAATATTTTTAGATCTTCAATATATTCACTTATCGACATTTTATACTCTTGATTTTTGAGTTTTTTGTACCTTAAATAGTCTGTCATACATATCATCTATTTTTATTTCTAGCTTTTTGATTCTTTCTTCAATTGATATGATTTTCTCATTTTCATTCTTTCTTATTTTCTCGTTTAGTTTATCTATAATTATTCCAATTTTATCTTGATTAATTAATTCTCCTGATTTTCTTTGGAATTCTTTTAAGATTTCTTCATCTATATTTTTAACTTCTCCTATCATTTCTTTTAATTCTTTAAATTGTATTGTTAGTTTATTTTGAATATTTTGTATTTTCTCTTTGACATTCATGTCCTGTATATTTAATTGTTGTAATTCTTCAATAGCTAATTTATCTTGTAAATTTATGTTTTTATATGTTTCCCATAAAAATTCACTTATCCAATTTAATTGCATGTTAAGAAATCCATCAGATTCTCCCCATGAGCTTAATGGCTGAAACATAGTTGTATTAGCTCCTTTTATTTGGTAAGATCCTACTGGTAGATTAATATTTTCTATTATTTGTTTTTCAAATTTTATTTCTGGAAATTCTGTCATTAAATTCTTCCTCCGATATGCTCAACTTCTAATCTTAATTCCGTATCATATTTTACTTCTTTACATATCATTATATTATATTCACAAAATTCTTCAATTGATCTTAACATCATTTTTCTTTGTTGTGCTCTATAACTTTTTATGTAATATTTTATTTCTCCAGTTATGTCATATTTTTCCATATTGATTTTTTCTTTGTCATTTATGATCATAATTATATTAGGTAATTGTTTTAGAACGGTATTAAAGTATTTTCTTTTACTTTCTAATGATTTTAGTCTTAGAAATCCTTTTCTTTTTATATTTCTTTCTTCTATCATTTGATCTAATAGATTTCCTCTTTGTTCTATTATTGAATCTAATTTTTCATTTGTTTTCATATCTACATATTTGATTAACAAGGGTTCTCCTCTATGATAATCAATTTCTATAATCTTTGTTTAATTCTTCTAGTATATCTTTGTGGATTAAATCTAATATTTCGTTTATGATAAAATATTCTTTTATTAAATCGAAGTTTATTAGATCATATATTTCTCTTCTTATATCTTTATCTAAATCTTTTAAAGTGTTCAAGATTTCTATTTTATAACTATCGGGTAGTATTAATGTATGCATAATTTAAAATCTTGATGTGTATATTATATATTTATTTTTATTTTTTGTCATATAATATTTATCTTTTAGATCTGCCATATTGCTCTGATACCAATTGACGGGGTGCTACTATGAGCGAACAAAAATCGTATAAACAAAAATCAACTAAAATTGTATAAACAAAATTATCTAAGGACTTAAATGAAGTTTTTCTATACTTGAATGGTTTATCCATGTATGAGGGTATTTATGGTGGTTTGAATGGTCAAAGGTCATTTTCCAAATATTATGATTTCAAAGTCTATTTTGCAAACTATTATGATTGTTGGATCTATTTATGATTATTTCTCAAAGAAAAACACACTCTCTCTCTCTCTCTCTCTCTCTCTCTCTCTCTCTCTCTCTCTCTCTCTCTCTCTCTCTCTCTCTCTGTGATTCATTCAAGCAGAGAGGAGAAGAGACAGAGAGCTGGCGACGAAAATCGCCCCTCTCGCACCCGGTTTGCTGCCGACGATTTTTCGGCAAAACACCGCCGTCAAGTGGCGGCGAGTAGGGTGGTCGTGCAAAGGTTTAGGATTTTAGGGATTTGGGCTGTGTGAGAGTGCAAAAACGAGGGAAATCTGTGGTTTGAGGTCACGGTTAAGGTGGTTTCCCCGCGTCACTCCGGCGGCCGAGGTAAGTAATTAGGCTTCTTGGTTTATTTCTGGGTTTGTTCTGATTTTGATTTTGATTGAAGTTGTGCGGCGGTTGTAGGAGGTGGTGTTGGTGGCGGTGGTGCTTGGTATTGGTCGAAGTTTGGGTGGAGCAGTGGCGTTGGGCAGGGGTGTTTGGTTTTGTGTGTTGGGTGATGGGCACTGGCCATGGCGATTTAGGATTGTGGAAATGGATGTGCAGCAGTTTGATATGGAAGGCAGTGGAGGTGCTTGGTTGCTCGATGGTGGTGGCGGTTGTTCTCGACGTTGAAGGTGGTTAACGTTCTGCAGATTGGGTTGAGATGGTGGATTCAATTTTTGTGTGAAATGAACCCTTTGTGAATATGGAACTCCTCACATTTGTTGGTGGCAGGAAATCAATGTTCCAGTACCAACATATGAGTTTCAACAGCAAAACTGGATTGAAGAAGTTTGAGAGAGGGAAGAGACATACCCAGAAACTGAAGCTTAGTGTGGTTCTCGGCTGTGTGAGGGATTGGGGGAAATAAACATAGGTTGGTGATATATCTTTGGTAGGTTAGGGTAGAAATTTGATTAGGGAAAATTGGCAAAGATCTTCGAAATAAATCCAACCGATTAAGGGAAAAGAGAGAGAAGGAAGTATAGGTTGTGTAAGGAAAACTTGGGGAAGAAGTAGTTAAGTTTATTTGGTTGGGACAAGAATTTATTGATTGGGTCTTTAAATTGGCTTGGAACTTGAATTGGGTTTATTTGCATTTGAGACCTGGGCTACAAATATTTGGTCTAAAATAATTGAACCTTGGACTTAAAATACTAATGGTGACCTTGGAATATTTTAATGAAATTTGGAATTTGACTACAATTACAATAAATTTAAATTTCACTTAATATTTGGATAGACGAATATTCTTTTAAGATAAATGGGATGAGTCATAGCGACACACCTTTATAATATTTTATCTAAAAGTAATGAAAAATTCCCAGTCGCTAAAACCTTATCCCCTTAAAATAATTTCGTCCTCGAAATTTAAAGTTACTTGATCTAAAATATCTAGATACTTAACCAGAATTTCTTCTTTTTTTTCCCAGGTAGCTTCATCACTTCCATGTCTACCCCACTGGATTTTGACTAGTGAAATCTCTTTATTTCTTAAGACATGGACTTTTCTATCAGTAATGAACATAGGTGTCTCCTCATAAGTTAGATTCTTCTGAATCGGGATCGACTGAAAGTTCATTACATGACTGGGATCGTGAACATACTTTCTCAACAAAGAAATCTGAAAGACATTATGTACCGCCGAGAGCTCGGGTGGCAATGCCAAACGATAGGCCACATTTCCCACTTTCTCTAATGTTTCAAATTGTCCGATAAAAGAGGTCTTAACTTTCCTCTCTTGCCAAACCTAATAGTACCCTTCATAGGGGCTATCTTCAAGTACACTTTCTCTCTGACCTCAAACTCTAAGTCTTTTCTCCTTTGGTCGGCATAGCTTTTCCGTCTATCTTGAACGGCTTTTAATCCGCAGTCTAATTTTCTCGATAGCCTCTACAGTCTTTTCAATTAATTCTGGACCTAATAACTTCCTCTCGCCAAACTCATCCCAATAGACTGGCGATCGACATCTTCGCCCATACAGTGCTTCGTATGGTGCCATACCAATGGTAGCTTGAAAACTGTTGTTGTAAGAAAATTCCACCAATGGTAAGTGAGTTTCCCAATTTCCGCTCAGGTCCAGAACACAGGCTCTAAGCATATCCTATAAAGTCTGAATAGTGCGTTCAGATTGCCCGTCTATCTGCTGATGGTACCGGTGCTAAAATTTAATTTAGTCCCCATAGCCGCATGTAAGCTCTTCCAAAATCTTGAAGTGAATCTCGGATCCCTGTCTGAAACAATAGACACCGGAACTCTGTAAAGTAAAACGATCTCCCTGAAATAAATATGTGCCAACTGATCTACACTGAGAGTCATTCGCACTGGAAGGAAATGGGCTGACTTCGTAATTCGGTCTACAATAACCCAGATGGCGTCATGCCCCTTCACTGATCTTGGTATATCTGCACAAAATCCATGGAAATCTTCTCCCATTTCCATTTTGGAATGTCTAAAGGATTTAACAATCCTGACGGTCTCTGGTGTTCAGCCTTGACTTGTTGGCAAGTCAAGTATCGTGAGACAAACTTTGCAATACCTCCTTTCATGTTCCTCCACCAAAATGTAGTACGCAAATCACGATATATCTTTGTTCCTCCTGGGTGAGCTGCATATGGTGCTGAATGGGCTTCCTTCAATATTTCATTTCTGATCTGATCATCTTTCGGCACACAAAGGCGGCCCTTGAACATAAGAGCTTTGTCAGCTATGATTTCGAAACCCATTCTCTTTCCAGTTCCAACCTCCGTTCTGATCTTTTCTAAGAATTTATCTGCTTCCTAAGCCGTCACAATTCTACTTCTCAAATCTGGCTTAACTGTCAAATTTGCCAATCTGCTAAAATTTTGGATTGATGGGGTTCTCACTTCAATCCTCAGATTCTGAAAATATCGAATCAATTGACCTTGTACTGTTCCCAAACCCAATAAATGTCTAGTATTCTTCCTACTTAATGCATCTACAACTTTATTGGCTTTACCCGGGTGGTAAAGAATGGTGCACTCATAATCCTTTACCAGTTCCAGCCATCGACGCTGTCTCATATTCAACTCCTTTTGAGTTAAGAAGTACTTGAGACTCTTATGATCAATGTAAATTTCACATTTACTCCCATATAAATAATGTCTCCATATTTTCAAAGAAGGTACAACTGCAGCAAGCTCTAGATCACATGTCGGGTAGTTCTCCTCATATGGCTTCAATTACCTTGAAGCATAAGCAATCACTTTACCCTTCTGCATTAGTACACATCCTAATCCATGTTTGGAGGCATCACTGTAGATGACAAAACCATCCGATCCGTCCGGCACTGCTAACACTGGTGCTGAAATCAGTCTAATTTTCAGTTCTTGGAAACTTCGTTCACATTGATTTGTCCACTGAAATTTCACACCTTTCCGTGTCAACTGAGTCATGGGACCAGCTATCTTAGAGAAACCCTCTATGAATCGTCGGTAGTATCCGGCTAATCCTAAAAAGCCTCTCACATCACCAGCATTTGTTGGCGTAGTCCAATTAGTCACTGTCTCCACCTTGGAAGGATCAACCTCAATGCCATTGATTGTGATTATGTGACCCAGAAAGCCTATCTTCTTAAGCCAAAATTCACATTTCTTGAATTTAGCGTACAACTTTTCTGTGCGTAGTGTCTCCAACACGATCCTTAAATGTTCTGCATGTTGTTTTACGTCTTGGGAATATACCAAAATATCATCAATAAACACAATGACGAACTTATCTAGATACTGGTGGAAAACTCGGTTCATCAAATTCATAAATACTGCAAGTGCGTTCCTAAGTCCGAATGGCATCACTGTAAATTCATAATGCCCATATGGAGTCCTGAACCCTGTATTTTGTATATCAATGGACTTGATCTTCAACTGTTGGTAACCAGACCTTAAGTCCATTTTTAAGAATACAATAGCTCCTTTTAGTTGATCGAACAAATCTTTGATCCTGGGAAGGGGATACTTATTCTTTATCGTCAGCTTGTTAAACTCCTGATAATCGATGCACATCCTCATGCTGCCATCCTTCTTTTTCACAAATAAGATAGGTGCTCCCCATGGAGACACACTCGGCCTAATAAAACCCTTCTCTAGTAGCTCTTCCAGCTGAACCTTTAATTCTTGCAATTCCTTTAGTGCCATGCCATACAGAGCTTTCGAAATAGGGGCAGCTCCCGGCACCAAGTCAATGGTAAATTCCACTTGCCTATCAGGAAGAGTGCCTGGTAGGTCGTCTGGAAAAACATCCTTGAAATTGCATATGACTGGTACTGACTCCAATTTAATTTCTTAAGAAGGCTTTCCTTGAAGATTAACAAATAACCTTGACAGTTTCCTTTGGCAAGTAGTTTCTCGGCTTGCAAAGCCGAGATAAGACTAGGAAGTGCTTTAACCTTCGACCCGTAAAATCTGAATACTTCATCTCCATTCTTTCGAATTACAACTTCTTTCTCATGACACATGATTGCACATGGTTGGAGCTCAACCAGTCCATACCCAGAATAATGTGGAAGTCCTTCATTGAAATAATATTCAGGTCTGCTTCAAGAACTGTTCCATCGAAATCTATTCGTACGGCCTTGACTATCCTATCGGTGTCAATAATTCCTCTTGACGGTAAGCTCACCTCAAGTACACTACCAGTTGTTTCACCCATCAAATTTAATCTAGTTAAACATGTATCAGCTATAAACGAATGCGTTGCACCCGAATCTATTAATGCATATGCGGGAATACCGGAGAATGATAATATGCCTGTTATTACGTTAACCTTATTAATTAGAGAAATGCATGGTGTACAAAATTTAAGCAAGATAGATGTATGAATACCATATTAACTGGTGTACCTGAGATTACATCGGAGTCATCAACAGTATCCTGGAAAATACTCTGGCCTTCCCTTTTTTGTTCTGATAAATGTTTTTCTTCTGGTCGAAACCTTGAGCAGGTGTAGCATTGCAATCCGGTGCAAAATGTCCCGGCTGGCCACACTTGTAACAAACTCTTTTGCCAAAAAGACATTCCCCTTTGTACATCTTCTAGCACTTAGGACATGGAGGGGTGTAACTAGTCATCTGGCCTCGGGTAGGTCCTATATTTGGCCTCTTGTTGGATGTCTGATTTCTGTCCTGATTATGATTAGAACCATGCCACTTTCGTTTAGCCTGATGCCCTTGGTTGTTCTGGTTTCCTTGGTTGCCAGTCTTCGCCCCAGCATATGCCATAGCTTGAGCTTTCTTCACAACCTCTCGATAGGTGGGTAATTCACGTGAGCTAGCAATTTTCCTGATATCTGAACGTAGACCTCTCTCGAACCGGCGTGCTTTCTTAGCTTCGGTTTCCACCAGATGTGGAGCATATCATGACAGTTCTTCGAACTTCTATTCATAATCAGTGATGTCCATTTCACCCTGAACCAAACGTAGAAATTCAGTCTCCTTGTGATCTCGAAGGGCTTGTGGGAAGAATTTGTCTTTGATCTCCTCCTTAAACTCTTCCCAAGTCAAAGCTGCCTGCTCAGCCTCAGTCCTCGTCGTAGATGCGGACTCCCACCAAAAGTCGGCCCGACCGACCAACATAAATTCTACACATGAAACCTTCCTATTCTCAAGACACGAGATGTGCTTGAAAACCTTCTCAATTGTTTGTAACCATTCTTCCACCGCTAATGAACCATTCCCGCCATCAAAAGTGGGCGGGCGATACCTCTGGAATTGTTCAATGATCAGTACCGAGGAACCTGCTGGTGCCTGCCTCAAATCCTGCACAGCCTGAAGTAGGTTCCTAATGATAGTGGATTGGGCTATGTGGCCTTGTTCCGAGTAGGCCTCTTCTGAGGTAGCCTAGTCCATTATGCTTCTGTTAATATGTCTGGCCATATCCCTTAAATTGAAACAACAAAATAAATGTTCATACCTTCTCGATGAAAATGTTTAAACAAAACATAGCACATAATCAACTCCAATGTAGGCGAAGACAAAAAGATGAAACTTCTCATTAATAATTTAAAATTCCTTCAAGTGAGGATACAAATCGTAGAGACGTCAATACTGGAAATGAAAAATGCTAGAAAATGCCAATCTATCATATATTCAACATCTTCGGTGGTGACATGGAAGATACTGATCCTGGTGTGTTGAGGGAATAATCTAGTGCGCCCGGGGTCATACTCGGCAGGTCAATGGTATACCTCGATGAGCAAGGAGTATAGTCTGGTGCACCCAAGGTCATACTGGGAGAGTCAAGGGCATAACCCGGTGAGCCAGGAGTATAGTCATATATGCCTGACTCAGCGTCGGGTATCTCAACCGGTTCCTCTTTGTCGTCGGATATGATAATGATTCCTGGTACTAGTACTAGAGCAAGGGCTCAGTAGCGGTCCCAATGCATCACAAATTCGTCGCAGACGGTCTAGAGGCTCACATCCTCTCCCAGACGTCTCTTTACATCCCTATAGAATTCGTTTGCCAAGTCTCGCTGACCTTTTAGAAATGTTGATATAAGGTGACTAATAGATTGAGCGTCAGTCACCCTAATCCCACTAGCTATAGCATTGTGTCGTATAGCGTAAAAGCGAAGAATATGGCTTGATATCCCATCAATTGGTGCCATGTCTAAAATCCAATTATGTAAAGTCCAGTTAGGGTTCTATTATTCATTTCAATTGAAGGACACGATATTTTTATGAAAACGTCTTTAAATTGTACTAATTCCCATTATGCTCCAAAACTCATTTCTTTCCTTCTCATTATTTCAGATTTTAGTTTTCTAATTCTTTCTTCATGGACAGATATAAATACTTTCAAAAGTTGGGGCTTAAAGATTTAATTTTCAAAAATATCAAAATATAATATATAGATATAACCATCTCTCTCTCTCTCTCTCTCTCTCTCTCTCTCTCTCTCTCTCTCTCTCTCTCTCTCTCTCTCTCTTCATTATCAGATACAAAGAGGAGAGGCGAGAGGTGCAATGGGTTCGCCCATCCTGCGAGGTCCTACCATCGATTGGGAGCAGGGGACAGCGTCACTATCACATGGCGATGACGAGGAGGGGTATGTGGGTGTGGGAAAATGAGATTCGGTGCAAGAGGAAAAATGAGGCAGATTGAGGCTTGGGTTCAATGGTTTTCCGACAATACTCCGGTCGAAATGGGTTGGTCGATGAGGTAAGTGTTTGGGTCTAGTAATTCTCTTTGGTTTTTGTGGGATTTTTGATTGAATGGGAGTTCATTGGAGAAGGGGGCTGTCGGCCATGGAGGTTGGTTTGGTAGTGATGATGTTGGTTTTGCAGTGGTGTTAAATTTGTGGGATTGTCTATGGTTGAAAACTCGATTTGGCAGCGGGGTGGTGGAGTTCGGATTGTACTAGTGCGTGGTAACGGTGTGGTGCTCTGAGTTTGGTTGGGTGCGTTGTTTGTGATTTCGGAGTGGCTAGTTTGAGGTTCGATGGTTGTTGTGTGAGGCTCGATGGTGGTTGATTTGTAGTCGACATTGGAAGTTCTGAGATGGGTTTTGTAGCGATCGAGAAATTTCTGAATTTATAATAAATAAATATTTTATTTACTAAAAAACCGTGTCGCTATTATTATGATGAAGTTGTCACTATATGATTGCATGTTTATGTGTTCAATTTTTATGTAAATTTATTAATCGGCGATGAGTCTACTGAGTATTTCAATGAAATGTTCACCCCTTTTTAACAACAATTGCAGATATCGGAGATGGAGGCGCATGATGGGCAGGATGTGGCATTAATATTTAAATAATTAGATTTCATTATTATTTCAGTTGAATAATTGCATTTTGAGAAACGTTGAGATTTTGAACAGTTTGCTTTATTTGGAAACGATTTAGCTAATATTGTTTCCGTACATTGGTGAATATTTAAAGTTTTAAATTTTTGAATTTATTTAAATAAATCTTGCCAATTGAAAATTTTATTTTCTTCCGCTTTATATTATTTCAAAAATTTTGACGAGACGATGACGTGACGAGTCGGGTGATTAGAACCCGGGGCGTCACAGCGTGGTATCAGAGCCAGTCTGCGTTTCTGTAGAATGGTAAAAATTTTCAAAAGAGAAAATTTTTAAAATTTAGTTACATTATTAATTTCCAACTGCCATCATTCGATCCGCCAACTCCGAGGTAAAGAAGTTCATGAGTTTATGTTATTTTATTTTCGGATACATGTATTAAATGATTTATGAGACTTAGAAGAAAAAGAAAGATTTGTATTCGAAATAGAAAGAAAGAAGAAAGAACGAGTTTTGAGCATAATGGGAATAACTAGTTATTGATTAAAGAATTGTTTTATGATAATTTTGTCCTCGAACTTATAGAATAACGAACCCTAACTGGACATTGTATAACTGTTTTAGACATGGCACCATTCACAAGACAACAACAACAAAGAAAGTTAGATGGATGGGCCTCAAAATACCTATCATTCAAGAGGGGACATCACAAGAAGATAGATGAGCATGTAAAATACTATCGGATCGCCCGTGAGGACGCAATAGAGCATGGCTTTATGATAACTGATAAACAGACTATTGGTCACTTTTTGTCAACTTTCCCGGAGGATGAGCGTAAGTTGGCAAATGAGTTTTACGAGGATATAAAAAGAACTCGGGGAGAAAATGCGAACTTTAAGACAGTATGTGATGAGTTTATAATACTTTGGGATCTTTTCCGAACCCCATAAGCCGCACCAGCACCAGCACAAGTAATGATACCCTGAACCGATAATAGAGATCGGCTAAATGAGATATCTGATACTGAGTCAGGCATCTACGATTATACGCCTGGGTTACAAGGTTATGTTTCAGAATCACCAGATTACTCCCCAGGTTCACCAAGTGCCTCACCCGGTGCCCCAGATTATACACCTGGCACGCCCGGGACTACCCCTATCAACAGTCATATTTAGTGGGATAGGACTAGTGATAGTTGTTTTGGCATTTTTCCCTTTTCAACTGTTTTTCCCATTCCTGAAATAATAATGTATCCTCATTGAGGAATTTCATTTATTAATAAAGAGATTCATTTATTTTATGTCACGAGCTATGCTTGACATTGTTATTAAGATTGATTGTATGAGATGATTGGTTGTCTGTATTTTTCCTATCGAGAAATAATAAACCTATTTGTTTTACTCAATAAAGGAAAATGTCTCGACCCCTAATCAGAGATGCACCGAACCAGACCAACCAAGGTCAGACTGCTCCAAGGCAGGATTCCCCAAACCAGGCCAATATCATTCGGGATCTACTTCAGGCAGTTCAGGACTTGAGACAAGCCCCTACTGGTACCTCAGTTCTAATAATTGAGCAATTCTGAAGGTACCGTCCACCTACATTTGACGGTGGTAAAGACCCTTTAGCCATGGAAGAATGGCTGCAGAAGATTGAGAAAATCTTCAAACACATTTCTTGCCCGGAGGACCGGAAAGTTGTTTGTGCAGAATTTATGCTGATTGGTAGGGCTGGATTCTGCTGGGAATCAGCATCCCGAACCAGAACTCTAGAACAACAAGCAGCTTTAACTTGGGAGGAGTTCAAAACTGAGATTAGAGATAAATTCTTTCCACCGGCCCTCAGAGACCACAAAGAGTCTGAGTTTTTACACCTGGTTCAAGGCGATATGGATATAACTGATTATGAAAGGAAGTTCGAGGAATTGTCACGCTATGCTCCACATCTGGTGGAGACGGAGGCTAAGAAGGCACGCAAGTTTGAGAGGGGTCTACGCTCGGAGATTAGACAGATAGTCAGTTCGCACGAGCTGCCGACCTATAGAGAAGTGGTAAAGAAGGCTCAAGCAGTAGCCTATGCGGGAGTAAAGATTGGAAACCAAGGCCATCATCATGAACAGAGATATCAAGGGAAAAGAAAGTGGCAAGGGCCGAATCGCAACCAAAATCGAAATCAATCATTTAATAAGAGACAGAATTCAGGACCCCCAGGAGGACAGGTGACTAATAATACTCCACCCTGCCCTAAGTGTCAGAAATTGCACAAGGGAGAGTGCCTTTATGGTAAGGGAGTCTACTATAAATGTGGCCAGCCGGGCCATTTTGCATGGGATTGTCGTGCTCCTCCAGCACAAGGTTCTAATCAGAAGAGGAACTCAGATCAAAACAGGAAAGGAAAAGCGAGAGTATTTGCCATGGATGCAGCAGAGGACTCGGACGTGATCGCATGTATGCTAATTATTTCAGTATTCCTATGCATGTCCTAATTGTTGTCCTGTATTGTATATCTTTCCTATTTTGAAGCATGCTTATATGATAACAGGTATATTATCTGTTTTTGGTATTCCCGTATATGTTCTGATAGACTCGGGAGCCACACACTCATTTATATCTGATACATGCTTAGAAAGGTTGAACTTAATAGGAGAAGAAACTGGTAGTATACTTGAGGTTAGTTTACCATCAGGAGGAACTATTGATACCGATAAGATAGTCAAAGCAGTGCAAATTGATTTTGATGGTCAAGTATTGGAAGCAGACCTGAATATTATTCGAATGAAAGACTTCGATATTATTCTGGGTATGGACTGGCTCAGCACCAACCGTGCTGCAATTATGTTCCATGAGAAGGAGGTTATTTTTCGCAAAGGTGGTGAAGAAGTATTTAGATTTTATGGGACGAAGATTAAGGCTCTTCCTCGTCTTGTATCAGCTTTGCAAGCCGAGAAGTTATTAGCCAAGGGCAATTGTCAGGGCTATTTGGTTAGTCTTCAAGACAAACCATCAGAGGAGATCACTTTGGAGTCGGTGCCAGTAGTATGTGAATATGGTGATGTTTTTCCAGATGATCCACCAGGTACCTTGCCTGATAGAGAAGTGGAATTCACCATTGATTTGGTACCAGGAGCTGCCCCGGTATCTAAAGCTCCATATCGTATGGTACCCAAGGAGTTGCAGGAATTGAAGGTTCAGCTAGAGGAATTGTTAGAAAAGGGTTTTATCAAACCGAGTGTATCTCCATGGGGAGCACCCGTGTTGTTTGTGAAAAAGAAGGATGGAAGCATGAGGATGTGTATTGATTATAGAGAGCTAAACAAATTGACAATAAAGAATAAGTATCCCCTTCCCAGGATCGAAGACTTATTTGATCAGTTGAAAGGTACAACTATATTCTCGAAGATCGATTTAAGATCTGGATATCATTAGTTAAAGATTTAATCAGCTGGTGTACCAAAAACCGCGTTTAGGACGCGATATGGGAATTATGAGTACATAGTAATGCCATTTGGTCTCACGAATGCACCCGCAATGTTTATGGATTTGATGAATAGAGTCTTTCATCAGTATCTTGATAAATTTGTTATCGTTTTTATCGATGACATACTGATTTACTCAAGGGATTTCGAACAGCATGAAGAGCACTTGAGGATAGTATTGGAAACATTGAGAGCAGAAAAGTTGTACGCCAAATTCAAGAAATGCGAATTTTAGCTTGAGAGGGTAGCCTTCTTGGGTCATGTTGTTACAGTAAATGGTATTGAAGTTGATCCGTCTAAAGTTGAAGCTGTGATGAATTGGCCAACACCTGCCAATGTTGGAGATGTGAGAAGTTTTCTTGGGTTAGCCGGATACTATCGGCGATTTATAGAAGGCTTTTCGAAAATAGTAGGTCCTATGACATAGTTAACTAGGAAGGGAATTAAGTTCCAGTGGACAAGTCAGTGCGAATAAAGTTTTCAAGAACTAAAGAACAAACTTGTATCAGCACCAGTATTGACTATACCGGATGGTCAGATGGTTATGTTATTTACAGTGATGCATCCAAGCATGGATTGGGTTGTGTATTGATGCAGAATGGAAAAGTAATAGCATATGCTTCAAGACAGTTGAAGCCATATGAAAAGAATTACCCGACGCATGATCTAGAGCTTGCAGCTGTAGTGCATTCTTTAAAGATCGGGAGACACTATCTGTACGGGAGTAAATGTGAGATTTACACCGATCATAAGAGTCTCAAGTATTTCTTTACTTAGAAGGAATTAAATATGAGGCAGCGTCGATGGCTAGAGCTGGTGAAAGATTATGACTGCACTATTCTTTACCATCCGGGGAAAGCAAATAGGGTTGCAGATGCTTTGAGCAGGAAGAATGCTGGTCAATTGTCAGTTTTGGGAACAATGCAAGACCAGTTGACTCGAGACTTTCAGAATTTGAAAATCGAAGTGCAAGCCCCATCAATTCGAGGATCTGGAAGATTGACAAATCTGATTGTTAAACCAGATTTGAGGGATCGGATTGTGACAGCTCAGGGAGATGATAAATTTTTGGAAAGAATCAGATCTGAAGTTGGGACTAGCAGAAGGATAGGTTTTGAGATTGCCTCTGATAATGCACTTATGTTCAGAGGGCGTATTTGTGTGCCGAAGGATGAACAGATCAGGAAGGAGATTTTAACTGAAGTTCATTCAGCACCTTATGCAGGTCACCCTGGTGGGATAAAAAGGAATCGTGATTTATGCAATAATTTTTGGTGGAGAAATATGAAGGGTTGTATTGCGAGGTTTATATCTCGATGCATGACCTGCCAGCAGGTTAAGGCTGAACATCAGAGACCGTCAGGATTGTTGAATCCTTTGGACATACCAGAATGGAAATGGGAGAAAATTTCCATGGATTTCGTTACTGGGTTACCAAAATCAGTTAGAGGAAATGACGCTATTTGGGTTATTGTGGACCGGCTTACAAAGTCAGCTCATTTCCTTCCGGTCAGAATGACTCTCAGTATGGATCAGTTAGCTCAGTTGTATGTAAGAGAGATTGTTCAACTTCATGGGGTACCAGCTTCCATTCTCTCAGATAGAGATCCGAGGTTTACTTCTAGATTTTGGAAGAGTTTGCATATTGCAATGGGTACTAAATTAAATTTTAGTACTGCATACCATCCGCAGACAGATGGTCAGCCTGAACGTCTATTCAAGCACTGGAGGATATGCTTAGAGCTTGCGTGCTAGACTTGAGTGGTAGTTGGGAGAATCACCTACCATTGGTGGAATTTGCCCACAATAATAGTTTTCAGGCTACTATTGGTATGGCACCATATGAAGCACTGTATGGACGACAATGTCGATCGCCACTTTATTGGGATGAAGTAGGTGAGAAGAAATTGTTGGGACCAGAATTAATTGAAAGAACAGTTGAGGCTATTGAGAAGATTAGACTGCGAATTAAGATCGCACTCCGCAGACAGAAGAGTTATGCAGATCAGAGAAGGAAAGACTTGATATTTCAGGTGGGAGAGAAAGTATTTTTGAAGGTAATTCCAATGAAAGGCACTTTTCGCTTTGGAAAAAGGGGAAAGTTAAGACCTCGATTTATTGGACCGTTTGAGATATTAGAGCAAGTAGGGAATGTGGCATATCGTTTGGCATTGCCACCCGAGCTTGCAGCGATTCACAATGTTTTTCATGTTTCCCTGTTAAGAAAATATGTTTATGATCCTAGTCATGTGGTGAATTATCAATCAATTTCAGTTCAGAAAGATTTGTCTTATGAGGAGACGCCCATTTGCATTGTAGAAAGAAAAGTCCATGTCTTAAGAAACAAAGAAATTTCCTTAGTCAAAGTCCAGTGGGGTAGACACAAGGATGATGAGGCTACTTGGGAAAGAGAAGATGAGATTTTAGCAAAGTATCCTCATATCATAGATCAAGTGAGTTTAATTTCGAGGACGAAATTATTTTAAGGGGGTAAGGTTGTAGCGACCGAGAAATTTCTGAATTTATAATAAATAAATATTTTATTTACTAAAAAACCGTGTCGCTATAATTTAACCCATTATTTAAAAATTCACGTACGTTGTTAGCCAAGTTATAATTTTGAGCCGAGAATAATAAATTTCAGTTCAAACTTTTTTTTTACGTCCAATAAATTCAAAATCTATTTTTAAAATCCAATTTCATTTTTTTTATTAATTATTTATTTATTCAAATAAAATCACCAGATAATCTTATTTCAAATTTGAGTTTATCATTCTATTAAATTTCAAATTTAAAATTCATCATTTATCTTGGCAAATCTTCCCCGGTTACTACTCCAATTCAAACCAAAGACTAATCCCCAGCTATTTTACTCCCCTTTCACGATCAGAATTTACCATGGCCAAGACACACGAGTTCAGGTATAATTTTTAAGATTTTCTCTCCATAACTGAACCACCACTACTGATTGCATCTACCACTACCGGCAACATCCAAAATGAACCAACCAGAATCACACACAACCGAAACACTGCAAGAAATGCACTCAACTTCAACCTATCACCACCGTTTACAGCAACTGAACCCAAGCCCAACGCCACTGCCATTACGCTGATCCCACCAGAGAACGCCACCAACATCACCACGGGTTGCAACAACTTCACACCACAGAGCCACCAAACTGCCATTTCCAAATCACGGCCACCTCAACCACCACTGCCCGACCATGCCCACTATACTCATCGACGAACCATCATCATCACCGTCAACCATTATCACCACTGTGAGCCAATTCACCACCAGCACGACCCGGTCTCACGACCCCGCCACTAGCACCTCCAACCAAAAAAATCAAACCCAAATCAAAACCCAAAAAAAAAACCAAGAGATAGAGTAACCCAAGATACTTACCATCACCGCCGACCCCGTTGTCAAAATTTCGCCTGTTTGTCACCGAGGAACGCAACTTCCAGCCTCGGGTTTCACACCAAACCACTCCCAAAATCAGCCCAAAATCTATTTTTCTCGCATACCCAGTTTTCCCCCACTGCTGCTTCTTCACGCCGGCGATATTAACGCCGGCCTTGCCGCCGGCGATTGGTCGTGGGGAGGGCGTCCGCCCTCCCGTTTCTCTTCTTCTCTCTCTGTCGTAACCTATAGAGAGAAGAGAGAGAGAGAGAGAGAGAGAGAGAGAGAGAGAGAGAGAGAGAGAGAGAGAGAGAGAGAGAGTGTGTATATATATTTTTATAGAATCTTGTTTTTTTTTTTTTTCAAAATTTGCTCTTAAGTCCTCAGATTTTTCGTTTTAATTGTTTCAGTCCCTAAACATGTTTTAAATATATATAATTCAGCCTTAAGTTCCAAAAACATTTATTTCGGTCCCTGAATATTTTAAGCAGCGTTTTAAATGAGTCCTCTAATTTTGGAAAAACTCTATTTTAGTCCCCAGATTTTAAAATCATTCATTTTAAGTCAAAACTTTAATTTTATTTCAAACTTCGAATTTCTAGAAACTAATTTAAATTTTATTTTATTTTGGCTAGACGAGACGTACGGAGATCTAGAGAACTGAAATAGATTTTCCCGCTTAACCACACTCGTAGAGAATTGAGGTAGACTCGCCCCCATTAATTTGTTTACATTTTAATTGCACGTTATATGCTTCATGTGACTTATGTGCATTATTTGCATAAGATGAGACGAGAATTTATATTTCTTATGAAATATTTGATGTTATGAGCATGCCATAAATTATATGCATTTTTGAATGCATGAGACGAGACGAGAATTATGATTTTGTTATGCTTTGACATAACTTATGTGCATTTATTGCATGAGACGAGACTACCCACACCCTATGTTACGAAAGCCTATTATTATGATGAAATTGTCACTATATGATTGCATGTTTATGTGTTCAATTTTTATGTAAATTTATTAATCGGCGATGTGTCTACTGAGTATTTCAATGAAATGCTCACCCCTTTTTAACAACAATTGCAGATATCGGAGATGGAGGCGCATGATGGGCAGGATGTGGCATTAATATTTAAATAATTAGATTTCATTATTATTTCAGTTGAATAATTGCATTTTGAGAAACGTTGAGATTTTGATCAGTTTGCTTTATTTGGAAACGTTTTAGCTAATATTGTTTCCGTACATTGGTGAATATTTAAATTTGTAAATTTTTGAATTTATTTAAATAAATCTTGCCAATTGAAAATTTTATTTTCTTCCGCTTAATATTATTTCAAAAATTTTGACGAGATGATGACATGATGAGTCGGGTGATTAGAACCCGGGGCGTCACAGGTTTCGAGATTGGTTTTGGTTGGGATGCAATGTGTGTGGTTTGGTTGTGATGGTGGTGTTTTGCTGTGCTAGAATGACAATGGAAAGGGGATATCTTGTAGAAGTTCTGTATGTATGTGAATGAAGCTAGGGGAAAGGAAATTATATCATTTTGGTTAATGTGTGGCAGCCTTTGGTTTAGGAATGTTGAGGGAATATGCAAAGAGATAATGGCTGAATGGGGGAATGAATGAGAGATTAGTGGTGCTGATCAGTTATGGTGTGTGAGGGGGAATGTAAAGTATACGCTGTGAATTGTGTTCTTTATATTTGGAAGCTTATAAATTGGGAATGATTGAAGGCATTTCAGAGAAGAAAATAGTTGATTGAGGGAGTGATTGTGGGGTAGAAAGGTCCATGATTGAGTTTTCAAAATGGCCAAGGGGATAATTGGTTTACTCAAATTAGGCTAAGATCAAGGATTTAGAGGAAAGTTCGATAAAATCTTGCTGTAATTGAAATGTGAGGGAATGTTTGAACTCAGCATTTTGAAATGGGCTTAAAATTTGAATTGGGTTTAAGTGCATTTGAGATTTGGGCTTAAAAGTTTGGGTAAAAATAGTTTGGATCCAAAGATAAATTTAAAATTTGAACTTCAAATAATTTGAATCCAATTAATTGAAAATTGGCCTTTAGAAAAATAAATAATGGACTTGGACATCATTTAATAAAATCTGGAATTGGAATAAGATAAAATTTAAAATAGATTTAATTTCACCTCTTTGGCTAGACCACCACGTTTTTAAAATAAATGGGCAAAGTCGTAGTGATACATTTTTAAGATAAATAATATTTATTTAACTAAGTCACGAAAAATTCTCGATCGTTACAAAAATTAAACAAACCCCAGTTTTTATTGCAAAAATCAAAATCAAAGGGAAAACATGGAATCGTAATCCACCCCCTTTGTTACATGACTCCATAAAACAAATACAAGATTTTACCTCAAAAATTCTAAGGCCATAAATTTGTTCAATCAAGAATATCAATAATCCAATAACAAAAAATCACAAAAAACCTACACCGCTCCACTAACACATGCATAACAAAAAAAAATACACAAAACAATATAAAAAACCTGACGCTCTGATACCAATTGTTGGGAACCCAGGATACTCTACTCACAAAAATTGATTTCTTGTGACTAGATCATTCCGTTACAGGATTTTCTTTCTATGTATTTAACTTGGAATAAATAATTTGGGCACACAAAAGTGAAAGAAATATTACCTTTGTAGTGTGCTTTATAATAATCTCTTTTTCCACTGCTTCTTGATTCCACCAAAGCTTCAACCCTCAAGCTTTCCTCGGTGTTCTCCAATGTCAGCTGTGTAGGTGTGTGATCACCTTTCTCTTGGCCTATGTTACACTAGGATTAGGGTTTCTTTGTAAAGAGAAAACACACACTACACACTTTAGTGTGTGTCTCGCCACTTTGCATACTAGGTCAAGAAAAATAATCTTAGGAGACTATTTGTAACCTCTTTACAGTCCAAAACCCTACCAACCCTAGTACCATAACCCAGGCCCATTTTTGTACAGCCCAATACATGTAAGAAGCCCGTATAAGCCTATTATAGTGAAGCCATCGAGGGAACCTGATCGAACCCAATTAAACTAAACTCCAATAAATTAATTATGATCTGATCAACTCTTGATAAGTCAAAATTAATTTATTAATCACGTTCTATTCCACAAAAAGAACGAGATTGCACTCTTAATAAAATTAAAATTATTGAAACAATTAATCAATAATTATATCCTCTAACTTATCGTTCTTACATGTTACCCCCATCGATCAACTCGAATATTCTAAGCAAGTCAAAATGACCAAAATACCCTTCTCTGAATATTCATAAACTCTCAACTCTCATCCTCTATCTGACAGTTCAATGTGATCACATCAAATCATAAAATTCAACAGTCATTGTCGAATTACTAAGCTCAGATTCAACTATTCACTAGAAGAACCAGTGAGATTATGATCATATCTAAAAGGTGACGGATTCCATAATACGAATATATGTTTCTAGTTAGTTCACTTTAATTCCCAAAGTACCGAGATATTGATCTGTAATTTGATCTCACCCATTGATACTTCAAAGAACTTCAAGTTAGTAATCGAAGTCCATAATCCGATTATAATTAAGGTCCCACGTACGATAGTCAAGTGAAATTAAATTTGTATGGTCAATGTTACAAATTAATTTCACTTGGTACCGTCCAATACATTCCAAATGTACTCTCAATTTTATTACCAAATTCAAAGATAGACTTTAATAAAACTGAGACGATCTTATCAAAATAAATTGTCCATATTTATCTATTGATCGTGAACGTTAATTTTAGATCGAATTACAAATTGAATCTTTCTGTGTTTAACAACTTAAACATTCAATCTGTAATATCAAATCGACCTAAGAAAAAATGCAACTTCATATTAATACATTCAATTAATATTTTATTTTAAATATCATGAATTATACTCTATGAGCATATATAATTCTAACAATGCCAATACACAGCCTTTTTTTCGAGAAATTGTCCAAAGGAATCCTCTACTCGCTGCAAAACTAGACTCTGATCAATCATCGTCTCTTCACATAGCATCAACTAAAGGTTATACCAAAATTGTGAATGCATTAGTATTAGCAGCCCCTGATATGTGCTTCGCCCATGATTGCCAAGGCAGGAATCCACTGCATCTAGCGGCCATTAATGGTCAAGTACTGGTCTTCCACTAGTACAGAAATAACCAAAAAAAATGGGGAATATACGTCGATTTTTAGTAAAATCGACGCTTATAAAAGGATGTTGGTATTTTTGTAAATATAATCCAAGAATACGCACCGGTTGTAATTATACAACCGACGTGTAAAGATGACAGCTTAGTTTTATGCGTAAAACTTAGGGAGAACCGATGAGTATCGCGTCGGTTCCAATGAACCGACACGTAAACTTCGCGTTATTTATCAAATAACACGCGCATTTATCTCATTTTCACTCCTCCCGCTTCTCTTTTTCCACTATATATACACTCACCAAACCATCACCGCCTCCACAACCAACATTCCGTTGGCTCCACCACCACCATTCCGCCGCCTCCACCACCACCATACTCCTACCCTCTCTCTTTATCTCTTACTTTAACAAAAACACAAAAATGTAAAACCCCACCCCCCACCACCACCCCTTCCCCTCCCCCGCTGCCGCCATGCCTCCCCCTTGAGAGACCCTCCACCTCTTTCCCACCCCGTTAGAACCCACCTTCCTCTTGATTTACACACACACACACACACACACACACACATATACACACACATATATATATATATGTGTGTGTGTGTATGTATTTATATTATGACTGTGTTTGTATATGTGTATATATATAATTGATTTATTTTATTAGTTTATGATTGAATTTATGATTTTATATGCTAATTGGTTTATATGAGTTTTTTATTAGTTTAGTTTTGATGTTATTTTTATATTGTTGATTTTGAGTTAGTAGATGGATATGTTGCAATATTTGAATTATTGAAGTTCTATTGAAATTATGGGATGTTAAGTTATTAAATCTTAGTTTGAGATTTTCGGAGTTGGGAATTGATTTTGGATCAATTTTGGAGTAGTTGATGATGTTGAAGTTTGAATGGAGTTGTGTTTGAGTTTTGAAAATGTAGAGGTTGAACATTTTGGTTTTATTGTAGCATTTTGATTCTTCTTACAGGTTGGCTAAGTCCAATTTATAGGGGAGACTTTGCCGAAATTTCTGTAGGATTTTGTAACTACACAGAACACGATGATCCTAGTAAAATTATGAAGTTTTCAACCTAATAAATTATCATATTTGATTTCAATTATTAATATATAGTTGGATTAAGGTTGTATAATGAAAAATATGAACTCAAATCTAATATATATTTTTTCAATTATCTCTTCACATATAGGTCGTTAGATATGGATCGGGGTTGGATGTATGGTAAACGTAATACATATGAATATATAAAAGGGGTTGAAGAGTTTATGAAATGTGCGGATGAACACAGGAGAAAGAAAGGCGAAACAATGATTTGTGTCCTTGTTGTGGTTGTAAGAATCTGAGAAAGTTTAGTAGTTTTGAACAAGTGAAGAACCATTTGATTCGTCGTGGGTTTAAGGAAGGTTATACACGATGGATATGACATGGTGAGAGTATGCTTCCTAGGATGAGCACTAGTGAAGATGATGTTGATCAACAGGAGAATAATTTGAGCAATATTGGTGAGAATGATCTGAAAAATGACAAGAATGATATGGTAGACAAAATGATGTGTGATATACAAGGGAATTTATTGAAAAGCCTATGTATTTTATAGCTTATTCAATGATTTCGAGAAGCCTTTGTTTTCTGATTGTACTAAATTCACAAAATTTTATGTCGTGTTGAAATTGTATAACTTGAAAACAAACAATAGGTGGAGTGATAGAGTTTCACGGCATTACTGGAACTCTTATGAGAGATGATTTCGGAGGATAACGAGCTTCCTAGTTCAATCTACGAGGTAAAGAAATTGTTATGTCTGATGGGTATGGAGATCGAGAGGATACATGCATGTCCAAACGATTGTGTACTACATCGAAATGAGTATAAGGACTTGCGTCTGTGTCCAAAGTGTGGGGCATCAAGTTATAGGCGAAAGAACATGAACGATAATTGTGAGGATAAGAAAAGCCCTCTGGTAAAGGTGTTATGGTACCTACCCATAATACCAAGATTTAAATATTTGTTTTCCAATGTAAAGGATACGAAGAACATGCGGTGGCATGCCAATGGGAGGAAAGAAGATGAAAAACTAAGACACGTGGCTGATCCTCCTCGATGGAGGAAAATTAATAGGCTATTTCCTGAATTTGGAGGCGAAGATAGGAATCTTAGGCTTGGACTATGTACAAATGGGATGAACCCACATGGTAGCATGAGTAGTCGACATAGTACTTGGCCGGTTCTTTTGACTATTTACAATCTTCCTCCTTGGTTATGTATGAAGCGCAAGTATATCATGTTGTCTTTGCTAATATCAGGGCCTAAACAACCAGGGAATGACATAGATATTTACCTAGCCCCACTAATTGAAGATTTAAGATTATTGTGGGATGAAGGTGTGTTAGTGTCTGATGCACATAGCCAAATGAATTTCACTTTGCGTGCGATGATATTTTGCACCATAAATTAGGGGTGTAAACGGTTTGGTTTGGGCGATTTTTGATAATTTTTCAAACCAAACCGTTTAAAGCGGTTTGACTTTTTTCCAACCCAACCCAAACCATTTCATTTCCTAAACTAAACCAAACCAAACAATTTTTTTGCGGTTTGGTGCTGTTTTAAACCGCGGTTTGCAAACGAAACTAAATTAATATATGTAGATTGAGTTAAAATAACTATTGAAATAGAATTTTAAATGAAGACATCAAAATTAATTGCAAATAACCCAAAGAAATTACGAATATATGTTATAAGACTAACAAAATTAAAACATATAAGTAAACAACTTCTAATATAGATACAAAAGCAAAGGCACAAACACAAGCAAATGATCACAATAATATCAAAAAAACCTAATAGATAACACAAAAACACAAACTATTAATCACAACATTACAAAATAGATTTATTGATTCCAAAATAGATACAAAATGATTCCAAAATAGATACAAAATAAGCAACTTCCAATACAATTCTAAAATGTTTTTCCTAATTCCTTTGACATTGTACAATGCTCAAGCGCTTCAATCTTTGATTACCATGTTTCACTACATTTTAATTTTAAATACAAAAAAAAAAAAAATTATATTACAGTTAACTAGCAACAAAAGAGAATCACCCTTATGGCTCGGGACTTGAATGAAGCTTATGATTCTTTTTTGCAGTCTCCAATTATCATCAACCCAATGAGCAGTCAAACACAAGTAACTAAGATTTTGTATTGATGTCCTACAGTCAGTAGTCAAAGACACTCTATGTTTACTCAAATAATCCCTTAGTTTTTTCTTCTCATCAAGAAAAAGTTGATATATATCTTTAGCAACTGTCACTCTTGAAGAAAATACAAATGTTGGGAAAAAATATCTTGTAAAAGATCGAAAACCCTCATCCTCAACATGTCGAATGATGTTAATTTCCACCGGAGACAGACGGCGTGACGAGGACCAAGGAGCGCATCTCGCACCGCAGCAGAAGAAAAGGCCAGTGAACTAGTTAGGGCAAGCCTCGAAGTGTTGATTGTTCTAATTTGATGATTTTGGGCGAGAAGCAATAAGTGACTAAGTTTATCAGATTTTCACTTTTGGAGTTAGGGGAAAATAAAGACAGCAATGTGTATAAAAATTTGAAGTGAAGTGTAAAATTGAAAATAAAAGTAGTAAAAAATTCTGTATTTTTTTTTTTTTTTTTGCAATTAAAAAATTAAATTTTAATTGTATTTGTTTGGCGGGTTGGTGGTTTGAAACGGGTTTTGAAAAATGAAACCTAAACTAAACCATTTAAAAGCGGTTCGGTTTGGGTCAAACCCGAAACGTTGACGGGTCTACGTGGATTCGAACCAACGGTTTCGAAATTGCGGGTTCATTTCGGTTTGATGGTTTGGTGGTTTCACTGTACAGCCCTACCAGAAATGATTTTCCAGCTTATGGCAACTTGTCGGGTTATACTAACAAAGGAACTAAAGTTTGTCCCATTTGTGAAGAAGACACGATTGATCTTCGGTTGAAAAAATGTAAGAAAAATGTCTTTATGAATCATAGAAGATTTATCCTTGCTGACCACCTTTATTGAAAGAAGAAAAAGCCCTTCAATGGAAAAATCGAGGCTCGAGCAGCTCGCTTTCCGTTAATAGGAGGTGTGGTATATGAATGAGTTAAAAATATTGATGTTTTGTTTGGAAAACCTTTTAAGCCTCCTCAGAAGAGTCTTTGGAAGAAGATGTCCATATTCTGGGATCTACCTTATTGGTAACATTTATCGGTAAGGCATTATCTTAATGTAATGCACGTGGAGAAAAATGTTTGTGATAGCATCATTGGGACATTATTGAATATTCAAGGAAAGACGAAAGATGGTATCAAAATCAAAAAGGACATGGTAGAAATGGGGATACGGGATAAGTTAGCACCGCAAGAGTCAGAAAAACGTACTTATATACCCCCAGCTTGCTATACTTTGTCGAGAAAAGAGAAAACAAGATTTTTTTGAATGCTTGCATGCTATTAAGGTTCCATTTAGATACTCATCAAACATCAAAAGTCTTGTGTCGATGAAGGACTTGAAATTGGTTGGTATGAAGTCTCATGATTGTCATGTCTTATGCAACAATTGTTACCAGTTGTAATTCTAGGAATACTCTCAAAACATGTTAGACAAGTCATTATAAAACTTTTTTTTTCAACGTAATTTTAAGTAAAGTTGTTGACCCGAAGGCATTGGATGATTTGCAGGCTGATATTGTTATCACTCTATGTCGATTTGAAATGTATTTTCCGCCATCATTTTTTTTTTATGTTATGTTGCACTTACTTGTTCACTCAGTGAGAGAAATTAAGATATATGGTCAAAAGTGTTCTTGAGGTATATGTATCCATTTGAGAGACACATGGGTATATTGAAAGGATATGTGAGAAATCGATTTTGACCTGAAGGCAGTATCATTGAAGGTTATGCTGCTGAGGAGGCTATTGAATTTTGTACTGATTACCTAGATGATGTTGAGACTATTGGTGTTCCTAAATCTCGTCACGAGGGAAGACTAGAAGGTAAAGGTACAATTGGATGCAAATCAATCGTCCCCATGTTGAATTGTGAGATAAAGCACACCTCCTTGTAGTACATCACCTTCCTAAAGGTCATCTATATTTGGACGAGCACATGTCCATCTTAAGGTAGCAGAATCCTTCAAAAGTTGAAAGGTGGGTAACTAATCAACATAATCGTTTATTTGCAAAATGGCTCAAAAATAGGGTGATGAAAGAGTTATCACAAATTTCAAATACCATTGTTGAAACGATAAACTTATGAAGCATATGACATTAATGGGTATACATTTTACAAGAAACGTCAAGATCATAAGAGTGCGGTACAAAATAGTGGAGTGACATAAGTAGCATTATCAAGAGATTTTTCAAGTGCTAAAGATACCATGCGAATAGATGCATTGATGTCCTATTATGGTGTCATTGAAGATATTTGGGAACTTGATTACAGGGAGTTCAAGTTTCTTCTCTTGCAATGTAAATGGGTTGATAACCAACGAGGTGTTCGGGTGGATGAATTAGGTTTCACTTTGGTGGATTTTGGATGACTCGGTTATCTTGATGAGCCATTCATACTCGCATCACAAGCAAAATAGGTATTTTATGTTCTTGATCCTGCCGATACTAAGTGGTCAGCCGTCCTTCAAGAAAAAAGACGCATTGTTGGCATTAATGATGTGGTAGATGTAGAAGACTATGATCACTTTGATGAAACCCCTCCATTTTCTATTGGTATACAAGATAGTGCAACTTTAGGGGAAGATAACATTGAATCAAATTACATGCATTGGGATCATGAAGAAGGATTATGGATTGACCGTCGTTCGTGATTATAATAATCTGATATATATATATATATATATATATATATATATATATATATATATATATATATATATATATATATATTTCTATGTACAGGTACGTGCACAATTGTCTCAATATAATGGCCGAGTCTTCAAGCTCTTCGGATAATCATCGTACTGCCCAAAAAAAAAAAAGGACAAGAGGGCCAACTATGTGCAAGAAAATGAAGAAGGAGGGAAAGGAAGTGAATGAATTCGATAATCATAATAGGCCGATCGGTCCAGGAAAGACGAACTTCAGTAATTTTTTTGGGTCTTTGGTCCGTATTGGCGTGGACATAAACATCAGTGATTGGCACAAAGTTGACTAGGGCCTTAGGACATGATATGGGAAGAAATAAAGGTACTGTCACTTTGTACATAGTGAATTCATAAGTGATCGTAACTTTTGTTTTTATATAATATCGCATATTATCCTTGTCTTTCAGAAGGAGTTTAACATCCCCGATGACTGTGCGAAAAAACGTGTTTTGAAAGTTTCGGGGATGCGGTGGAAAGATTTCAAGACGAGGCTAGTTCATGATTACATTACACACGACCACCCGAAATATAAATCTCCTGTGCAACTTTATGATTTCTTAACTGAAGAGCAAAGGGAGTCGTTCAAGAAAGAATGCCAGACAGAGAAATTTAAGGTATATTTAAATGTACGCATGTGATTTATTGAGTTGAAAACTAAAAACATGTGATTTTTTTCATGAAAAAAGTAAGAAAGCCAGGGATAGTCAATTGCGAAATGAAATCCACATTATTTGGGCTCAGCTGGTTATGCGGGGATGAAGCCACAATGGCTAATAAATGACCCACTATCTTCTTGCTCTTCATGTGACATGATTAGCTCGTCAATTGTAAGCGAGGATCGCAGTTTAGATTGGGTTCGAGCAAGATCAAAGAAGAAAGAAGATGAAACTTATTACATCCCCAACGAGAAAATGATGGGGGTGTTTGACAAAATTGTAAGTATATCCTCCCGATTTTTCATATTTTCAATTAAAATTTACTTAAATACTTATATTTAGTTTTCATTTTTTTCAAGTTGAAAACGCTGAGCAGGACACACAGGGGACATTTGTGCCAAGTAGACATCATGATATCTCAAGTGAAGCCCTTGGTAAGGAGAATCACCCTGGTCGGGTGAGGGGTATGGCGTCTATATCACAACGAGGGATGTTTATGGTAGGCTCGATGATTACATTAGACGATCATGTGGGGTCATTTCAGCAGACGATATTAAGGAGATGATCATGACGGAGATGGAGGATAGTATTGCTGAGCGGGTTAGGCATTAAGACCATGTTGGAGATGCAGAGTAAATTTGATAGTATGCAGAGTGTGTACCGTAGTATGCAGAATAAATACGATGCTATCTTACAACACTTGGGCCTAAATGTTGATGTCGAGGTGGATGTAACTCCACAGCCCCGAGTACCAACTAGAAGCAGTTGCCACTCGGTGAATCCAGATCCATTTGATGGGCTTCAAGTATTTAACGTTAAATTATTGAGTTACTTAATATTACTTATTTTATTTCAATTGAAAAGGGCTGACATATATGTTCAATCATATATGTTGAAAAATAGAAGCCGATTCCTTGTCATCTCGCCGTAGGTCTTGATGGTGAGAAACAAATAGTGGCGAGTGAGATGGTTTATCCATCCGGATCGAGACTTTGGTGCATCATCAACCACTCTGGGCCGATCATGTTAAGGTGTCTGTTGACCATGTTATAGATTGTACGGAAGGGTTCTTTCTTCCAGTGCCATCTCAACACCACACCACAGTGGGGGAAGCTATTGGAAGCTTCTTTCAATAGCCTAAGGACTTAGTGATTCTTGGAGAGGTAATAACGTTTAGTTATGTAGAATTTTTTTTCAAAATTAATTTTTTTTTCAATTTGTTTTATACGTGTTATGATGGTAAAAATTATCTTTTCCAAGTAGAGACACCAAAACAGGTAAACAAATCTAACCAAGGGAAAAAGCCTTAGAGTTTCGAATTTTCGTCTACCCAGCGACCTGCGATTGTTGATGATGACACGTTGCAACAACTGGATGAAAAATGTAAAATGTTACACACTCTGGTCCTTCGATTGCGTGTTGGTAGTGACTTCTACCAAGTGTCTGTTGATGCCTCTGTGTTCAATTGTACGTTCGACGATGGCATTTTTGTTACGGTCGGAGACATCACCAATTTGCATACTATGCAATGGTTGGATATATATATATATATATATATATATATATATATATATATATATATATATATATATATATATATATATATATATATATATATATATATATGCTCCAATTATTTTCAATGTAAGACTTCTGACCACAAATTATACCTTCAATTTAAATTATTATTTTATTTCTATTTATTTGTTTATTTATATTTAGGTACCTTCATGGTTTGAGTGAGCAATACGGTATTGAATAGATTGGATTCATGTCTCCGACACACATTGCGACGGTTTCGGTAAGAACAAATGCAAATGGTGTTATAACTTATTTAGATGAAACCATGAAGGCAATGCAAACTAAGAAATTCATCCTAGCACCGTATTTTAAGGAGTAAAACCACTGATATTCTCTCTCTCTCTCTCTCTCTTACCTAATTTGAATAATATGATGACTAAAGTTGTATTTGCACATTCATAATAAGCAGGAATCACTGGATGTTGCTAGTGTTTTCTCCTCAAAAGAATACGGCGTACTTCTTGGATTCAGCTGCTGCATTTAAGCATGATGTAGATATCAAGCCGATATTGAACACGTAAGCAATTACCTCATTGGTTGTGTTTTATGGTTTCTAAGTGGATACGTTAGGATAATTTTCATGAAATAATTTTGGAGTTGTGGTGAAATTAATTGTACGTCGAGTTGTGGTGAAATTGATACATTTATGTTGTGATTGTTGAGAAGTTGTGACAATTTTCAATAGCAGGGTCTCTCTACAGGTTGGATAAGTTCAATTTATAGGGGAGACTCTGCCAAAATTTCTGTTGGAAATATGAGTTTTATTATTAGTTTGTAACTTGTTCATATAATTTACTGAAACTTTAGAGCTTTCAAAACGTATTGGGCATGTGGAGGCCTTAGGACGAAAGGAAGTACAACGTGGCAAAATGTAAAGGTATGAAAAATACAGATTTAAGATTTATTACAAATGTTCGAATTATTTATGTATTTTATTTAGTTTGATTACTAATGTTAATTTTCAATGTGAAAGTTTCAGTGTCCTTAGCAACCTGGAGGTTCGAAAAGTGGCTATTACGTAATGAGAAACATGTATGAAATAATCACAGAATATTTTCAACTTGATTCTTTACAAAAGGTATAAGTAGAAGAATTAGAATTTATAATTATAACTTTATATTTTATTAACAAATAACTAATAATTTATTTTCATTGTTTGTAGGCATTTTAAAGAATACTACTTAAAGGAGGAAATCGTCGAAATTCAAAACTTATGGGCAAAATACTTCGTTGATGTGTGTATGTAAATCTTTTTCATTCAAACTTGGATTTACATATTGGTATAACAAATTAAAAATTTTGTAAAAATAATTGTTTTTTATTTAATTTTATTACGTATATGTTGATTTTATATATATATATATATATTCGATGACGATATATTTGGTGATGTGTATGTTGAGAATGTTCAGGGCATCGCATGCTATTGTCAGGTGATTGCAGGTCATTGCATGACACTATTGTAGGTCATGACCTGCAGCGACTTGGACCATTGCAGGCCATGTTTAGATAATTGCAGGCCATGACCTGCAGTGACCACATTAATATGACTGCATGGTTTGACCTGCAGCGGAATGGATGAAAGAAATCTGGTGCTCCCCAAAAGAATATAAAATAAAATAAATGACTTTACGCATCGGTTGTAATTTTACAACCGACACCTAAAGTTCGAACTTTGGGCGTCGGTTGTAACTTGTAAACCGACGCGTAAAGTCGAACTTTAGGCGTCGGTTTACAACCAACCCGACGCTTAAAGTCAAGACTTTACGCGTCTGCGCCATATACATCCCCTTTACAATCGATGCGAATGAATCTTTTTGTACTAGTGTTCAATGAGTTGATGATGACAAGTTCAGTTGTTGTCCGGGAGAAGGTGGACCGGGGCCAGACCGTTCTACATTTGTGTGTGAAACACAAGAAGTTGCAGGTTATGGAGATTATAATGAGGGTTATAAATGATTATGAGTTTGTGAATGCAAAGAATGATGATGGGGACACAATATTACATCTGGCTGTCAGGGATAAACATTTTGAGGTAAGACAAAAGTCTTATTTGAACTTTTACGGATTCATTAATAACATTGGAAAAGTTGCAGTAAGTTGATCTTAATATTTCTTTAAATCTCCACCTTTTCACTTCTGTTGCACTTTTAACAATCCAATTTGCGTATATATAATTGGCAAGTCCAAGATATATGGAGAATTCTTGTTACCATAAAATAGGTAAATGCAAACAATTTTCGTAAGAAATAAAAAGAGTGGGGAAAGAGTTTGTGACCTAATCCCTCGCTGCCCCAGCCTTGAGTTTCAACAACTCTGTTTGTTTTCATTTTTTTTTTCTTTTTTATTATCAACTTTACCTTTTGTTTTAATTAACACATTTTTTTGGTAAACATTTGTTTTTAAATTTTGTTTACAAACCAACATATGGAAACATCTTATCGAACCATTTTTTTTTTTTGAAAAGTCAATAAATTTGATTGGTCAAAGATTTTTGCCTACTATGTTTTACTTTTTAACAAAATAGACCAATTAGATGTTAACATGTCGCTATTTATAAACAAAACTTATAAATATTTTTTTACCAAAGGTAAAACATTGTTTATAAGTTTTGTTTATAAACATTAACGTGGCAACTTTTCATTTACCCATTTTTTTAGTCAACAATTTCGATTAGTTAAAAATTTCAGCCCACCATTTTTAAGTTTTCAAAAAAAAATAATAATAAAAAAAAAAATTGACTAATAAAATGCTAACACGTAGCTATTTATAAACAATATATTACCAAATAGAGACACTATAGACCAACTTGTTACAGAGGTCATAGGTTGGACGCTTCCGCTCACTACAAGAAAATTAGACTTATACTACAAAATTTCCACATACAAAATGAAATTTATATGCGGAGTATACTTTTTCACACAAAATGAATTTTTGTAGTGATAAGAAGTTGCCTATAAAAATATCTATATTTAAACTACAAATTTTCCACATACAAATGAAATTTGTATGCGAAGATTACTTTTTCCTACAAAATGATCTTTTGTATAGATAAAAATTTAGCTCCAAAAATATTTATGCTTAAACTACAAATTCTCCACCCACAAAATTAGAATTGTCGGGGGGATTTTATTTTTTATCACAAAAACTAATTTTCGTAGGGATATAATTTGGCTCTAAAATTCTCAAATTGAGGTAATTCATGCTCGAAAACGGATAAACACGTAAATTTTTCCTGACAACAAATTTGTTGGACAAAATATATCTTTTAGTGACAAAAAAATTTGATCAATTCGTATACTAATGATCCATTTGTAGGCTAATAATGAATGAAAAATCAACAAATTTTTTAATCTCCCTACAAAATTTATTTTGATGGGAAAAGAATAAAAAAAAAAAAAAAATCAAAATATAATCAAACTCTTAAGACAAAAAAAAGAAAACATTAAAAGTAAAAAATTTCCCTCTAAAAACTTATTACTTTTCCCTCCTCAACTCAACTTTGCCCTAAAGCTACTCACCCAAAAAAAAAACTCATTACATTTTTATTTTCCCGACTCATTGTACATTTACGGTTCAGTGCATCTCCGTGCATCTCCCCAAAGTCTAATCAAAATCGTTCCCCATCGATCTGCGGCATCTGCCCAACCTCTACCACCACGGAGTATCTGTGAAGAACAACCACCAACCCAAGATTCTTGTGTCGGACAGAGATCGAATTGGGATTTCAATCAGGTTGTTCGGCGTCAACCAGGTATCGTTGCCTGAAACTTATGTGTACATATATGTTTTTCCTACTTATGTGTACATATATGTTTAATTTTTTCTGTGAATTAAATAAGAACTACCAATTTTGTATGTAGTATGTCAAAAGGGTGGGAAAGTAGACAGAACAGAAGATGCGATGTATGATTATCCATCAAAAAGCACCTATTTGTCTCTTTCTGTTCAGTAGATAGTATAAAGATGGGAGAGAATTAACTTTTGTTATTGGGGGTGATTTAAGATTGTTGTGTTGTGTGTATATGTGTGTGTGTAGGGGGTTGAGTGAACTCAAAATCGACCTTATCAGTCCTTCTTGTTTACCCTTTTTTCTTAAAAGTGGAAACATTTACAGATTTACTATATCCAATTTCCCATTCATAATTTCCTCTTGCATATTCTTCATCACATCAATACTTCGCAGGGTGACTTTTAGTACGTCAAAGCTTCACTATTTTTAGATGTAACAAGCCTGTCTACTTGAAAATATTTGTCAGACTGTCAACGGATGAAAATCAAAATAGTAGCTCAAAGCTGTCTGATTCTTGGGTGTTAATTTTAATCAATTTCCAAAGTTTTGATTTTTCTTATTATACTAAAATGTTCTTGAAGTTGGGAAATTACTAGTTTATTAGGGTTTTGAGTTTCATTCTGGTGTTGAACTCTTGTGTTGACCATCATATAATATAATTTTGAGGACATGAATGTTAAATCCTCATGGCCTGCTTGAGAGTTTTGGGGTAGTGGTTATGGACATTTTTTAAAGTACCGGTTTTGAGTTGTTTTAGTGGCGGTTTTTGAAACAGACCAACCCATACTTGGGAATTTATTATCCACCATTTTTGAAAGTCTTTTAAAAGAAAAAATTACAAATTGTCGTAATTTTTTACATCTAAATTAATTTTTGTACTTTTAAACAATTTTTTACATCTAAGTTAATTTTGTACTTTTTATCCAATTATTGATTCTAAACTATGGCAGCGGCATCAGTTCTTGCAATGTCTCTGTTCCATGGGCTTCAGAATATTACAATTACATTTTTCTTTGTTCTTATTGTAATTTTACTGAGTTGTTGGAAGCTGAGGAGCTGGTGGTAGTGTGGAGGGGTTGGTGGAATTTCAGGTGTGGATTTTGACAGTAAATATCTTAGTTTATCTGGATGCCATGGAAGTGGATGGTAGTGAAGAGGTGGACTACAAAGATGGGGGATAGATATCTTAATCTGCACCTAGCAATTTAGCACTAGGCCTTCATTTTTATTACACGCCCCGATTGAGAAATTAATTAATAGAAAGTTACTTTGTGTATCTCTAAAATTGTAGTCCGGTTAAGATCTTGTTTTGTTCAATTATCTGGTTCTGCCAAGCACATGAATTTTCTATAGTCAAGTTGAAATAAAAAATGGACAACATGTTATTTAACAATTAACAATATAATAACTTGATTAAAATTATTGATTCTAAATTTAAATATCAAATTAATAATTCGTTCACAAAATGATTAAAACAATCTTAATTTTTTTAGGTTTGAAAGCAATAACTATTTAATTGGAGTGTATTCATCTTTCGTTCGCTCTAGGTAGAAAATTTCCTCAGCATCAGATAACATGAGGATTTTATATTGAATTTTCAAATGTATTTCTTCTCATCCTTCAAGATGATTATTGGTGGCTGATCATTTTTCTGGTTATGTAGCAGTGAAACGAGTTTTGGACTCTAGAGCTTCCTTCAATTTAAATTAAAACAAGGTAAGTTCGTATATTCACGTGATGTACCTTCGATTTACGATGACAGTAATCTCTACACAAATGTTTCACCTTGTTATTAATAGGTTTTACTTTCGTGAGTGCTTCAATGTGCCTATGAGTAGGCGGATTTATAACTAGCTACTTAGTTCAGCTTATTTTGTTTTATGTAAATAATATCATAAACTGAGAAGTTTGAACCTTGTGTACAAATTTCATAATTAATGAGAAGATTTATGTAAATAATATCATACACTTAGAAGATTTATAACAGCCTTTGTTCGAATATAAAAAGATGCCTTTCATAAATATATTCTCTCAAACCAATGCACAAAACCATCACCAGACAATTTTTTCAAATTTGTTCAAGTGTTAGAATTTGTCAATTTCAGTCATGTATACATGAATGGAATGAATGCCACGTGTTTTCCCCCCACAAATGCCCTTGCTTTTGTCTTGCTGTTCAAATAGGGTGGGGATATTTTGGTATTTTCTTGGTGGTTGATTAGATGGATACTGTGTACCTATGTTTTTTGGTGAAAAGTCTTTTACATTTTTTTGGGTGAAAAGTCTTTTACATGGATACACATGGGTTTGTGTGTACCCGAGTAATAAACTGCAAATATTTATTTACCGAACATAATGTAACTTACTACTTCTATAAATTTCATAGATTAATCTTTATTTCATATTTATGTCACTCATATGTTTTATATATCGATTATAAGGTTAAACTATACTATGGATAGAAATTGGATACGTAATCCTGATAGAACTAGTGCTGAATATTTATCGGGAATTGAGGGGTTTATTAGAGTTGCAATGAACCATGTCAATCACCGAGGTCATTCCGAGTGCCCGTGCCAGAAGTGCAACAACTGCTCTTGGAGGCCAGTCGGTGAAATTCGACAACACTTGATCATGCATGGAATGTCATACAACTATACTAAATGGACACGCCATGGTGAACGGTTGGGAAACGTATCAAGTTCTTGCAATGCTAACTTGTCTTCTGTTGCTAATTCGACTGATGATGTTGATTGTGATAATGATCAAGTAATGGAGATCATCAAAGATGCATATCCATTTGCCTCGCACCATTATGAGCATAGTGTTTCAGAAGAAGAAGATGAGTTGCTTAATGATGATACATTAGGAGATAATGAGACTTCGAACATGCATATGAAAGAGATAGATAAATATGAACGGTTATTGAAGGAAGCACAAAAAGCACTATATCCTGGTTACGAAGATTTCTCTGTACTAACTGCGATTGTAGAGTTGATGCAGTTGAAAGTGAAAAATCTGATGACCAACAAATGCTTCGATGAGCTTATCGGCCTCTTAAAGAGGATGCTTCCAAGAGGAAATCAGTTGTCTCCTACTCATCGACATGCTCATAAGATTTTGAAAGATCTCGGATTAGGTTATGAAAAAATACATGCTTGTAAATATGACTGTGCTCTATTTTACAAAGAAAATGAAGGGTTAAAGAATTGCCCTATTTGTAATGAGCCAAGGTATCAAAGTAGTTCTGCAAATAAGCAGAAGATTCCTCAAAAAGTGTTGCGTTATTTTCCACTGAAGCCGCGATTGCAGCGGCTATACATGTCAATGCATACAACTAATCACATGAAGTGGTACAAGGATGAGCGAGTTGATGATGGTGAAATGAGGCATCCAGCAGACACAATTGCATGGAAGGAGTTTGATAAGATATATCCTGCTTTTGCAGCAGATCCACGCAATGTAAGATTGGGCCTTGCAACTGATGGTTTTAATCCATTTAGTGATATGAACAAACCATATAGTATGTGGCCTGTGGTGGTCGTTCCTTATAATTTACCCTCATGGATGTGCATGAAGAAAGAATTCACCATGTTAACCTTGTTAATTCCCGGGAAGCATGAACCTGGTAAGGATATTGATGTTTACTTGCGCCCACTAATTGATGAGCTAGAAGAGTTATGGGAAATTGGTGTGCATACATATGATAAAGGGACTAATTCAACATTTAACTTGCGTGCTGCAGTGATGTGGACAATTAATGATTTGCCTACTTATGGGAATTTATCTGAATGGAGTACTAAGGGTTATAATGCATGTCCGGGATGTAATGACGACGGAACATCCGAATGGTTTAGTGACAAGGTATGTTATATGGGACATCGTAGATGGCTACCATGTGATCACGTGTGTCGCACAATCACAGAGTCCTTTGATGGAAAAACTGAGTTCCGTGCCAAGCCTAGAAAATTATCTGGTGATGAAATTTTGTCTCAAGTACAGGATATAAACTTTGGTCAGATTGGTAAACATCCTAACAACTTAAGCAAAAAAAGGAAGAGGACACCTGAAGAACGAAATTGGACGAAAAAGAGTATTTTCTTTGAGTTAGAGTATTGGTCAAAGTTAAAAATTAGGCATAATCTAGATGTAATGCACATTGAGAAGAACATTTGTGATATTATTATTGGGACAATAATGGGTATAGAGGGAAAATCTAAGGATACGGTCAAGGCTTGCCAAGATCTGGAAGCACTTGTGATAAAAAATCTTTGTGGTTAGCATGGAATGGGGAAAAGTGGGTTAAGAGTCATCCATTTTTCACAATGAAGCCAAACTTAAAGAAAGAATTCCTTCAATTTTTAAAATCTATTAAATATCCAGATGGCTATGCTGCTAATATTTCAAGGAACGTGTCTGTTGAAACCGGAAAAATTACTGGATTGAAGAGCCATGATCACCATGTATTGTTCCAGCGACTACTTCCAGTAGGTATTCGAAAATATCTACCGAAGGAAGTGGTTGAGCCGATTGTTCAATTATCTAGATTCTTTCAACAATTATGCGCAAAAAGCTTACGTATGGAAGATATTGAGAGGTTGGAGGATGATATTGTGTACATACTGTGCAAGTTCGAACAAATTTTTCCGCCGGCTTTCTTTGTATCCATGATTTATTTAATGGTGCATTTACCCGAAGAGGCAAAACTTGCAGGGCCTGTGAATTACCGATGGATGTACCCAATAGAAAGGTAAAATTTTATTAATCTTGTAGGGCCAGTGGTTTTATGCTTTAAAATAGTTGTGATGTTTCTCTACAGGTTGGCTAAGTCCAATTTATAGGGGAGATGCTGCCGAAATTTCTTTAGACTTATGACTAGTTTATGGTTGAATGTTGAATGAGTTTGGTTTTATGCTTTAAAATAGTTGTGATGTTTCTCTACAGGTTGGCTAAGTCCAATTTATAGGGCAGATGCTGCCGAAATTTCTTTAGACTTATGACTTTATATATAATTTGATTATTACTTTGGGTTTTGTGCAGCTGCATCTAATTTCTCATAAGAAACGCCCTAATAGCTCACAAGTACCTTCAACCCCGAAGATGTATCGAATGATTAACACGGATGTGCCTTCGCTCCCTCAAACGTCGCGATCTGCCACATCCACTAATAGATTTGTACCTCCTCTTTCGTTGCGACAATCATTGCAAACCAATAGATTAGTACCTCCTATGTTTCAGTCATCTCAATCCTTCAACACTTCTCTACCATCCAACCGCAAAATTGGGACTCGATCAACCACTGAAACTATTCCCACTTGCTCTGATCCGTCGATCAAGGCTATGTTTACTGCTGCACACACTAGGACACCTACTCAGACTCTTCCTAATTCAAGTGCAGAAAATGATACCTTTAGGAATATTCCCGATGAGCTAGATTCTCGTCCTATAAGTGCTATCCGTCGTCATCTAGGTGGTAAAAAAGGCCCAGGTACTATGCAATTTTTTAATTATTTTCCCTGATCTATAATAAGCAATGTATATGTTGATATGGTCAAATTTTGGTTACGAGCCGGATTATTATTTTTCTATTGGTTCTATTAATTAGGTTTTTGTTGACGGCATTTGAAACATTGTTAATGAGGTTTATGTGCAAATATATGCGTAATGATTAGCGTACCCACTGAACCACATTATTATTGATTTTGACAGAAACTGAAGGGACATTGGATGATGAAATAGAAGAGGTTGGAGGTAGGATGCTTATTTTTTTAATAGTTAATTTTTGTACCAAATGAAGTATCATATATGTGTTTGAGGAATTACTATTATTGTCATTGAATGTGCAGGTGCCGGACACTTGCCACAGACTCCTGATGATACTCCTACTCGAGGGGCATGCAAACAAATTAAGACTTCTCGTATAGTGCGTACGACTCGAGAAAAAATTCGAGTTTTATACAACCCATTGAGCAGACGACCAACATGTTCTAAAATTCATAGTTTGTTAGTTCATGATATTGGAGCCATCATTCGATCACATTGCCCGATAAATACGGGGTATTGGCGGGCCATTCCTCCAAGTGGGAAGAAGGATCTTATGGATGAAGTCACAGTAATCATATATGTTGGATATATGTTATGTGATTATTGACTTTTGTTTAGTTTTTAATTTCTTTTTGGTAATTGTGTGAAATCAATAGCTAAGTGAAACTTATATATATGTGAATCATTCAAATTCACATTAGTTATTTTTTTCTTTTTGTCATTTTGTTTCATTTTAATTATGTCAATGATAGACGAACTTCGAGATAGATTTGAAAGACTCGAGATTGGAAAATTATGTTAGTAGACTATACAATGGGAGATATAGGGAGTTGAAGGCTGAGTTGAGTACATACTATAAGTTGCGCAAGACACATGAGGATGCCTTAGCCAACCCTCCTTTGGAGATGCTTGATAGAAGTGTAGATCAATGGGTAGAACTGTGTTATCACTTCAACTCCGAGAAGTTCAAGGTATTTTGTAGTCTCGTTTCATTGCATTTACTCTTAATTTTGTTATGTAATATGTATATTCTCCCGTAACAGAAGGCATCATTAGCAAACGTAGAAAATCGATCAAAGAAGAGGTACAATCATCGCACCGGTTCGCGTCCTCTCTCATACATAGTGGAGGAGATGACAGAGGTAATGAACATTATAGTATAACATATACTTAATTAGTTTGATGTGTTGCAAACGTCCTTTTTTTCAATATTAGGACGGTTCAAAATTCCCTGAAGTAGATGCATTTGAGTTCTCTTATGCGGGAAAGAACAAGTGTTGGAATGATAGTCCAGCTAAGGCTCAACATGTAAGAAAGTCCTACTTTGCAATTTTTGTTTAATTTCATCATGCTAGTTTTGAACATGTAAAAATTATGAAATTTTCTTTCAATATATATGAATTTTTTCCCAAATTTTAATGTGCAACTTACCTTTCTCTACTTATTGTTTATATAATGTTTCATAGATTGTGTTGATTTTTTGTAGGATGAGATGCTTGCTAAAGCTGGTGAATATCTTACAGAGAGGGCAAAGGAGCAACAACTTCCAGAGGATATTCCTTTAGAGCAGATCCCTGTTGATGATCCAGATGTCGGACATAAAATTATGACATCCGTTCTAGGTGTGAAGCCCGGACGTCAAATTCGTGGATTGGGTGATGGTCGTCTTCGAGATATTGGGAGTTCTTCCAATGTGGGTCGTATGGAGAAGGAGTTGGAAGAAGAACGTGCTGCTCGAAAGGCAGCTGATGCTGCTCGAATTGAGACAGAGCAAAGAATGCAAAAGAAATTGAAGGTTGTTGGGAATCAATTTAATTCTACACTGCAAACTTGGTACATTTCTATGCAACAACTTTGTAGTCATGTTCTTGGCTTTGTTCTACCACCATTTACTCCATTATCAGTAGATGATGATATTAATGAGGAAAATGATGATATTGGGGACGAAGAGAACGACTTGGATGAGGAGGATTACTTCGGTGACGATAAGTAACACATCTAATTTGTAATGATGAATGATTTTTTTTTTTTTTTTTTTTTAAATATTGTATTTGAAAAAGTTAGAAAGAATGTTTGCTAGCTATATTAGATTATTTTTATTTACATTTTGGTGCATTGTTATTTCAGGTTCGAATATTGATTGACATTAATTAAATGTTTAATTAGTTTAATTAATTTTTTTTTTTTTGCATTTTTGTTTTATTTTCTATAATTATAATAAAAATTATATAATAAAAATAAAAAATAAAAAATTTAAAAGCATTTAATTTCTCCCTACAAATTAAATTATTGTTGGGATAAATATGTTTTCCCTACAAAATTTGCCTCCCCCACAAATCTTTTTTGGTAGAGAAATGTAGGATTAAGCCTACAAATATTTTTTGACACAAAATAGTTTTGTAGGGAAATGTACAATTTTATTTTTATCTTGTGCCTACAAAATCTATGTTGTAGGTCAAATTCATTTTAGTAGACGAATAATTTTGTAGGGAAATCACTTCGGCCACAAGTTTTATTTGTCTCCAAAGGATTTGTAGGAAGAGACTTTAGCCCACGAAATTTCGATCTTTGTCTTCTAATACCTTTCCCCACGATGTTTGCGCTACAAATGTCACTACAAATTTTTTTTGTCTCGAAAAGTCTTTCCCTGCAAATAACTACTTTTCCCTACAAATTTAATTTGTATGCGGAATGTAAAATTCTTGTAGTGGCTGCAATTTTATCTTAGTACAATAATATAAGTAGTAGTTAATAATTAATTGACTTATCACGTTTAATTAAATTAGTTTAGATCAATTTCCCCTAAGTTTATATGTAAATGGACATGAACAATTTTCTTATGCAGGCAGTATAAAACAAGAAAAGGTTTTTCGATAGCTAAATAATTATATTCGCATTTCATTAACTGTCCTCTTAAATAAAAAACTGCCCTTTCTTTACCAAGTTCGTCTTTTTACACGACCATTCCGACTATGGATTCTTGTTCAGCTGATATGTAGACCTTCGCTGGCCTTCCTTGGATAGATTATACAAGCATAGGTGGACTTGAAAAGTACATCTTCAGGCTATCAAAAGCCTTTTGATGTTCTTCCTTCTAGACGAAGTCGTCCTGATTTTTCAGCTTTTAAAAGAGGCGAAAAAACTTTTGTTCGCCCTCTTGGCCAAACATCTAGCTAATAAATGTCGGACCCTAATCCTTGCCTTACACTCTTTATCGAAAGCCATTAGTTTGACTTTAAAGGCCTGCATATCGTCCAGACTCTCTTGTTGTTGACCATCCATCAGGTTCCTTCAATTAACCTTTTGCCAATTATTGGTCTTTCAAAGGCCACTATATTTGGCCTCATTTGACTAAAAATTTTAGTAAGTGCATCTTCTGATTATGGTTCTTCGCTCTGTGAGATGATCTGAGTTTCTTCCCCATCTTAGACGACCCTCACAGGTCCTTAGTTCCCTTCATACATGAATCTTTCCACGAAGTTTGCTTTCGCGACAAAAGGTCTATGATCTGCTTGTACGACTTCTACTTCTCCCTTATCGTTCCAAAACACCAAACACTGGTGGAGTGATGAAGGTATGCACCGGCTTCCATGGATCCAATCTCTCCCTAACAACACGTTGCAACTGGTAGGACCGTCTATCACAAAAAGGTTGTGGTCCTAGTAGTTGTTCTTATAGTTATCTCTAATGGCATTACTCCCTTAGCTGAAGTCGCTCCTTTGTTGAAACTTGTAAGGATACCCTCTGCTGCGTCTATCTCTACTTCTTGCTTATCTTCCTTCAAACTTACTTCCCCTGCCACATCAGTCTACAAGACTTCTCTTGGACTTTCCACACATTGGTTGTTTCTTTCACTTTTCTCCCATAGTTCCTCATCTGTAAACCATCAAGTAGGAGGAGGAAATATTCTAGGAGGTGATTCAAAATTTTCAGACTGCGGTACTCTTACTTTCCGCTTAGGTGTTCCATATAACACATAGAAGTCATACGCACGTCCAGACGGATCGCCCAATAGATCTACTTTACGGATACCTTCTTGATATAGTTGCTTCAATAATTTATTGTGCGACACCCCTCACTTCTTTCCTTCTACTTCTAAATCAATCTCTTCTTCAATGTCTATCATGTCGTCCTCCTCCTCTTCATAATATGCCTCCTGGGACGTTTGACCTTCTTCGCATATCAGGGCGCAGGCTTCCTCCTCATTTTCTTCTCAATCTGCCTCTAAACTCTCCTTATTTTTAAATTCATTAGCCAATAAATACTTATTAATCACAACTGGAGGTAGTGTTCCAAACTGAATAATAGTATATCGCCCCGGATCTTCCTTATCTTCATTTTACTTGCTACGTTCAAATTTTGACTTTCCAATAGAACTCTCTGGTACTTTCCCTGCAGATTCCCCTATCCTATTTTCCTTATTATCATCGAGAAATTTTGGTTAGCTACCTTGATTAACTTAGGTGCCTCAAGAAATAATTGTAACACCCAAGTTCAAAAAATTTAAAACCTAGGCGTGTTAACTTCCATTCACATTATATGCGGAAATAAATCGTTTAAACATTAAAATGCGGAAACAAATCATTTAAAAACTTCAACCTTTACATTTTCTATTCTAAAATTCTATAGAAATTTTGGCAGAGTCTCTTCTATAACTTGGACATAACCAACCTATAGAGGGACATCACACCTACAATACATATGAAATTCTCAACCCATTCAAATCCAACATTCAACATCCAACCATAATTCCAAAATTCAACTTCAACATCAATTCCCCAAACTCCTCAACCAAAATAACTTGAAGTATAAATTTATAAACTCATGAAACATTATAAAAACTAATCACAGGGAAATACCATAACTTATTTTGACTAAGAACCGACAAACTAATTCAAAATGATTTATCAATTTAAAAGAATAACAAATAAAAACTTAAATTAAATCATTAAATTAAATTTTTAAATAATTCAAGTCGGTACTGTCTGAGCCTGCCGCCACGTGCTCTCCTCTAATCATCTAACTTTCATCACCTGAAATATGGGGGAGGGATTGGGGTGAGCTAAAGCTCAGTAAGTAAACTTTATGCATGAATGCATGCTTATGACATGAAATGCTTTAAACTTTGAAATATGTATCCCCATTCAATTTAACCTTTCAAAACTTTCAAACTTTTCAAGCTTTCACTTGACATTTCAAAACTTTCACTTCATTCCATCATGAGCTCACTTGGTGTATCTTCTAGTCAATCAGATAACAGTGGACAATTCTTATTTGGAACCAGATTCACATTCACATTTCCACCGCAAAGCGGTTTAACATTCATTCCACCGCAAAGCGGCTCATTCACTTCATTCCACTACAAAGCGGCTCATTCACTTCATTCCACCGCAAAGCGGCTCATTACATTCGGGTACGCCGGTCCCCCGCGCCCCATTTCCCACTCGCATCTTTCATGAACTAGAAGTACACCCATTCTTTCTTGAAAAACTTGGGATACATAACTTTTGACAAAAATTTCACTTTGACACGTTCCTTTCATTAAAACATTTGACTTCCCCATTTCGATGCCAATGCATGCGTAATGATGCAATGACATGATAACGTGCATGCTTGAACATTTCCTTAAATACACATATACTTTCATATAGTAAATGAAGTTCATCAAAGCAAGTATTTTGCAAAATAGTCATTTACACATTTCACATTTACATTCAACTTCCATAAAAATAGGGGGAAGTTTACTTACTTGTTCACCTTAATATTTACCGTTTCTGGACTTGCAGGTGGAAAAGTCTCGGATGCCCGTGACGTCAATATGCCCAAAAATTCCTAATTATTTCCACTCATTAATAAGGAGTAACTTTTAAATTAAGAATGTGGCCTCACGCTATGACCATTACATTAAACACTAAATACGAATCACACAATCAATTCCAATGTACATTAGAAGGTCATTCCAACTCTTAATTCAAACTGACTCAAATTTACATGGTTTAACTTAACGTTATAAGATCACCCCCACAAGTTTCAACAATTTCTCAAATCTTATAGCCAACATATCTCCAAACTTCAAAATTTTATATATATAAACATACTAAAAATTTTAGGAATTTATTTACGTTTATACCACTTTCCAAATTTCTAAAATTCTCAAATAAACCAAATTTAAGTTAAGGAAAATTCTAATTAGGTCCAAATATGAAATTCCTTCATACAATGCGAAAAACCCATATCCATATATTTGAAAACTGAAAAATCTTTTTTTTTTTTTTGGAAATTACACATCTTTATATAAAATGTATATACATACACCAATATATATATATATATATATATATATATATATATATATATATATATATATACACATATCGCCCAAAAAAATCCGAGTTTAACATATAAAAATTTGGAATTTCCATCAACAACCAATCTGAAAAGTTTGAAAATTACATACTAATACACACATTCAACAACTTTGCATCCATGATGAACATTACTCAAACCCAAAATTAGCATTTAAAATTTTTTCGAAATCCACATACAATTAGAATCTGAAAATCTGAAAATTTTACATATATACATACACAATAATGTATAACTACACCTAAACATCTTACCCATCAATTTTAACAGTCAAAAATCTGAAATTAACCAAAAATCTTGATAGTTTAAGCTGAAATTATACATAAATACAATATATATACATGCTTGTGTGTGGGTGCGAGTGTGAGCGCGCAAGCGGTGTGTGCGTGCGCGTGGAATCCGTGAGCGCGCCCCGGGGGAAAAGGGAGGAGTGTTACCGTGGGGATGGTGGCTGGTGGTGGGCGTTGCAGGCGTCGTGGTGGCGGTGGTCGGAGGAGTCGAGCTAGACCAAGAGTGAGGCGAGAGAGAGAGAGCGACCGAGAGAGCGAGTTCGGGTGCAGGGAGAGAGAGAGAGTGAGAGGAACGAGTTTGAGGGCAAGAGGTTAGATTAGGTTTAGATATAATCTTTTGGAATTTGTAACTTGGCCCCTCAATTCTCTCTAATTTAGAAATTTAAGTCCACAACTCCCAATAAAATTTCAATTCGTCCTAAACCTTTTCCCAGTCTCAATTTAATGAAATTTAAACAACTTACTACTCAATGGCAAATAGAATTTAACAAGCTTAACCAATAAAATAATTAATTATACATAGAGTTCATAAACAATTTATAAACTTTTTAATTGCCACATCGATCGAGACGGCGCCCAAGTCTTTCCACTGCAAAATAATTCGAATTATAGACATTAAATATCACAAATTTTTAATTTATAATCACATTAACATAATTATTGAGCAAAATTTAAAATTGCACGTAAAAATGAAAATCCATTTTACAGTAATGATCCCTATTGCCGTCTCATCATCTTTCCATAGTTTCTCTGAAAATGCCTTTGTTTTGTCTGGTTGTCCCATGGAAGGAACAACTCTACCTGCATTATACTAGAATGAATGCCATACATTTTGCTAATGAGGTTGTGGTCTGAATGTCCTCTTGTTGTTTATCGATCTAAACTGTTTTTCAAAAGGCGGCTTTCTATAAAATGACATGCCTCGTCCCCTGTCGGGCTAGAAATCGGGAACACCACTGGGATAATTGTAATGCCACCATGTCCTCACTTCTTCTATAGGTTTGTTTACCTCTCCCTTACATCGGCGCACGAAGTACCTTCGTCTCTTCTATCTTCCTTTCCTTTGAGTCGTTCAAACATATTGGGACGTTGTTGGACATCCTCTTTTCCATCATCCATGACCAATTTGAACTTTGAAAACTCATTTTCGAAACCAATTGCCATCATCTTCACCCCAACTAGTTGTGGGAAAGGTTTTCACCCACTGCCATCTTTCTTTTAGACTTAAAGGTAATTCGTCCTGACTCAATGGCATCCTGTAACAGATGACGGAAAACTAAGCAATTATTAATCAAGTGAGACCATGCATTATTCCATTTACAATATTTTTTACCCTTAATTTGTTCAGAGCTTGACAATTTATGCTTATCACTTAACTTTATTTGCTTATCCTTATATAATTTAACAAATATAAGGTCAGTTTTAGTCACATCGAACGAAAATACCTTAGAATTTTTATTTTTATCCTCCACAGGTTCATCTTTCACCATTGTGTTTGATTTGGCCGCTAGAGAACAAGAATATGAATCCCCTTTAATCAGTTCGGTGAAACATACTTCGGTTTAGTCGTAGTACTCATCAACCATATGAAAATCAAAATTTGTGTCTCTATAGTAGGTCCCTTTTCTAGAGCTTTTCATTTGTTCTTCTTCTCTTATTAGACGTTCATATCTCATCACATTAGCACTCAATTGAAAAAGGTCAGGGAATTCCCTATCATGAAATTTCTTTTTTATATCAAAACTCAATCAGCTTTGAGCAATTTTGACAAATTCTTTTTCAAGCAAAGGTACAAAGCATTTACTCTTTGCTATCTTGAACCTTTGAAGAAAAATTTCTGCCCATTCATTGGGCATTTGTCGTAAATTAGCCAGATCGGCCGGAGTTACTTCATATTCATTTTTGTAAAACTGAGCATGGAACAATTGTTCTAGCTGTTGCCATGTCTGGACATAATTTGTTGGAAAATTATGATAATCAGTTACTTCACCACATTGCAATGTAAATCGCCCTATATGTTCAAAGGTAGAAACTTTTCCTAAACTAGTGAATAATGAAAATTCTAGTACTTTTTACCTCCTAAGCCATAGATATGCTTGATCTACCCAGTCTGGATACAACTTTGTGTAAGTTGGCCTAATACAAGGATGTATTCCCACGGCCATTTGGTCTCACACTATCTCAGCGATTTGATCTCGCAATAAGACATTGGTATTGTAAGGAACACCTATGGGTTAGTTCCCTAATAATATCGCTTGAGGCTTAACATTTGGCAATGGGTTAGTAGCAAAGATGCCATTATTTGGGCCATTACTATTATTGGCCTGATTATCTCCCCCATCATTTATACATGGGGAATTCTGTCCATTATTTTTTACATTGTCTCTTGCAATTGGATTACCCCCCAAGATTGAGACATTTGGGTTTACTACAAAGTTTGATACATCATTACCATTACCAAAATTAGCCATTCCTCCACCCCTCAAGTTTGAAATGTATGGTCCAAAAGGAGGTTCTATTCCCTGATTTGGACTTGCGATTGGGGATTTATGCCCTAGAATCGTTCTAGCCTGAAAATGGTGCCCTATGTTAGGAAAAATTGACTGAAAAACTTGGCTTGTTAACGTATTCGTATTATCATGTAAAGTTTTTAGTTGTTTAGCCATATTATCATAGTGTTCTCTTTCTTTCTGAATAAACTTTTCCATACTATGGACATATTGTAAATTTACTTGTTCCACCACATCTTGAGTGAGTTTACCAAATAACACATGCATGGTTTGAGGACTCAAATTCATCATGGGCTAATAACGGCTTCGAATTTCTCCCTCTGTTCCTGGAGTACTTTGTTCCTCCTCATATCTTTCTATTATAGAGGGGAGATGATGGCTTCCTGGTTCCTTATCGAAATTCCTATAATGCATGATGTTTCACTTTGTATCTTCAAAAACACACCAAAGTTGTCCCACTGGGTGTGCCAAATTGTTTCGTGTGGGTTCTCACTAACAATTAAAGTAGAATCAGACGAATTTGTAAGGAACAACAACCTCTCTAGACAAAGTCCCAACGAGGGGTGCTTTATTTATGATGATTACAACAAAGACAAAACGCCTCCAAGGGGCACAAGTACACAAACTAACTAAGAGTTTGACAAGGTGTTGACACCCAAAAAAATACCCAAGTTCACAAGGCCCAATTCAATGTCCCAAGGGATGTGATTCATTAGAACAAGTTTAGCGAATAGGCTGAGCATGAAAGACCCGAAACATGATAGCCCATTGAGGGCAATGCGAAATGAGTTGGGAGACTGGATGATAGTTAAGGTACTTGGGCGACTAGGAATCACTAAGGCATTAGGGCGATAGGATGAATTTAATTTGTACGTGTATATATTACTGTTCATTTTAGTTACAAATTTAATTTGTTATTGTGGTGTGACGAGTTTGCCCCTGAATTTTTTGCCAAAAAAAGTGTTAGCACATCATTTAACAACCAAAGTTAACAGTTTTGGATGACAGAGAAGAATTCAGCAATCGAAGGTTATTTTGAGGCTGTAATAGCCAAAAAATGAAACGATCGGGATGATTTTCACAATACACCCAAATGATAGGGACGTTTTTCTCTATTTATCCTAAAAATAAAAGCATGTTAGTAAACTCATTTTATTTCAAAATAAGATGTGGTCAAATACGTTTATTTCAAACGTATAAAAATAGTTCCTTCAAAAAAAGAAAAGGTACAAAAATAGTGTTTTTTTTCTTTTTGGGTACATGACCATTTACTGGGTGAAAAATGAAAATTCACGTTGTATTGGAAACTATTAAATAAGTTTTGAATATTTTTTTTTTTTTTTTTTCAATTTCTGTAATTGGTCAAAGTTTCAGGTTGTAGATAGATTTATATGGAACTTAACCGTTTGATTTTGAATTTTTTTTTTAGTCCGACAATGATATATATAATTTCTTAATTAAATTCAATTTGGTCCTAAATAATTAATTTCAATTCGAGTTGCTTTTCTTATCAAATTAAAAGAAATCATAAATATCCAAACTTTTAAATTAAATTCAATTAATTCTGAATAATTTTTGCCGCTTCATATTTTGATCAATTCATTTGTCATTTTAAAATTTTATTTATTGATTTATTTATTTTTATTACTATATATTTAAATAATCAAAATATGCAAAATATATATTGTAGATTTTAACAATTAGTTTAGCTAATCTTTATCAAAATAAAAATGAAAATAAAAGCATATTAGCAAACTCATTCTATTTCAAAATAGGATGTGGATAAATACGCTTATATAAAACGTATAAAATAGTGCTTTTATTTTTTGTTCTTTTTTTGGTAACATGACCTTATTGACTAATAGGTAGAAAATGAAAAGTCATGTTGTATTAGAAATTATTTAATATGTTTTGAAAATTTTTAAAATTTTGATAGTTTGTGCCTACGTTTTTTTTAAAATTTTTTTTTTTTTTTTTTAAATTTCTGTCTTTGGTCATAGTTTCACATTGAGGACTTGTTTATAGGGAACTTAACTATTTAATTTCATTTTTTGAGAATTGATTTTGTGAAAAATGATTTTTTTAGAATGTGTAGTTAAAAAGTAATTTGAAAAATTATAAAAAATGATTTTCTAAGGAATGTGTGATTGAGATTAAATGTTCAGAAAATTTGATTCATAAAAATCAATTCCATATGAGTAAGTGATAAATTATTATGTATTTTGGGTTAAACAATCACGCCGCATTTCTAAATTTGAGATGCATATTTGATTTCTTGGTATTTAAAGTTAAATGTATTTACAATATACATTCGGTAAAATTTAATTAGAAATAACATTTCATGTTGCTTAATTTGTTACATTCATTTAAATATAAGACCACGTGTATTTAATTTGTAATGTTAAAATAAATATGAAATGAAATATTTGTTTAATATATTTAAATATCAAATATTGTATTAAGATAGGTAGTACCAATTTTAATTGTATTATTTGGGTAGAGATATATTAATTTGTGATAATCTAGAAATTGTATTTTGAAAAGATTAATTACTTCAATAATTATTAAAATTGAATAGTTATTCATGGTTAGTGAAGTTTTTTTTAGTAAGTCATTCAAATTCCTAACCTTTACAATTGTGGACATTTGGTAAAAAAATTAGCCTCTACTAGGTACCTTATAGTCAAAATAATTTTATTTATAATAAAATTATTTATACATAAATTTATAATAAAATAATTTATACATAAATTTTAAAAAAAAATACCTACTTTTTAATAACTCATTCTTCCAAAAATTATTGTTACAAAATTCAGATTTAAAATAATCCAATTGAATTCAGGTATTCATGACCAATTTTTCCACCTAAAATATATTCCCTAAAATGATCCATTTGAATGCAGATTTTTAAGGATAATTATATTGATACTTCAACATTTGTTAATTACGCCACATTTTATTTTTAATGAATATCCCTAAACTTTTCTTATTTTTACACTTATGCTACCAAGTTTTTTATATAAATCTATTATCATCAACCATCTATTAATTTTCATATCTTATCCATAAAGATGATTTTTTGCCAAAATATTTCTTTCGATGGCCAAAAAAACTTATTCATTTATCGTATTTTTAAATAATTGATGTAAATAACTAATACAAAAGTCAAGAATAAATATTTTTTTCTCTTTTCAATGCACATTAACAGAATATTTGGGTATAAATTGTGATTAAAAAAAATATATTAATTAATTAAAAGTTAATAATAATACTGTTTTGAAAAAATAAAATTAAGGACATAAAAGCAAAAGTGAGCAAATATTAAAAACCTTTCATGTAATTAAAATGTGGTGTAGATATAAAAAATTGTGGTGTGAATATAACTACCCAACTTTTAAATAGTCACATTTCTCAGGTCCCGAAGTTTCTTGGTTCGTCTTCCACTCTTGAAAATTAATTACATTTTTTTTAGAATTCATAAAAAAAAATATTATCAATATCAAATAAATATTTTTCCTTTAAAAATAGAAAATGAACGAAGATGAAATAGGAACGTTCATCGATCTATTTTTTTATTTTTCTTTTCGTTTTAAAAAAATTCTGAGGGTATATAACAGATATATCTAATTTTTTACTTATTACAAATTCTATTTAAATATAATTTTATTTTCCCATTTTTAGTTTTAAATCAATTTAACTTACAATATTAAAGAAATTTCCTAGAAAGATAAACATATGAACGGTAAAAATAAAAATTAAGAAATGTGATATAGGTGAGTTGATTAATGTAATTGTCATTTAAATTCGTGTAAATTAATGTAGTATTGAAATCCATATAGATAATATTGATATTATAAAATTACTTTTGTTCGACTAAATTTTCTATATAAATTTATTGTTTTTATATTTGTAAATTATTGTTCTCTTGGAATTCATATTTATCTATTTTATTATTAATAACTTTTTTTGAATTTGTGTAGATTGTCGCATTTAAATGTATTTTTTAACAAAACAAATATAAGATTAATTTTAATAATTTTCTAAAGATTATTTGATCTAGAATTTTTGGTATAATTTATTGACATTCAACGTAACCCGATTGTCATGTCATGATAATTGTAAAATTTGCGTAAGCATTATTTTAACTACTTGATTGTATATATAAAAGTATATTTTATTGGTCAAATACAAAGATTTGTTGGGTTATGATGAAACTCGTTTTTAATTATTGTGATTGATGTTTTTGAAAGAATTTTATAGAAAATGTTAAATATAAGAGGTAAATGTAGAAAATGTTTTATTGTAATTCATATTTGTCTAGTATATTATTAATATATTTCTTTCATTTTTGTAGATTAATGTCGTATTTTAATACATTTTTTTTTTAACAAAAAAAATATAAGATTAATTTTAATAAATTTCTGAAGATTATGTGGTCTAAAATTTTTGGTATAATTTATTGACCTTCAACGCCAATTACCACGTCATAATAATTGCAAAATCTGCCAAGTATTATTTTAAATACTTGATTTTATAAATAAAAGTATATTTTATTGGTCAAATACAAAGATCTGTTGGGTTAAGATGAAACACACGTTTATAATTATTGTAATTGATGTTTTTGAAAGAAATTTTAAAAAAATGTTAAATATGAGAAGGAAATGCAGAAATTGTTAATTTTATAGTTAAGAATGAATAATATTGTTTTAATCATTCTCAATTTTAATAGTTGTATAAAGGTTATATGGTATACGATTTTCGGTATAATTATTTGACTCCAACATTGCCTATTTCATATCATGATAATTTCTAGATTTAAATAATTATTATTTTATTTACTTGATTTTATAAGTAAAAATAGAATTTTATTGGTTAAATACAAATATATGTGATTTTAAGATTAATCACACATTTATAATTATTATGATTAATAATACACAAAAACTATTGAAATTAATAGTCATTTATTACTTAAAGATATAAATTGAGTTTTACTATTCAAATAAGTTATTAGAATTTGAATTACTTATATTGTTTATTAAATTTTAATTGTTATTGTAATATAATGTCATTTTTCTTCCAATTTATATTTTTATTAATTATGTATAAACATTAAAATTTTACGAGTACATATCGAAATCGATAGTTTTGAATAGCAACCTTCAGAAATACTAGTAACCTCTTAGAAATTTAAAGTGAGTTTGGCTTCCTAAATTTCGATATTAAACCCACCATCTATTCTTAATTTACAATAATTTACAGTATAATGAAAATCGACCTGACCATCGACCCGGTAAAGACAAATGGTCAAAGATCAAAAGGTGACTACAAGGGGGCGGGGGAACATTTTGCAATATGCAAACGACAACATTCGATAATTGCATCACTAGTGCAGGTTTGAATGAACATTTTGATTGTGTAAACTATTTAAATTCCGCATGGTTTTAAATGATTTATTTCCACATTAAAAGAAAAAGGGAAGTTAACACCTAGGTTTAAGATTCTTGAACTTGGGGTGTTACAGTATACCACAACAAATTTACCAATGTAAGCACGCAAGACATGATTCATTAACCTCATAAAAGTGCTAGGTGCATTTGAGAGGCCGAACGGCATAACCATCCATTCATATAAACCATATTTGGTTTTGAAGGCGGTTTTCCATTCATCACCTTCTTTCATACGAATTTGGTGATAACCACTCTTAAGGTCTATTTTACTAAACATACTAGCACCATAAATTTCATCAAGCATGTCATCAAGTCTAGGTATGGGATGGCGATATTTTACCGTAATATTGTTGACTGCTCTACAATCCACGCACATCCTCCAAGTCCCATCTTTTTTTGGCACCAACAAAACTGGTACTGCACATGGGCTCATGCTTTCCCTAACATAGCCGTTTTTCAACAGCTCTTCAACCTGCTTTTGTAGCTCTTTGGTCTCTTCTGGATTGCTCCTATAAGCTGGCCTGTTTGGAATGACTGTTCCCGGCACGAAGTCAATCTGGTGTTCAATCCCTCGAATTGGCGGCAGCCCACTAGGAATCTCCTCGGGAAATAAATCTGCAAATTCCTGCAAAAGAGACACAGCTAAACTGGGGAGGGAGTGGTTAGCTTCACCGAGTACAAGGAGAGATTCCTTATACATGAGTAAAATCACTGGTTTATTTGTAGAAATAGCTTTGGTGATATCACTCTGTTTTGTGTAGAAGCTCACATTTGTTTTCTCTCTTTTATTTTTACTTGCACTCTTCACACCCTCTCCTTTTTCTGGGATCGTGGTCCCAACTCTCTGTTTTTCACACAACTCTCCTTTTTACGGGATCGTGGTCCCGACCCTCTTCTGTTCACTCAACTCTCCTTTTTCCGGGATCGTGGTCCCGACCATCTTTCTCTCTTCCTCACCTTTTAATTTCAATTGGTCTTCATAGACCTCTTTAGGTGACAACGGCATTAGTTTGACATTTTTCCCATCCTTAGTGAAGGTATACCTATTTTTAAAACCATCATGAATAACCTTCCTATCGAATTGCCATGGTCTGCCCAACAAGATGTGCCCCGCATGCATGGGAACCACATCACAAACCACCCTATCTTCGTATTTCCCAATTTCCAAATCAACCACCACTTGTTTATACACCTTAATCTCATCCGATTCATTTAACCATTGCAGTTTATATGGCCTAGGGTGTTTTAGCATAGGTAGGCATAATTTCTCCACTAGAGTAGTGCTAGCAACGTTCGCACAACTACCCCCATCTTTTATCAAACTACACACATTGTTATTCACAAAGCACCTAGTATGAAATATAGTTTCTCGCTGCTCACCCAACTCTTCCACCTTAACTTGAGTACTAAGGGCTCTCCTAGTGACAAGTGATTTAGCTACTGCATAGTCCCCATCATCATTTTCACTAACATCCTCTAGAGCAAGCATATCCTTATACTCATCCCACACTTCTTCCTCTTTCTCATCCTCCGAACTTAATACCCCAACACGCATAACCAATATTCGTTTATTTGGACATTGTGAAGAAATATGTCCTAAGCCGGAACATTTAAAGCAACGAATATCTCTAGTCCTAGGAGTTTGAGAATCAGAAGCAATTTTATCTTTGTTGGGTGGCTCTACTCTTCCCTTCGGTGCCTCAAATTTATTTTTCTGTACAACCCCATCATTTTTAGAAGTCCCACTCCATGTAGACTTACCAAAAGAATTGGAACTTGTAGAGAATTTTGAAGTTCCCTTCCTTTTTAATTGTCGCTCCACTTTCATGGCCATGTGAAGCATCTCCTCCAAATCGATATAATGCTGCAATTCAATAACATTAGCAATATCTCGATTTAAACTATTTATAAACCTAGCCATGGTTGCCTCCGGGTCTTCCTCTATATTTGCCCTAATCATGGCAACTTCCATCTCCCTATGGTAATCCTCCACACTCTTACTACCTTGGGAAAAGGTTTGTAGTTTTTGGTAGAAATCCCTATAGTAATGTCCAGGCACAAATCGTTTTCTCATAAGGGCCTTCAACTCATCCCAAGTTTCAATAGGCGTCTCTCCATTCCTCCTTTTACTAGTAACCAATTGATCCCACCATACTATAGCATAATCAGTAAATTCTACGACTGCCAATTTAACCTTTTTAGATTCAGAATAATTATGACAATCAAAAATTAATTCTACCCTCTTTTCCCATTCAAAATAATCGTCCAGATTACTTTTACCTTGAAACGAGGGAATGGACATTTTAATATTACCAACATGCCCATCTACATCATCCCTACGATCATGCCTATATCCCATATCACGTCTTTCTCCCCGATCTCGTCTCCTACCAACACTAGTAACAGACAAGTCACCACTATCTTCATCACTATCGAAAACCTCAACACGTTCATTCTTAGCTCTAAGTTGTGGGTTGAAGTCATACCTTAGTGGTCTCCGTAAATTAGGGAAATTGCGCGGTTGATCCTGACGTGGTTGAGCAATTCCCGCACCACGCGTCTCCCCCGGATTATTAGCCCTTTCCACATTCACGCCGGATTGTGGACCAAATTTTGCTTCCAACTTGGCATCCAACCTCACCTCCCATTTTGCAAACCGTTCCTCCATCATTGCAAGCATTTTAAAGTCTTGCAGATCCTTTTCAGTCGACAAAGCATCCTTCTGCAACATAGTTAGTATTAAAGAAAAGAGAAAAAAATTAAATAAAGATCCTCACGTGTTTTATCACTCGTGTATCACTCGATCTTGGCTTTTGTCCCTTTATTAATCTCACCACTCTGCCTTTTTCCTCTCTATTCCCCTTTTCTTATGTTCTCAAAGAACCCACCAAACTAGTCACGGATTTGGTCCTTGTGGAATAAACCCCAAAGTGCAAATAGGGAAAGTTGATGGAAAAAAAAATTGGAATTAGGAAGTTTAAGAAGGAAATTATGGAAACAAGAATTCTATTTCAAGTAGAAGTTTTATGGAATCAAGAATAAGGAATTTAATGGAAACAAGAATTGTTGGAAAGATTTTCCAAAGATTATTTTCTTGATTTTTGAATCAAATCAACAACACTTTATTTATTTATTTATTTAAATTTCGGATTTTTTTTTTTTTTTTTGCTACTCAACAAAAATAATCAAGAACAAGAAACAGAAATTGGCAAATCTTGAATTTCTGGCGAATTTCAAGAAACAAGAATTTGAATGTAATTTTTTTTTTTTTTGAATGAATAAAAATCTGGAAATAAAAGAAAAAGAACTGGAATACTAAATAATTGGATTTAGAGACAGGCTCTGATACCAGATGATGTGATCCGATATGGGGATCACTAAGAACACGCGGAATTAAACGCCGGAAAGCTCTGAAATCCAATTAGTAGACGATAACAATGCAACCCCGACCTCACGACGCAAGAACTATAGGTATATTAAATCCAAAACCCGTTACGATGCGGAGATAAGAACCACAAAGGGGGAACGCCACAAAGGTTGTCAAATCCTTTGATAAGTTCAAATTTGTTCAACGAGAACAAGAAGAAAATTAAGGGAATATCTCACCTTCAATATCATTAATATCAAGAATAAAAGTTGTTGTTTACAATGCTGAATAAAGACATATATATAGGCTAACAAAATAAAGCAACTAAAAATAAACTAGAATTCAACCTAAACTAAAACGCCAAAAACGCCTAAACTAGGTTTTAATTCGCGGCGCTAAGTTACGGCCGTAACTTTTATGTTTACAGCCGTAAGTAACTTACGGTCTAAAAATCAAAACATAATTTACGGTCGTGACAAATATTTTTACGGCCGTAAGTGACCTTCTGAACAAAAATAAAAGTTACAAAATTTTTGTTACGGCCGTGAATATTTGATTACGGCCGTAAGTTCTTCTATTTCAGTTTACGGTCGTAAGATGATATGTTACGGCCGTAAAGGCCTTTCTGTCCAAATTCGCCCTGTTCATTTTACGGCCGTAAAGTGGGTGTTACGGCCGTGAGAATGCTTCTGCCCCAATTTCTTGTTGTTCTTTGATCCAAATGCATAGTAACAACTTTGGTTCCCCTTCCACTTTGTTATGCAACGTAAATGAGGTCTTTCCATTCGAACACTCATCCATCCACGCTTGCATGAATCCTTGCATTGCCTGCTTGATTCTTTTGGCTCTTTGTCTCGTTATTGGTCCTACGGGCACGTGCAACTGGTCAACGCTCTTCGAGCCACTCGGGAACTCATCAACACCTTTATGTTCTGGTGATCACGACCTCACACATTATTGCTGTTGAGATCGTGTTTGCCCAATCGAAGATGTATGTGTACGACTCCGATCATGGTTGTCTCGCAATGTCCCAGCTGCAAAAAGCTCTACTATCGTTGGCAGTCATCGTTCCCCTTATGGCTAAGCGTGCTGGAATTGCTGTTGATGATATACTAGTCATTGAGAGGATCAAGGGAACTTCCAAACAAGGTGTCAGGTAAATTTTTCCATACAATCATATTCTAGTATTTAATTAAATTCTTAACTATGTTTATTTATTTCACTAATGTTTTTTTTAACATACTGTGGCGATTGTGGCATTTTTCCAATAAAGTATATTGAGTTCTTGAGCATCGGACGAGATGTTAGGATGATCAATCAAGAACATATACAAAAATGGAGGATTAAATTAGCTGCTGATTTATATATGTACAATTGTGATCCATAATAATTTGTAATGTAAAATTGTAATTTTTTATATGTAATGTGTATTTATTTAATTGCCATTTTTTTATTACTATTAAAATTATTATTGCACATTATTAAATTATGTCTCGGTTGATTCGTTAGTTCGTGTTAAATTACAAAGCTATGAAAAATTGTCGGTCCGGCAGGACGGCTGGACCACAGTGGGGTCCGGCCAAAAGTGGTTTGGCTGGACCACTAACGGGTCCGCCCGGACCACAGTGGGTCCGACAGGACCAAGGTCGGTCCGGTCGGTTCGACATGATTGGTCCGCCCAGCAATGTTTGGTAGTACGGCCGGACCGACTACTTGGTTCGGTTGATGGGGTTTAGATTTAGGTTTTAGGGTATGTGAAATAATTGTTAATTTAAAGTAAATTATGTAATTATTACTAAATAATTGTAAAAAAAAAAAAAAAATTATTCATTTCACTTTCTTGAGATTGATTTCAAAAAATTGTACAAGGCACGTGCCACACGGATAATCGAAAATTATTTTTGTCTTCATCTGATTCTCCACATTTACAGCTTCACTTTAGCAGAATCAAACACTAAAATAGAAAACTAAATTACTAATGACATCAGCAGATTAATTTTCCGTTTTACTGTTTGATTCCGATGAATGAAGTCGTAAAGGTGGAGATCGCAGCAAGTTGAAATTGGACTCCAATAATCTACGAAGCATATGCCTTGACGACTTATGTGAAAGTAATCCCGCGAAGGTGAAATGTTCATGAATTGCTTTTGTGAGAGCAATTAATAACATGTGCCTCGACCGCTTTTGTGAGAGCAATCTAGCGAAGGTGATATGCATAATTTTTTTTCGTAATTAATTAATAATCACACGTTTCTGATGGCCTAAAATATCTTTTTTTTTCCCCAAGAAACATTTATCATATTTCATCGAATGATAAGCAATTCACGAAATTTATTAACATCGAGAAAATAAGATAATTTATTATCAACAACACTACAATTACAATAAAAGTTTTAATAGTGATAAAATTAATTATTGAAAGGAATCTGACTAGTACAAGTTTGGCGATATGACCGACTGCCCCGCACCCGCAGCACTTTCACGGTTAGGGAAACTCTCCAGTACATGGTATTCCAGACGTACGTACACGTCCAGGATTACGTCGGCTGACATTCGGTGGTAGTAAATTATCAAGCGGGAGCAAGTGGTCGGGAAGTTTTCACTCAGCCTCATTTGGTAGATGAAATATAGATTCAACATATGCTTCTCTCCAAAAAGCAGCCGTGTAGTACTCAATTGATAATGACTGTGGTGAAAAGCCCCGATGTCTAGCAACTGCGACTGCATGAGCGTATGGAAAGCTCTCAAGCTGAAACTGTCTACACGTGCACGTGTTGTCATTCAAGTCCAAAACATAACCAACATAACATCCGTATATGACGTTAAATCGAAACTGATCCAGTGGCTCCACGCCCAACTTTCTAGCCAAGTCTAATGTCTTAAAGAGTTTGGTTTCCATGGCAGGGGTGAGATATGTGAGATTCCTCGCGTCTATCATGAAACCAAACCTGCAACTTCTCCCTAATGTTCTCAATCATTGGCAGAATTGGTAACTCTCGATCCTTCTTAAATAATGCATTCAAAGACTCCACGTTATTTGACGTCATCATATTGTATCGACGTCTTGGAAATTGACACCTCTCCCAATGTTGAATCCCCAATTTATCTATTAAGTACTCCAAGGCATCCTTACTTTTGTTATCTATTTCGATCATGAACTTATTATAATCTTCAAAAGTGTAATCCTGTACCGCTCTCTTAAACAAGGAAACGATCCCAGTGCCACGATACGTCGTCTTCAAATTGCCTTGTATATGGTACATGCAATAACTATGCTGTGCCTCAGGAAAAACTTCAGCTATACCATTTATGATAGAATTTCCCCGATCAGTTATAAAAGTAAGGTCATCGACATCTCCAATTACTTCCCTCAACTTTGAGAAAAACCAATTCGTCGCTAGATCATTTTCGCTATCTACTATGTCGAACGCAAGAGGGTATATTTGAATGTTGGCATCTTGACATGTAGAAATAATTAACTTGCCTTCATATCTAACTTTCAGTGTTGTACCATCTACTAGAATTAGAGGTCGCATCAATCTTCTAAATCCATTTATGCATTGTCCAAGAGCCATGAAAAAAGACTTGAAGCGATTGTCGTCGTCAGCCTTAATAAAGAATGTCGAACCAGAATTAGTTCTCGACATTTTATGACAATACCTGGCTAATTTCGCATAACTTTCCTCGGGTGAACCCATTAAATCCTCTAACGCACATTCTCTAGGCTTACAGGCCTTCTGGTAGCTCATGGTCACACCAAAATCTCTCTGCACATCGTTAATGATGTCTCTAGTTCTGTAAATAGTCCTTGGGTCATCAAACTTATGCATTATCTATCGTCCAATAAACTATGAACGCGCTTGTCTGTGATCAATTCGACGAATGCCCACTTGACAAGTATGTTCTCGTGCATACTTGCGAACTACGAAGAATTGATTTGTGTCCATCATCGTTGCTCGTAGACGCCAACTACAATTATCATCTACACAGACAATTGTGTAGGTACTCCTGTCTGACTTCTTCACTTTAAACTCGAAATTGTGCTTAAGTGCAATACTGTGCACCGCTTCTTAGAGATCTTGCTTGGTATTAAATAATTGCTGGACTTCCAATTCTTCATCATCTGGAACCATACGTGAACAATTAGTTGATCGTGAACTTGGCCCAGCCTGTGAGTTCTCGAAGTGCTCATGTCGACGTCTGGATAAATTAATCATATCATTGTTTGTAAATGGAATGTCCTCCTAATTGTCTCCGACTACATCGTGACCTCTATGGGTGATAAGAGTATCGTGGCGTATAGCAACTGTATCAGGAATAACATCGTCATCCTCACGAGCTATTTTTAATGTGTCCCAAATATCATTCTCATTCTGATCCCCACCATCGAATTCTTCATTTGATTATTGGGTGTATCCTTTCGTACTAAAGTTACACAAAGAGGAATAGTTTCCTTTTTATTCGCCTCAATTAACCACATAATTTGCACATCAGAAGTAACAAATAAGGGTGGCAATGCAACAGTAGAATTCGAGTTATATAGAAATCCAAATTTTATATCATATTCAGATGGATCAACTTCGAGTTGATCTTGTAGTTTGTTGTACAAGTCTGTAAATGACATACTTGGTGTTAATAAAATTAGAGAAATGTTTTGATCACTTGTATATTTTCATGACCATCGCAGATTTTCATCAACCACGAATTCACCAAAATAAGTAGTTGGGATGAAAGTCATATCTGCATTAATTAAAAATAATAAATTTTCAAAACAACAAGTTAGGAAAAATCAGAGTAACTGTGATAAAAAATAATTTTAAAAAAAAAATAGTCGGTCCGGCCGGACTGGAAGGTCATATGCTCCGGCCGGACCAATCATGTCTGGCCAGACCATGTCTCGGTCCGACCAGACCGATTATGGTTCCGGCCGGACCAATGACCGACACTTTTGGTCCGGTCTAACGTACAATTCTTCCGATTATTTTACTAAATTGATAAAAACCACACTTCGCCATATTAATTTTTTCATTGTTTAGTCTACATAATTATAGATCTATAACAATCTATAATTATTAACTAAAAAATTAACAATAGATGAATTTTTGATAATTTTTTTTTACAACAATTATAGATCTGTTGAATAAGTTTAACACAACGAGAACGAAATTAATACAATATAATAAATATTGCTAAATCAACTTACCGATAAGAAGTAGCGAATGAAATCTTTCAGTTGAATTTTGTATTTTTTTGCAGATTTTTTTTAGCACAAGCAGATAAAAAATGAGAGAATAATTTATCTGTGTATTGAGAACAAGCAGATGAAAAAAAGAGAAAATAATGAAAAATGAGAATTGTTTGATTTTTGTTTTGATATAAATACGAAATAAATGAATGGTATAAGAGAAATATGCAAATTAAGGATATACACGTCTTTTTAAAGGAAAAAGAATATTGTGATTAATTTTTTAAAAATTGGAGTATATTAACTTAAGACTCATGTTTGACTTGAACATTTTGAAAATTCGCCCAAATGGAACCGACCATATACATCTATGTAAAATTAGGGTACTCATTTTATTCTCATATGAAATCAGAAAACGTGTGCCTCTCTCTCTTTCCAATCAGAAATCACCACCTCTCCTTTGCTTTTTGCCGACACATGCGGATCCAGTTGCCCAGTATGAGACAAATTTTTGTTCTACCTGGATTCTATATTATTTCAACCATTAGTTTCCAATTTGTGCCCGATTTGAGCTTGGGGGCGAGTGGGTACTGTTCATTTGTCTTCTTCGATGGTTCAGCTGTATTTCGGTGATTATGGTTGGTCCACTGCACATAGTGCCATTGATTGCTGTCACCATTATGTTGTCCGGTGATATAAAAGGCAGGCCATACCTATATAATTATTTGATTAAGGTTATATATAAATAGAAAAATACTTGTTGTACCCCCGTGGTACGGCGGGGTACAACAAACAAGGCCCATATAAATATATGTATGTATTTATGTAATACTAATGCTATTATAAAATGAAAAAAACTAGAGATAGATTAACAATTTAATAACAAAATATTATCGGTAGATATAGTGATGGATTCAAAGTAAATTTCATGTAATTACTCATATCAAATACCTGTTTGATTTAGGTAAAAATTAAGCTTTAAATAAATTTTGATAAAATTTGTGAATCTTATGTGTGGTAGAAAATGAATTTTATAAAACGAAGGTAGTTACAAAATTTGTCTCTATTTCAAGAAACATACCAATCTCCAAGCAAGCATGGCACTGGTGTGAAGAATAACAATTCTTAAAATACATTGGATACTTGGGCAGCCTCAAACAGGAGTTTATGTAGAAAAAGGTAGAAAGGTAAGCTGCCCAAAGAAGCCAGACAACAATTGCTAGAGTGGTGGAGCAGGCATTACAAATGGCCATATCCTTTGGTATGTTGTAAGCTCAGAAATTTAAAATTTCTTAATTTAATGTTATTTGATGGTTTGATCCCAAACCTTGAGTAACTATATATGTATTCTTGTTTCAAGTCTTAGCAAATAGTTACTGCACACTGTATTCAGTTACATATATGAGCTTGTTTGCTGCATCAATTATTTTTACTTATACTTTTCAAATTCAATCTCAATCATCCATCTTTGATCAAGTCCACAATTTTTTACTTTTCAAATCAATCTAAACCATACATTCATCAACCAACACAAAAGAACCATAAAAATCAAAAATTCTCCATACACCAAACGGGCTCATAGTAAGCAATATTAGTAGAAAACCTGTTTGTGTTTCACTGAAATTAGTTAGTTTAATAATTTTATTAATAACTCCATGTATTTCTTCTAACATGTTTCTTTTCATCTTCATCTTTGATTGGTCTGCTAAGGTTGAAGATTTTTGTTGATTACCTGTGCCGTCTAGTTGATTATTTCCCATCATAAGTATCATGTTGTAAAATCTTCATTGTTTTTTCTTGAAATTCTTCCATGTTATCATGCGTTTTATCATTTATATGCCCAAGCTAATCTTTACCCCCAGCATACCTATGAAGGTGAAACTGGAACCCAGGATTACCTTTGCTAGATTGTCTACATGGTTCATTACGTTTTATCCTGTTGTTGACTTTCATTTTTCCTTGTTAGGATAATTCAGTTGAGTGCTTTAGAAGAGCCTGCAAGATTTTTAATGTAGACTCTGACTTGGTGAGTGTTTTGTTTGTTATGTATTTTTTAATGCTGTTAATACTTTTCCTTCTTGGAGACTAATGGTTAGGCTTTGGGATTTCTCTGGGCAGACAACCCTGTTTCTCTTGAATGAAAAAAATAAGTTCTTCAAAGAGTCCCAGAAGCAACCAGATCACCAATGCTCAGTTTAATCTTTCTTGAGTTAGGCTATCTCTTCCTTCATTGCTCTTAGGCATTGCTCTGCTTCCTTTACACTTGATTTTTTCTAATCATTTTGGGTAACGGCAAACAATTTTACAGTAAAGAGTTCAGAAGTTTTTGTGCAAGTTACTGCACCAATCCACAACTCTCTTCCGCATCCCCAAGCAAATGGTCAAGTGGAAGTTACCAACAGAAGCATACTATGGGATTTGAGGACGAGTTTGGACGGAAATGGTGATTAGTGGGCAGAAGAATTGCCCAATCTTTTATGGGCTTATAATATGACTCCAAGAGAATCTACACTAACAACTCCATTCAAAATGTGTTTTGGGTTGGAAGCTATGGTGCCACACAAGATTGTAGTCGAAACGCCCAGAATCACTGTTGATCTAATTAACTTTGCATATCATAAGTTCCAAGTTGATATGATCAACGAAGAACGTGATGAAATAGAAAAAAGAATGCTGCAATTCAAGAGAAGGTCACAACATGCTTATGAAAGAAAAGTAAAACGTATAAATTTTGACAAAAACAATATTTAATTGCAATCAGTTGCTGTTGCTGGACACTATCCCACAAAATTGGGAGATAAATGGGAGAGGCCCTTTCAAGTAGAAGAAGTATTAGGAAATGGAGCATACTCTTTGAAAACTGTTGAAGGCAATAAATTATCACGGCCAGGGAATGTTGACCAATTCAAAAAAATTTTACCGATAAGTGGAGAAACGAGACCCGGACAGAAGATGCTATCTTCTTCAGTTTAGCATTACATTTTTCCAACTCAGTGTTAGTGTTTAAGGCCTCATAGTAGCTCTTTGAGGTCATATCAAGGGATTCTAGTAGGGCACTCTACATGGTCAACACCTGAAATTAACAACATATATTATGATCTTGACATTGTAAATACTGAAAAATAAGGGAGTTTGAAAAATAACCCTTCTCATATTGACCGAGAAAGCACGATCAATGTGGAAGTTGCTCCTCTTCTTCAAATCATCGATCAAATTCTTATTGATGGCATTAGTAATGGTTTGAATGTCCTCGTCGACATAAGCATATCAAGCATAAACTTCTTGTCCTTCAGCACGAGGGCTAATCAGAACACGAGCTTGGGTGGTTGGACGTGTAGAAGAAGATGGTCATAGAAGATTCCTATCATAATCCTTCCTTTTCCTGCCCTTGCCTTTATTAGCTTTAGCCTTCAGTAGAGCTTTGAATTTTCTAGAATTGAAACTCATGTGTTTCTGAGAACATCAAAAGAAAATGTTGATCATATACAAATTAATGGACAGAAGAATTGATAGAAAATAAAGGGCAAAAAAAAATTTACCCTCTGGAGTGTTTATATGATATTCAATCAGAACATTTGTCAACAAGGACGTCTTTCATCCGGTCACCAAGAAGATCAGACCCTTGTATGATTAGGGAGGCTTCCTCTTCAACCTCAGAAAGAGCTATCGAACTATTGAAGGAACCAACATTCGGATGATTCCAAGTGGTTGAAAATGGGAAAGGTCCATTGTTTCGCTTAAAAATAAATAAATAAATAAAAATCTGAATTTCCAACGTGGTTGAGAAGATGGATAAGAAGGGATCTTAAAGTCATTTTTGGTATTAGTAACAACCAAACTATTATAATCACGATGCGATTTTAGTTTAACATATCATAAAATGTTTAGAGATGGGATAAGGTTATTTATCAGGCAAACCAAAATTAAATAAATGAGTAACCTCGAGGAGCTGGGAGCTGTTGGAATTATATATGCACATAGAGTATAATTCACGACATTCGAAATAAAATGTTTATTGATTGTATTAATATGAAGTTGCGTTTGTCCACGGGTCGATTTGATATTATAAATTGAGTGTTTAAGTTATTAAACACAGAAAGATTCAATTTGTGATTCGATCTAAAATTAATGTTCACGGCCAGTAAATAAATATGGACAATTTACTTTGATAAGATCGTCTCGATTTTATTAAAGTCAATCTTTGACTTTGGTAATAAAATTGAGAGTACATTTGGAACGTATTGGACGGGACCACGTGAAATTAATTTGTGACATTGACCATACAAATTTAATTTCACTTGATTATCGTACGTGAGACTTAATCCTAATCGGATAATGGACTTCGTTTACTAACTTGAAGTTCTTTGAGGTATTAATGGGTGAGATCAAATTGCTGATCAATATCTCGGTACTTTGGGAATTAAAGTGAACTAACAAGGAACATATATTCGTATTATGGAATCCGTCACCTTTTAGGTATGATCATAATCTCACTAGTTCTTCTAGTGGACAGTTGAATATGAGCTCAGTAATTCGACAGTGACTGTTGAATTCTATAATGTGATGGGGTCACATCGAACTGTCAGATAGAAGATGAGAGTTGAGAATTTATGAATATTCGGAGAAGGGCATTTTGGTCATTTTAACTTGCTCCGAATATTCGAGTTGATCGACGGGGGTAACATGTAAGAACAATAAGTTAGAGGATATAATTATTGATTAATTGTTTCAGTAATTTCAATTTTACTAAGAGTGCAATCTCGTTCTTTTAGTGGAATAGAACGTGATTAATAAATTAATTTTGACTGATCAAGAGTTGATCTGGTCATAATTAATTTATTGGAGCTTAGTTTAATTGGGTCCGATCAGGTTCCCTCGGTGGCTTCACTATAATGGGTTTATATAGGCTTATTACCTGTATTGGGTTGTGTAGAAATGAGCCTGGGTTATGGTACTAGGCCTGGTAGGGTTTTGGAGTGTAAAGAGGTTACAAATAGTCTCGTAAGACTATTTTTCTTAACTTAATTGAAAAAGTTGCGAGACACACACTAAAGTGTGTAGTGTGTGTTTCCTCTTTACAAAGAAATCCAAATCCTAGTTTAACCTAGGTCTTGAGAAATGTGACCACACACCTGCACAGCTGCCATTGGAGAACACCGAGGAAAGCTTGAGGGTTTGAAGCTTTGGTGAAATCAAGAAGCAGCGAAAAGAGATTATTGTAAAGCACGCTACAAGGGTAATATCTCTTTCTTTTTGTGTGCACAAAATTATTTATTCCAAATTGAATACATAGAACAGAAAATCCTATAACGGGATGATTTATCACAAGAAATCAATTTTTGTGAGTAAAACAACCCGGTTCCAAACAATTGGTATCAGAGCGTCAGGTTTTTTATACTGTTTTATGTATTTAGGATTAAATAATTTTTTTATGCATGTGTTAGTTGAGCGGTGTTAGGATTATGTGATTTATTTTGTTATTAGATGAATGATGTTTTTATTGAACTAATTTATGGCCTTAGATTTTATTTTGTAAAATCTTGTATTGTATTATCGAGTCATGTAACAAAGGGGGTGGATTACGACTCCATATTTTCCCCTTTGATTTTGATTTTTTTGCAATAGAATTAGGATTTGTATAATTTCTGCTGTAATTGTAAAATCAGAAGACCAGATCTGTGGTTTCAATATTAAAGGACTTCTGCTGCAATTTGGGAATCCGACCAAGCTTCATCTTCTTCAAAAGATCGAGGACTTTCCATGCAATTTCGCTGAAAATTTGATAAAACAACAGCTGCACCATGGATGCTGCCTTTATGGTCGATGGCTGTCCCTTCTCGACAGCGGGCTCTCGACAAAGGCATCCAACCTGGGTTCTAAACCAAATTTCAGCAGTGGCACCAATTGTGATAGCGGCAGATGAGCGGCACGACGCCATAAGCGCGGCGAAGGCGGTATTCTTAGCATTGTAGCTTTGCGGTCATGGGGCGCTCATGGGAGTTCCCACTTCCTTGGTAGTCCTCAATCTTCTCTCCGGCATCACATGTTCCATTTTCGGCAATAGCGGCGAAGGTTGTTATCGACTCGTTGATGTCACGCTGTGTATATCTTCATACAGAGAGAAAGAAGATGGGTTATTCACTTTGGGCCAGATCCATGAAGTTATCAGTTGGGCCATATATCGAATGATTCGCTGATTAGGTCAATTGAATTAAATTGAAGTTGGACCAGATATTGGTGAAATTAAATATGGTCCTTAAATTGTAAAATCGGTCTATTTTAATTAATTGCAATGTGGGCTAAATCGTTTAGCTGGGCCAACCCAATGTTGACTAAATTTTACAATGGGCTGGAATATTTAATTGGATCACTGCATTTGAAATTTGGCATTTGGGCTGAAGATTGTAGCTTTGCAGATTGGACCAGTTTGATGATGGGCTGAGAAATATTATTTGAAGAGTTCAAGTAATGGGCTGGACACTTGCAAATAGAAATTGAAGAATTGGGCCGGCTTGTGGTTCAATAGACTCTTTAATTAATTTGTAATTTTTGTGTCTAGGTTTGGCCATAAATTATGTTCATATTTGTTTTATTATTGCATTTATTTATTTATTGCTTTAATAATTTGTGAATGAATGTAATTAAATAATATGTCGTATAGATCGCATAAACACCGCTCTAGGTACTATACTGCCATGCATTGTTTTATATTTTCTTTTCTTTTCTAAATGTTAGATTAGAAAATAAATATATTTATTAATAATTGAATCGATTTTAAAAGTTAAAATTGATTGGATAATTATAAAATTGAAAACCCAGGAGTTCAAAAATATTAAGTGAGTGAGGGTGCAATTTTTGAACCCGCGGCCTCCCCTATTATCCCATTAGTAAAAATTTGTGTATGTCTCGTGCTAATCTAATTAGTCTCCCTATATGAGGGCTGCACTGTTTTGGTTACTAGATTGGGCCCATTGGGTGGTGATGTTTTAAGTGTGAATTAATCATGATTACCCTATAGGTAACGTAATTAATTTGGTACTTGAAATATTATCAATATAGGGGTTAGACACTTAAATCAATGATATCGTGGGGACTTCCTATAGAATATCCAAACGATGTCAATGATGGTCAAATTTTAACGACTATAAATTAAATATTGCATGAGATGCTAGATATATTTAATTTAGTGGGAGGATCCCAGCCTAACTATAAATCACATTTATTTCTCCTATAGAGAAACGTGTTTAAGATTTTAGGGTTTTAGGTTGTCATCATATTACAGTAGTTTTGGGTCTACTTGTGCATAATTTTTTATTCATGCATCATATATGAAAATATTCACCATTTATGCAACTCGTGTATTTTATTTGAATGTCGTATTTCCATAACTAGTTATATGTTTAGACATCACCAACTAATTGGCGAAAATTGCAACACGTCTCGTTATAATTCTTTCCACTTATAACATTTGTTTGTGCTAGGAGATCCTTGTTCAATAGTAATCATAAATCTTCCAATGAAAATGATATTATTTTGATGAGATGGTTTATTGCATAGTTTTGATTCTCATATCAAGTACTTCGCAATAAAAACATCAAAATAGGATACCATATTTATTTGATGGAAGGGTATTTATGATAATTTGAACATTTTAATTATGGAGTTATACAAAATATGCTATCAAGCTATAATATATCTCTACTTATGAACCGATCACGTTTTTGCAAGAGACCATTTGGTAAAACATGATTGGTCACTTTAACGTGGCGGAGGTTCCACTTGCAAACATTGATTCATGTGACATAATGCTTGAGAAATCTTTTAAGATGATCTCTTGCGGTTCAGTGTTGACTAAATTCACCAGGATGAACGTGTCCCTGAAAGGTTCAATGTAAGTTATTCATAGAGAAGAGATTATTTTAAAGCAACGGATAGTATGGTAGGCCCTCTAACCTTTTTGCTTTTGAGCAAAAATAGGATTAATGAGGAAGTAGCCTTTCCTGGAAACTCTATAATGGGGTAAGATTCTATTCATTGTGTTATGGTTAGTAATTGAGCCTATCTTGATTATAGATTCTAGAGTAACTAATCATTATTGCAAGTTGTTGCAATATGGTCCTAGGTGACCAAATGACACAATGAGATAGAGTATACTACAAGGATAAGCACGGGTACGGTAATATGGAAAGAGCCGTTGGGCTTTTATAATTGCGAAACAATTTGATTGTTATTTTGTCTCTTTATTATTTGACCGAATTATTTAGCACTTAATCTCCAGTTATTAGTTGGAATTAAGTTAAATAATGCTCTTATTATTGCGAGACAAATGGTTAAGTGTAATATTACTATAAGTGTTAAGGGATAGATGACTCCTTGTATTAATGAACTCTTTGATAAGATCTTGAGATAATCATATTTATCTAAATAAGATTGAAAGACTAGTAAAGATAGCCTCTAAGTATTTTGGAGGTGGAATCTATGTGGGCTTTTGAATTTTATTTAGAGGGTAAAATGATTAAGATCTTAGGCTTGGTCACACTTATCCAAAACTCGATTCTAATACTAGTAAGGGATGGACCTCAAAAGGTTCTGAGGTGGAATCTATATTGTTTTCTGAATCTTGTTTAGAGGATTAGATAACCAAGAGTCCTTATACATTAAATGGACTTAAGAGTTTGGGGATTAATACACTTCGATATGTGTGGATTCTTTGGTGCTCAAGATACGAGAGAGTACGAGTAATTCATCACTTTTATTGATGATCACTCCAGATCTTGATTCTATACTTAATATCTCATTGATCTGAAATGTTGAAGAATTTCTAGAATTTTGGACAGAAGTTGAGAAGTAATTAAGAGAATCGAGATACTTCGATTTGATCGAGGTTTGTGTATCTCTCATATGAGTTTAGGAACCATTTATCGGAAAAGGAGAACAAGGTAATACCAAATCAATGATGAGTTATTCTTGTTACTAGTTTCATTTGGGAATGTATACCGGAGATAGTCAGGTTCCTTCATAGCCTAGTACCATTGATTCGTTTCCTGAAATACCCCTAGATTTGTGGCATGGGTGCAAGCCCAATCTACACCACATTCAGATTTGGAGAATTTTGGCACACTAGCTGAAAGTAAGGATTGACGAGATGTAGGCAACAATGAAGGTTTGATTATAAGGCATGCAACGAAACTAGAAATTATTTTTTCTATAATCCTCTGGTCAAGAAAGTATTTGTTGAGTACAAATGTAGCTTTCTTAGAGGATAAGGCATATAGAAGAATACAAATCAACAAGTAAAATTCTATTGGATGCGATATTGGAACGTGGTTCAAACAACTTGATTCCAGATTTTCGCATAGAATTAATCTTGATGATTTGGAACATCCTACGGAACCGATGGTTGCTGATCCTAGTGGGAGAATGGACAAGTGGTTCAATCACTATTCTTGTCTGGTGATCCCAATGGACAGGGGAAAACCAAAGGTTGTAGTCGAATTTATTCTCACTGTTCTGTCTCTTCTTTATGAGGCAATGAAGAGGTTGATCCCAATTAGGGATATACCAAGTAGTGGGAGGAGAGGAAGGGATTTTGTTTGGACATAATGGAAATACACTTCCATCGACTAATTGGAGTGGGAGGGTTGTAAGACCACCTTCTTGACGCTTATTCTACGGAGAGTCTTTTTAGACAGTCTCTACTGAAATAAGAGAAGAACTCCTCATTTAGGGAAGTAGTAGAAGTTATAGACTTGAAATCATGGAAGGTGAATATGAACTCGGAATTAGATTCCTAGTAATCCAACAAGTTTGGATATTTGTAGATGCACCCAATGGGGTCAAACCTATAGGGTGTGATGATTTTTAAGATGATAAAAGAATGGTAGATTGAAAGGTTGATACCTTTAGTGCAAGGCTTATGGTTGTGGATTTGTGAAACCCTTCTCGCCAATAGCCATGCAAAAGTTTACCTGGATCTTTTATCCATTGTCTTCATTGTGAAAATGAGGTACGAAAAATGGATGTCAAGATGTTGTTTCTTGAATGCATCTTGAGGAAATCATTTACAAAGTGTAATCTGATGAGTTCATATTAAAGACCATGAAGTAAAATTCATGACTTACAAGTTTTCAACTTTGGATTTGGGTAATTGTTCAAGATATGGAATATAGAATTTGATAGAACCATTGTGATACATGTTCTTGACCAAAATCTTGATATATCTTAAGTATACTCGTGTATACAGAAAATGAGACAGTTTTCGCGACTATTTATTTGAATGACACTCTACTTATGTGTGAGAGTATTTTCATTAAATAGTAGTTGGTACCAGCAATTAGACTTGAAGGACTTGTAGATGACTGTCTATTTTTCTAGAAATTCGTACTTTTCGGAGTGGGAGAAAAACGGAATAGAATAGTCTCAAGTTTCATGTAATAATAAGATACTATCTACATTTGCAATATTGAAGTCTTGAAAGGAATAATGTTCTTTGTGGACTTTATCTATCTTATGAGTATTCTCATAAGACTCGTGGTAAGATAGAGAAGGTTCCTTATGCTCCGGCTATAGGAAGCCTTACTTTGCACTAGATAGGTCATATCTTATGCTGGAGATATTGTTGGTGATTATTAGTTTGATCCAGGATCAGATCATTGAATAGAGGTAAAGCATATACTGAAGCGTTTTCGAAAAACGAGTAAATATTTGCTTATCTATTCAGTTTGTGTTCTGATGGATTAAAACTAATTAAGATCTGATTTGACCAGGACTCTCGAGAGTCGTCAAAATTGGAATATAGTTGGGAGATAATGTGGTTAATTGGTTGGGTATAACACAATCTTGGATTGTTTGTTATACAACCGTGACTTACATCGAAAGGAGTTACTATCTTGGTTGAGAACATAATCATTAGTGTAATGATGATGTTGACAAGATGGATGATTCGATGTTTCATGTATACTCTAAGGGCAAGTGGGAGATTGTTGGAATTATATATGCCCATAGAGTATAATTCACGACATTCGAAATAAAATGTTTATTGATTGTATTAATATGAAGTTGCGTTTGTTCACGGGTCGATTTGATATTACAAATTGAGTGTTTAAGTTGTTAAACACGGAAATATTCAATTTGTGATTCGATCTAAAATTAATGTTCACGGTCAGTAAATAAATATGGAGAATTTATTTTGATAAGATCGTCTCGATTTTATTAAAGTCCATCTTTGACTTTGGTAATAAAATTGAGAGTACGTTTGGAACGTATTGGACGGGACCACGTGAAATTAATTTGTGACTTGACCATACAAATTTAATTTCACTTGATTATCGTACGTGAGACCTTAATTCTAATCGGATAATGGACTTCGATTACTAACTTGAAGTTCTTTGAGGTATCAATAGGTGAGATCAAATTGCTGATCAATATCTCGGTACTTTGGGAATTAAAGTGAACTAACGAGGAACATATATTCGTATTATGGAATCCGTCACCTTTTAGGTATGATCATAATCTCACTGGTTCTTCTAGTGGACAGTTGAATCTGAGCTCAGTAATTCGACAATGACTGTTGAATTCTATGATGTGATGGGATCACATCGAACTGTCGGATAGAAGATGAGAGTTGAGAATTTATGAATATTCGGAGAAGGGCATTTTGGTCATTTAACTTGCTCCGAATATTCGAGTTGATCGACGGGGGTAACATGTAAGAATGATAAGTTAGAGAATATAATTACTGATTAATTGTTTCAGTAATTTCAATTTTACTAAGAGTGCAATCTCGTTCTTTTAGTGGAATATAACGTGATTAATAAATTAATTTTGACTGATCAAGAGTTGATCGGGTCATAATTAATTTATTGGAGCTTAGTTTAATTGGGTCCGATCAGGTTCCCTTTGTGGCTTCACTATAATGGGTTTATAAAGGCTTATTACCTGTATTGGGTTGTGCAGAAATGGGTCTGGGTTATGGTACTAGGCCTGGTAGGGTTTTGGAGTGTAAAGAGGTTACAAATAGTCTCCTAAGACTATTTTTCTTAACCTAATTGGAAAAGTGGCGAGACACACACTAAAGTGTGTAGTGTGTGTTTCCTGTTTACAAAGAAACTCTAATCCTAGTTTAACCTAGGTCTTGAGAAAGGTGACCACACACCTGCACAGCTGCCATTGGAGAACACCGAGGAAAGCTTGAGGGTTTGAAGCTTTGGTGAAATCAAGAAGCAGCGAAAAGAGATTATTGTAAAGCACGCTACAAGGGTAATATCTCTTTCTTTTTGTGTGTACAAAATTATTTATTCCAAGTTGAATACATAGAACAGAAAATCCTATAACGGGATGATATATCACAAAAAAATCAATTTTTGTGAGTAGAACAACCTGGTTCCCAACAGGAGGAAGTTGGGCTGGATTGAGATTAATGAAATAATGAAACGACACCAAGAATAGATGAAGAGGGAATCGAAGACCTCCCCAGATTGAGTCCAAGTATACAGTCATTTCCTCCAAATCTCCATCACCTAGATGCTCAATGTCTGGTGGGGCTCGATAAGTATGATCATGAAAAAGAATAAAGGAGTTGAGCACCTCTACCTATCAAAGCTCGTTGTAGCAACTCAGATAATCAGGGATGAACATAGCATCATGAGTTTGACGAAAAACTAGAGCATGAGCCATTTGTTGCTGCATTCAAGGTGAAATAGGCAAACAATCAAAAATTGTACGAACAGAAGAAATGGTAGGAGATGGTGATGGGAGATAGTGTAGATCATGACCAAAAATCTGGTTACTGGAGGGAGAAGAAGAAGAGGAATGGGTATTTGCTCTGCTTAATGGTAATGAAACCCTTGCCTCCCAATCATCTCTATCTATTATGAGTATAGGATCCATTCTCTAAAAAGGAAAAATTTGAAAATAACCTACCTATGGAAATAAATCAAACAAATTTTCAACCACCTGATATCCACTAAAGAATGGAAAGAAACTCTACACCCTAGCCAAATAAAAGAGCAAGAGAGGGGAAAATGGGAATACCTTTGGTGATGAAGAATCGTCAGTCGCCAAATCCAACTGAAGAAGAATTGAAAAATGAGGACTATAGATAAAGCAGAGGAACAAAACTCAGATTCCAGCAAGAGTAAGGAATGGTGCTTGAGAACCCCTTGTAAAGATGCCAAAAAAAAAAAAAAAATCTCAACCGACAATTCAAATATTTCAAAAGAAAACCCATAAAAATCCCACCTAATGGACGTTGTAACGACAATTTTCCAGAACTGAATGACAAATTCGGCGTGATGCATGGAGACTAGGGGATAGTAGCCTATTGACATGCATGTGCACGTCAATTGACATACGTCATTTCCTGGAAGACAATAATCGTTTGTTTTCGATGAATAACCAAAACATCATGATTCTTTAATGATCAAATCATGATCATATGAGGGGACTATTGATACTTATATGCTATTTGGATTATCAATACAATCATTTCACATCGTCGAGTCGTATTGTGATCGTATCAACCGAAAATGATACGACATAAGAACGACCATTTTTATTCAATCAACTGGCGACATATGGATTGAGATAATGGTTTTAACGATGATGCGGTTATCAATTGAAAATTATTGCACCGTAATAGGTGGCCTTCCCTTCGAGATCGATCCTTATCACTTGATTTCCGACCATTATCCCTTGATTATAGACGATTCTCACTAAACCTTATGGATGGTTGTTGATGAAGGAATATGATTCCTGTGTTTTCTCATTGATCAGCTTGCCTAATATACATAGTACTGGCGTAGGTTATGGCTGCAAGCTAGGCTAGAAATTAGGAATATCTTTGACTATACAATAGAATATTAATCGAACATAATATAAATGATTTACACCAAATATAACTGGGTTACAAGAATATTTATATATATTCTATCACACCCCCGCAGTCGAAGCGGGAGGTTCCCGTATGCTGAGACTGGCTCGAAAATCATCAAATAGTACGCGCGGAAGCCCTTTAGTGAAAATGTCAGCAATCTGATAACGGGATGGGACATGTAGGACCCGAACCTCACCTTGTGCAGCCTTCTCACGGACGAAATGAATGTCCATCTCAATGTGCTTAGTGCGCTGATGTTGCACTGGGTTACCTGAAAGATATATCGCACTGACATTGTCACAGTATACCAATGTAGCTTTTTGGATTGGACAATGTAGTTCTAGGAGAAGATTATGTATCCAACAAGATTCAGAGACAACATTAGCCACTCCTCTGTATTCGGCCTCAGCACTAGAACGAGATAGAGTGGGTTGTTGTTTAGACGACCATGAAACCAAGTTGTCACCGAGAAATACACAATAGCCGGAGGTGGAATGTCTAGTATCTGGGTAACCACCCCAATCTGCATCTGTATAGGAGATGAGCTTTGTAACCAAAGATTTATATAGATGGAGACCAAAATCAATTGTGCCTTGTATATATCGTAGAATGCGTTTGAGAGCATTCATGTGCTCCTCTTTAGGGTCATGCATGTGAAGACAAACCTGTTACACTGCATAAGAGATGTCTGGCCTGGTAAATGTAAGATATTGCAGTGCACTTGCAAGGCTGCGATACTTGGTCGGATCAGCATAAGGAGCATCAGTTGAGGCGCCTAACTTCGATTTTGTATCAACTGGTGTAGGGTAACTTTTACAGTTGGCCATACCGGCTTTCTCAAGAATTGCTTCAGCATACTTCTTTTGTGAGAGAAAAAGTCCATCGGAATGTCGAGTAACAGCAATGCCCAAGAAATAACTGAGAAGACTGAGGTCCTTCATAGCAAACTCTACACTTAAAAGTGACATAATGGACTTTCGAAGAGCGTCGAAGAAGCAGTTAGAATGATGTCATCCACATAAAGGAGGATATATGCAATGTTAGAGCCACTAATGTATAAAAACAAGGAATGATCGGATTTACTGTGAGAGAAACCAATAGTGGCAACAAAATCTGCAAACCGCTGGTACCATGCCCGAGGGGCTTGCTTTAGGCCATAGAGAGATTTCTTCAACAAGCACACATAATCAGGATGTTCGGGATCTTTGAATCCCATAGGCTGATGCATATACACTGTTTCATTAAGATTTCCATGTAAAAATGCATTCTTGACATCCAATTGATGAATGGGCCAAGAATGAGATAAAGCGATGCTTAAAACAGTCCGAATAGTAGCCGGTTTAACTACCGGGCTAAAAGTTTCATCACAATCCACTTCTTTTTTCTGAGACCTGCCATCACCAACAAGTCGGGCTTTATGCCGCTCAAAAGAACCGTCAGATTTCATTTTATGACGAAATATCCACATAGAACGAATAATATTCACATCAGGTGGACGAGGTACCAAATCCCAAGTCTTATTTTTAATTAGAGCATTATATTCATCCAACATAGCATTGTTCCAATTTGTGTCACGGAGAGCACTTACCGGATTTTTGGGGATAGGAGAAATGGTGGTAGTGGTCGAGACATTTAAATTGGTGTATTTTCGATTTGGTTTGAAGATGCCGCGTTGGCTTCTAGTAACCATTCGCTGGACCATGGGACTGTTGGGCCTGAAATGTCGTTGGATATGTGGGCTAGAGTGATGTGGGATAGCAGTTGTAGTGGTTGGCGATTGGGCCTGAATCCGTCCAGTTTGCTGCGGTGAGGTAGTTGGGCTCACTGGGGAAAAGGCAGCAGCTGGATAGGTGGGGGGAGAATGGACTCTAGGAGATGAGCTCGGTTGACTGGGCCAGTAGGTGAGTTTGTGGTGTTAGTAGGCTGTTGGGGTGCAGTTGGAGGTTGATTATTTGGACTAGCAGAATGCATTTGCATTTGAGAAATTAGATACGGTGATGGATTATCTAAAAAATCATCTGCAAAAGAAGAAGGTGCATGTATTTTTTAGAATGGGAATTGGGTTTCGTCAAAAATTACGTGCCTCGAGATGATTATTTTCCTATTTGAAATGTCATAACACTTGTAACCTCTATGATGGGTAGGATAGCCTAAGAACACACACGGGGTGGATCTCGCTTGCAATTTATTAATTGAGGTAGATGGGAAGAGAGGAAAGCAAAGACAACCAAAGACTCGAAGATGAGAGTAGAGTGGATCTTTCTTGTAGAGAATTTGAGTTGGGGAATTGTAACCCAAGACTTTGCTAGGAAGAATATTGATGAGGTAAGTTTCCATTTCAAGGGCATGATGCCAAAATGAGGATGGCATCGAAGAGTGTGCAAGCAAGGTTCTAACCATATTATTAATAGTCTTTATTTTTCGCTCCGCTTTTCCATTTTGAGAAGAGGTATGGGGGCAAGAGAATCGGAATTGCATCCCATTTATATCACAAAATTTTTGGAATGGGCTATTATCAAACTCCCGACCATTGTCACATTGGAAATTTTTGACATTTCTTTCGAATTGAGTTTTTATTAATGCTTTAAATTTGAGAAAGATGGAATAAACTTGGGACTTCTTAGATATGGGATAAGTCCAAAGAAAATTACTAAAATCATCTAGAAATAAAACATAATGGCGATGACCCGAGGAACTCAAAACGGGTGATGTCCAAAGATCACTATGGATTATATCAAATGGAAAATAAGTAAATGACAAAGAGTTCTTAAATGGAAACTTAATAAGTTTACCAAGGGGACAAGACTCACAAAAAGAGTTACGGGCCTTATTACAAACTATTAAATTTTTGCTGCGAAGGAAACTGAGAACAGCGGCTCCGGGATGACCAAGTCGATTATGCCACATACTAGGTGACAAAGCTGTAAAAGCTGAAGGAAAAATTGAAGACGAGATGGCCCGCTTTTTGGTAACGATAGGATAAAGATCCCCCAAACTTTCACTCCTCATTAGAAGGTTCCCCGTCTGCAAATCCTTCACAGAAAACCCAAACGGATCAAACTCAACAGAAACAAGATTATCAGTGGTGAATTTTCGAACATAAACGAGATTTTTGATGAGTTTAGGTGCATGTAGTACGTTGTTTAGGGTTAATGGGGGATTAGGCGGGGAGAGGGAAGTGCTTCCATAGCCACAAATAGGAATGAAATGACCATTACCAACAACAATGCTACGATTATTATTGCTCAATTCAAAATAAGACTAGAGTGTACCTTGATTTGCGGTCATATGAGAAGTAGCGCCGGTATCCATGTACCAACGATCATCCGACGGACTGAGAGATAGTGTATGCATTGCAGCTTCTATATCGGTAGGACTAGATCCTATGGTGGACGGGGCAGCAGTATGGTAGGCTTGTGCAGGTCATGGCCCAAGAACTCCTTGCTGTCGGGGAGTTAGAGGACGGTGCTGTGGCCACGGAGTAGTAGGATATGGGCATGGTGGCTGCCATTGCGGTGGAGCCCACGCCATTGCCCAAGGAGAATAGGCATAGGGCTGCTAGTGAGGCCAGGAAGATGAAGGCTGCTGATTACCACGGCCTGCTCTACCGCGGTTCCGGCCACCCCCACGATTGCTGTTATTACGGCCTCTACCGCGATTTCCTTTATTTATGCCACGTTGATTATTATTATTGCGGTTCTGAGAGGTCTGGCTCTGTTGGACAGTATTGTTCACCGCAAGTTCATCAGTGGAATTTGAATCAACAAAAAGGGTAGCACTACCTGATTCTCGTGCCGCCCTCTTATCCATGCTCGTCTCCTCCAATGTAAGTATCAAACGGGCCTTAGAAAAGGTAGGAAGAGGATCTTGTTGTTGGATCAATGTGATAAAACTGCTGTATGCGTCGGTCAAGCATGCAGTTAACCATAATACCAATCTCTCATTTGATACCGAAGCACCCACATTTGCTAGTTGGTCAGCGAGAGTTTTGAGTTTTGTACAGTAGGCGCTGACATTAGGGAGGGCGATGAGTTCAGTTTGTGAGAATTGGCTTTCAAGGTGGACAGCCCTTGAGTTTTTGTTGTCCTGGAACAATTCTGCGAGCCTATTCCAAGCAGCCATAGCCGTATCATCTGCAACGAGGATCATCTCAAGAAGATCATTTGAGATTGTTCCGTAAATCCATTGGAGAACAATCGCATCGAGATGAGCCCATTGCTTCGGGTCAGTCGCCTGTGGTGTCTCGGATGATGGTGTGGGTTGCTTCTTTGGTGGGATAATGTGATCCAGCACTTGGTATGCACGAGCATGGTTCTTGTATGCACGAGCATGGTTCTTGAACAAGGTTGCCCAAGAATTGTAGTTGCTGGATTCTAAGTCCAACGTGATTTTAATGAAGGTGGAGACGTTGGAGACAGCAACAGCAGGATGGAATTTGGGTTGCTCGACCATGATGATGACGGAAAGGAATAGAGATCAGTAAGGTAGGAAGATGCAGGAAGGCAGGAAGATGCGGCTAGGAGAAAGAAGAGGGGAGAAAAGGACCCAGCTCTGATACCATGAAGGAATATGATTCCTGTGTTTTCTCATTGATCGGCTTGCCTAATATACATAGTACTGGCGTAGGTTATGGCTGCAAGCTAGGCTAGAAATTAGGAATATCTTTGACTATACAATAGAATATTAATCTAACCTAATATAAATGATTTACACCAAATATAACTGATTTACAAGAGTATTTACATATATTCTATCAGTTGAACAAACCCTATATATACATAAGGCCTCCGAAAGGGCAAGGTACGATTTTTACACTCTCAAATTTTACTACTCTTATCACATTTTACTACTCTTAACCGTGCATATACTATCCCTATCACTATTGTTACTGATTATCATGTCAAAGTAATAACGGGGGACTAATCCACGCTATTATCAAGTATCAAGAGGAGGAGGAGATCGTTGAAAGTGTGGCATTTAATCATCGAATTGATTGGCAAATTCATTCAGCATCATTACCCATTTGACCCAAAACCTACGGCCACAAACTACTAAAATTAACTACATCTATTTTAGATTTTGTGCCTCAAAAAATAGACCGAAATCTAGTTGCATTCTAATGACATTTAATCATTTCACTAATTTAAATTAAATTGCAGTCATTTCCAGAATTGACTTTATTTAAAATATTGAAACTTTTAAAAGTGAAAATCATAAAATAAACTGAAAAAGAATTCAACCCGGGTGTTAGAATAAGGCGAACACGTACAATTCGAAAGCTTCTTTCAATATTCTGCAAAACTTTTGTAAGTGATGAGATGGACTTTGAACAACCTCATCAAACTTTTGGGGGCCAAACTCAATTATTTAGGATAAGTATTAATGTTTCTTTTCTTCTTCTTTTTTTCCCCATTTTTCGTGTTAGTTTACGGGGTAATTTCAACATTTTTATATATTTTTTTTGTTTTATTCAGATTTATTTATAGTTTCCTAGATTATTTTGATTTATTACGATTTATTTAAACTTTTTAAATACATGTTCATGGCTATAGAAGTTTATTTATTAATAATATTTCACTTTCTCTTTAATTAACGGAATTCAATATTTTTCACTTCCATTCAAGAGAAACTCGATCAACACCTGTTCTTGTGTTAGGAACAAGACCCATTTATTTTTATCCACATTTTTATCCTGCATCAGATATACTCAATTAAGAAAATTACTCTTGTTTTAGTTGGAGTTCCATATAATTAATTTAATTAATATTAGTTCTAGAATTACATATCAAATGATTTAAGAAAATGAATTTAGTAAATCCTAGTAGAGGTGGACAAAAAAACCAAACCAGACAGACCAAACTAGACCAGACCAAAATCAAACCAAAGCAAGCGGTTTGGTTCAGTTCTAAAATTATAAATAAATGTGAGATGGACAAAGATGTTACTTACCATACATTACCTCATTTCTTATTAGACAAATATTTTAAATCATAAATCTAATTTCTAATTCTTATTCATTTCTCTTTTCTTTTCAATTGTAGAAAAAAAAATTCACACTTCTTTACTAGCGCTCTTACAACACCACCAACATCGTTCCTCTTCTTATTCATCATCGACGGAGTTGTTATTTATTTTTTAAGATCTACATATATGTTACTAACTTATGAATTTGATGATAGATTTTAATTGTATTATTGTTACACGAGTACGATGCACGGTCATTTATTTATATATATCGGATTTATATGTTAACATATGATATGAATGAATATTTGATTAAAAATGAAAAATGATGAAAGACAATTAATTACAAAAAATGTTTACTCATACCATAATTTTTTTTTAGGTTCGTATGTTTACTTTTCCACGAAATTTACGCTCAAAATTTTATTAAAATAAAAAAGAAAAGAAAAATAAATCGATGAATGCTCTATTTTATTCTCTATCATTTTCTATTTGTAAAGAAAATTTATTTATATGATACTAACAACTTTTTTTTTTACGAATTTAAAAATATATATATAATTGATATGTTAATATATTAAATGAATATTTAATTAAGAATGAGAAAAAAAGATGACTATTAATTACCAAAAAAATGTACAATTACACAAAAAAAAAAAAAATTATTATTATTATTTTTTAAATGGTTTGTATGTTTACTATTCTAGGAAATTTCTTTAAACATTGTAATTTAAATTGACTCAAAGCTTATGTGAGAAAACAAAATTACATTTAAATAGAATTTGTAATAAGCGAAAAAATAGATATATCTGTGATATACGATCAGAATTTTATTAATATGAAAAGGAAAGAAAAAATAGATCGATGAACGTTCCTATTTTATTCTCTTTCATTTTATATTTTTAAAGGAAAAATATATATTTGATATTGACAACCTTTTTTTTTTTATGAATTAAAAAAAAAATTGTAATTGATTTTCAATCGGAGAAGACAGATCAAGAAACCTTTGGGACGATTTGATCTTTGAGATGGTTTTACGGACAATTTATTTTCAGTTTGCTCTCATTTGTTAACTTGTATTAAACTTCTAGATGAGATATTCGATTTGATACCTATATTGCATATTTTTTCGACTTCAAAATACACTACAAGAAAACAGAGTAATAGGGGCGACAACTATCGCCCCTATAGATCCAATTGTCGCCCATATTATTCAATAGGGGCGATTATGTCGTCCCTATATGTCGTTTCTACAGGTTCGTTACACTAGATCTATTGGGGCGACATATGTCGTCCCTACAGACCATAAGGTCTTTAGGAGCGACATTTGTCGCCCTTATAGAGCTCGAACCTAAATCATCACCAAATGTTATAGGGACGACAAATGTCGCCCCTATAGATTTAAGATCTATAGCAACGACACTTACAGGGGCGATAAAGTCGCGCTTACAATTTTTATTTAATTAAAAAAAAAATCAAATATGCAAAATACCAAATTAAATTACTAAAAATGCGAAGTTTATAAACATTTTCACAAGATTAAAATTCATTTTTAAAAATAACATATTACTACCCATCTGATGGTTCGACGTCGTCATCATCACAACATTCATCATTAATTACATCATCAGGTGACCTCCCCTGCTTCGCCGCAAGGCGCCTAATAACTCTCATCATTCTTTCCATTTGAGATTGCATTTCAGTCCTGTATAATTCCATCCTGTCTTCTGAGTTTATATTTCCAGGAGATTGGATGTTTCTTGTTGGGACATATGATGACACAACACTGCTCTTAGTAGATGGAGATCTTCCTTTCGGGATTCGACCAACTCCACGCATTAATCCGCGTCGCTCTCCAAGGGCCTCCTTCACAATGAGACGATCGTCCACTTGTGTGCCCATGGAAGCAACCTGGGTCAGCTGAGTCTCTTTCTCCAAAACGAGTTAGTCCTGTGATCGAAAGTTAAAATTAATAAAATGTAAAATTGACGAAGCCAAAAATATTAGTTTTACAATATATATTTTACTTACATAATCTTTTGCCGCATTCTCGTTCACCCATTCCCTGTCTCCGCGTTTATGTAGTCACTCGAACGCATCCACAACACCCAACCAATCCCCGGTCTCAGGGTTTCTCTACAACAATTTCAATTTGAAAATGAACGAAAAATGTAAGAGTTTGTGTGGGTGCGTAAAAATGGTATTATTTAACCATACCTCAGAGTGTCGTGTTCCTGAAATACTCCTCAAACCTTGGCGGGATATGTATCTATCCTTCTCCCGATTGGCTTTATTTTTCTGTGATCGAGCATGTGATCACAAGTACGTAGATTACCTAATTGTTATCATTATTGAAATTTTAAATTGACACCTTGAAAAAAAAAAATCACTTACCAAGTAATTAGGGCTTGTGAACAACTCCACACATCTCAGCCAATCCTCAACTGAAATCTCCCCATACGAACGACTCGGTCCATTTTCCTTAAAGTAATCATTCGTCGTTGCTTTATATGCTCGATAGCGATCAGCTGCCAAATGATCGAGTCTGCTTAGGATTTCCTCGTACTCCTTATGCGACCAACTACCAGAAATATCAAAGTATGAATATCCAAAAGAAAATTAATTAAAATGTTATCGAGTGATAGAAAATATATATTAATTAGTTATGTTAATAATTACTTACTTGAACTAGTACCCGTCCCCATAGCTCCTCGGGGACATCGTCCCAACTAGAATAGCAAGGAAGACAGTTCTGTCTAACTGTATTCCCAACCAATCGTGTGAACATTCCCGCATTGTTCCCGATCAGCTATAAGGTCTCGTACTTCAAATCAAAATCAATGGGAAGTTGTTTTTTCCCGCTATTCAGCCACAGCTTCTCTAAATTCAAATTTCTCGAGATACCACGCTTCTTCGATGGCGACGCTGTAGATTGAAAAAACATCGAGATTAAAAAGAATAATCAACAATGATAAAAAAAAAGCTCTTGGCTATAAATAAAAAATAAAAAGTTACATGACTCACATGATCTTGGCAATCTGCGATGTGGCGGTCGAGGAGGATCGCTTGAGCAGTCACCACCATGAGAGCGAGCAACTTCAGTCATTAAGTACTAACAACAACAACAACAACAACAAAAATATATGAGAGACAATAATAAACAAGAGAGACATGCTTTATATCACTAACCGCTCCAGCCTGATAGACCACTTCTGGCTGGAAAATCGTTAATTGTCCACAACAATGAGGCACGCATCCTGAATAGGCTTCGATTTTTTGTTGCAGCATCCTTAGTGTGTCAATACCAGTAGACCACGACTCCTTCAACTCATCCACTAAGGGTCGCAAGAACACATCCATGTCCTTACCAGGTGATTTAGGTCCCGGAATAAATAGAGTCAACATTAGATACTCTGATCTCATGCATAGCCAAGGTGGTAGGTTTTAACACGTCATAACTATCGGCCATGTACTGTATGTCTGACTCATGTTTCCAAATGGATTGAAATCATCTGCGGCCAACCCCATTGGACATTCCTGATTTCACTTGCAAACTGAGGATGTTTCTCGTCGAACTCTCGCCATGCCTTCCCATCTACAGGATGCTGCATCTCGTCATCATCCTCAGACTTGCCTGTACTGTGCCACCTCATAAGTCTTGCTATTTCCTTCGCGCAAATAAACGTTTAAGTCTGGGTGCCAAGGGAAAATATCTCAATACTTTGTGCGGAACATTCTTACTTGAACCTCTTCCAGCAATGTGAATCCAACGACTTTCCTTACACACGAGACAATTTTGCTTATCAGCGTGCTCTTTCCAGAACAGTGCACAGTCATGCTAACAAACATGAATAGATTTGTAAGACCGCTTTTCATTTTATAGGCAATTCTGAAATCCCACGTGATATTTATGTTAATGTTGTTATAAATTTTAAATTGATAATTTTTAATGTCTATAATTGGAATTATTTTGCAGTGGAAGGACTTTGACGCCGTCTCGATCAATGTACCAATTCGAAAGTTTATAAATTGGTTATTTTAATTATTTACGTGCAATTCTATATGATTAATTGTTTTATTGCCTAAGCATGTTATTTTTTATTTTATTATTCCAATTTGAAACTTGGGGGGAAAGTTTAGTGTCTATCGAGGGTAAATAGAACTTATAGACTTACTTAAACAAAAGAATTGAGAATTGAGGAGAATTGAGGCACAGGCTCCATCGCCGGTTCGGCGCCTCCGGCAGTTCAGGCGGCAATAGCGCCGCCGACACATGGCGGCGGTAGGAGTGGTGCGGTGAAGAAAAGAGGAGTATTCTTGGTGTGAAAAATGAAGGTACACCTAGGCTCAAAGATGTGATTTTCCGTTGGAAAAAATCCGGTCTAAATCGCCGGCGGTCGGAGGTAAGTTTATGGGTTACTTTGATTCTTAGTTCTGGGTTCTAATTTGGGTATTTTATACATGGGTTATGGCCGATTGATTGGGTGGTAGAGATGGTTGTGAGTTGTGAACATAGGGCAGTAGCGGTTGGCGTGGTGTGGTGGCGATTTGGGAAAGGGGTGGTGTTGGGTGCAGGCGGTGGCGGTAGAGGTGATGATGATGATGATGATGATGATGATGATTGGCGTTGAAGATGGAGGTGAATTGGAGAAGGTTGTGGTCGTGTACGATGGTGATGGTGGTTTGGGTTCTCGATTGAGGTGGTGTTGGCCGTGGGATGGAAATCCGCAGGCGGTGGCTGAAAGGGTGGTTCTTGTAGGTTGAGGTGGTGACGATATACTTGGTGCTGCAGGCGATTGGATGGTGGATTGATTGAATGCATTGGCTGTGGTTTATGGTGATTTGGTTGTGGATGGTTGGCGGCGGATGTGGTGGTTTTGGTGTTGAGGTTGAGGTCTTGGCTATGGCAGTGGCAGTAGTGTTTGTGGTGTGTTGAAAATTCATGTTGGTTGGGTGAAAGGGCTGTGGCAGAGGCGGTGGTTTGACTGTGGCGTGCTGGGGTGGTTGGGCAGTGGTTGATTGGTATCAGGTTCGATGGTGATGACTTGGTGGTACTCCGGCGGTTAGGTTTGGGCAGTAGGTGGTGGCCAGTAGTGGTTGCGGGTGGTGATGAAACCGTGTGGTGATGTTGGGTTCGAAAATGGTGGCTGCAGTGTGAGGCTCGATGGTGGGTTGATATTTCAAATCGGATTGGGAGTGATGGATGTGGTTGCCGTGAAGGAGGTATATATACTGTGTATTGATTGTCTTCAAAATGGTAAGCTAGAGTGGGGGAAGAATTGAGGGAGCTGGGGAAGGAATTAAGGAATTGAAGAGTGATCATAGGGGAAGAAAAAGGAAGCTGTAATTTCTCTTGAGAATATTGGGGAATAAGCTAAAATTTCTCAAGGTAAAAATGTCTATTGAAGGGTGGGGGAATATACATTACGATTGATTTGGATTCAACTTTGGAAAGGAAAGAATTGATCGTAAATTGAGGGGACGGGAGTGATGATGGGAGAAAAAATGTGCTGAATATGAAAATGGAAGTTGGGGAGAAATTTAGGCTGATTGTGGTGCCGGATGTGGGATGGAAATAGAGTGAGTTGGGGAGTGAAATTCTTGATTGATTGAGAGGAGATGAATGAGGAAGATGGCAAATGGGAATCTGCAAAAGAAACTGAGGAGACGTGTGGGAAAAGAATTGGGGAAATGATGCTAATTGAATTGAATGTAAATTAAAATGGGACAAGGTAATAAAGTTGAGAATTTGAAAAAAATGAATTGGATTCAAAATAAATAAAATTTTGCTTAAAGTAATTTGAATCTAAATAATTGAAAATTTGACTTTAAAATAAATAATGGTCTTGAACATAAAATCAAATAATTTGGATAATCTATTGAAAGTTGAAATCTGGACTTGAGAATAAAAAAAAAAAAAATGAAAATGATTCATTTTAATTTAACTGGAATTTGACTAAGATAAATTTAAAATAAAAATTTTCTTCGTTGGCTAGACTATCGCGTTTTAAAATAAATGGGCAAAGTCGTAGCAACACGTTTTTAAAGATAAATAATATTTATTCAAAATAAATCACGAAAATTCTCAGTCGCTACACGTTTATTAGATCTTTTTGAGAAATAAGAAATGGATATGAATGGTATATCGGCATGAGAGTATACAATGTCCAAACGAGAAGTTGAGAAGTCATCGAACTTCGTATTAAGCACTTATCGTGTTTGATCTTAGGACTACCCACTCATTTGATAGTCCAACAGTTAAAAATTGATTTACCCATCTTAGTAGCTAGAGACCAAGTTTATATTGTCAAAGCCATTTGAAGAATTGTTGAACTAAAGTTATGCGTTGAGAAATTTCCCCAACCATGGGGAATGGGAAGGAGTAGATGATAGATCTCATAACACTGAATACCCACAAACTTGATGTCATACTAGGAATGGAATGATTATTACGGTATAAGGTTTCAATCACTGGCTACGTTAAGGTGGTATTTAAACCTTCAAATGAAACCCTTTTCGCTTTGTTGAAGTAAAGGTGAAACTTTCTATTTCGATATTATTAGTGATAGAGGCTCGTCAATTGATGAATAAGAGTTATTAGGCTTACCCGGTTGCAATAATTGAAGTGTCTAAGGTGAATACTTCTCTCGAACAAATTTCTGTTATTCGAGAATGACTAGAGATGTTCTCAAAAGATTTTTGTGATTTACCGCCTAAAAGAGAGATTGAATTCGTCATCGATTAAGTGCATAACTCTAGTATCCAAGGTATAATATCGGATGGCTCCTTCGTAGATTAAAAGAGCTCAAAGTGCAACTATAGAATCTCATGGACAAAGGTTTTGTTCGACCTAGCTTTTTGCCATGGGGTGCCCAGGTGCTATACATGAAGCTGAAAGATGGTTTTATGAGACTTTGCATAAACTGTAGAGAACTGAACAAGTGACAATAAAAAAAAAATTAAATATCCATTGCCAAGAATTAAGGATATGTTTGATCAGCTTCAAGGTGCTTGGTATTTTTCTAAAATCGACCTGCAATCTGGTTACCATCAGTTGAGGATCAAAGAAGTGGATATTACAAAGAAAGTTTTCCGTACTAGATATGGACATTATGAGTTCTTGGTAGTGCTGTTTGGGTTAACAAATACTCTTACGACAATTATGCACTTAATACATTGGATCTTTAAAGAATACCTAGATGAAATGGTCATAGTCTTATTGATCCATTCAGGGTCTGATGAAGAACATGAAAGACATTTGGGAATTGTGCTTTAGAAGCTTAGAAAAGAGAAATTATTTACTAAGTTTATGAAGTGTGAATTTTGGCTAGATAGATTTGCCATTCTTTGGCCATATTGTATCAAGGGGATGTATTGAGGTTGACTAGAGAAAAAGTGAGGTAATTCAAAACTGGTTTACCCCCTCTAATGTTAAGGAAGTCCAAAGTTTCATTGGATTAGCGGGTTACTGTCGAAGATTTGTGAAAAGGTTTTCCAAGATTGCCTTACCGTTGACTAAGTTAACCACAAATGATACAAATTCAGTGGAGCTTAGATTGTGAATAGAGCATTGAAGATTTAAAGACGCGGTTGGCAACGCGCCCATTTTTAACTATTCCACAAGGAAATGGATGGTTGGTCATATACAATGATGCTTTATTAAAAGGGCGCGATTGTGTTCTTATGCAATATGACAAGGTGATGACCTACACTGCTAGGCAACTGAGGGAGTAAAGAATTGTAAAATTTAAGATTTATTGAGATTGAGAGATTGAAATGTATAAGATTTTAGTGATTTATTGATGTAGAAATGTTCATGTGATATATATATATGATGGTTATTATACTGTGATCTTAAGAAGATTGATATGATTAAATGTTGAGGTCATTTGGTATGGTGATAAGTGACATGTCACATGATTGCCACAAGTTATGGTGAATAGATAGTTAATGAAGGTCATGATTGTCCTATGGAAGAATAGTGTGATGATATGTTTGAACTAATCAATGGTTGTTTATGACAAGATAGATGAATTTATTTAAAATTTTGGTGATGTAGTTGTGGTTACTCATTGTTGGTTGTGCATTCGATGTGAGTAGAGCATATTATCCATTTTGAGATCTCCTTGGAATATACATAAATTTGGATTGATTGAAATCTAAGATGATCATTAGTGTAACTTTTACTTATTGTGGAGTTGTATCTTTGGGTTAAGTAACTTTGATGAGGAATCCTATATGAATACAAAAGTCTTATTCATTGGTGATAGGTCAATGATTTAGTTATAAAATACTTGGTTAGAGTATTGTTATGATGATTTTGAAAACATGGATTCTTAAATTAGTACCTTGGCTTTAGTTTTAAGATGAGTGTATGATGCTAAATACTTGATTACAATATATAAGTATGGGTTACAGGATTTAAGTTTGATCCTCCGATTTTAAAAAAAATGTTAGCATATTTAGAAAGGATTTCATTTGTAAATCTTTCTAGAAAGATTCTGTCAAGGTTTTAGTATTTCTACTGTATATTTTGGTATGGACGTCAAGTTTCACTAATTGTGGATTATAAAGTCTTATTTTGGTCAATTTTCTTGATTTTAGTTTTAAGGATGTGATCAATCAATATATATATATATATATATATATATATATATATATATATATATATATATATATATATATATATATATATAAAGGTTTAGACATTAGAATAGATCCTATGAAAGGCTGGAAATAGAAAGTTAGTGAATAGATTCATAAGTGGGATAATGTAGGGTGATGGTCTCCTACAACAACTATCAAACTTTGATCCGTATTAGGCACTATACAGGAAGAAGTGTAGATCACCAATTCATTGGGATGAGATAGGAGAAAGAAAATTATTGGGTCTAGAAATAGTAAAGCAGAAAATATAAATTATAGAAGAGATCCGTCGATGGATGAAAATTGTACAGAGTAGACAGAAAAGCTATGTGGACAGAAGAAGGAAACCTTGGAATTCGTTGAAGGAGATATAATATTTTTGAAGGTAACTCCTATAAAAAGAGTTAAGAGATTCGGGAAGAAGGGAAGGTTAACTCCGCTATTTGTTGACCCTTTGAGATACTTGAAGGGGTGGGTGACCAAGCTTATCGGGTTGCATTGTCACCAGGGCTATAGGGTGTGCACAATGCTTTTCTTGCATCAATGTTGAGGAAGTATATTTCGGATTCCTCCTATAGTCTCAGTCATGAGTCATTAGATTTTTGTGAGGATCTGACTTATGAGGAGTCACTTTTGAAAATTCCAATGAAAGTAATTAAGGAACTTAGAAGAAAGAAGATTACATTAGTTAAGGCTCTTTGGAGGAATCATGCAGTAGAAGAGGCTACTTGGGAATGCGAAGACGAAATGCGTGCCAAGTATTCACAACTTGTTGGTAAGATTTAATTTCGAGGACGAAATTTCTTTTTAGGGGGTAAGGAATTGTAAGACCGCTTTTCATTTTATGGGCAATTCTGAAATCCCACGTGATATTTATGTTAATGTTATTCTAAATTTTAAATTGATAATTTTTAATGTCTATAATTGGAATTATTTTGCAGTGGAAGGACTTGGACGCCGTCTCGATCAATGTACCAATTCGAAAGTTTATAAATTGGTTATTTTAATTATTTACGTGCAATTCTATGTGATTAATTGTTTTATTTCCTAAGCATGTTATTTTTTATTTTATTATGCCAATTTGAAACTTGGAGGGAAAGTTTAGTGTCTATCGAGGGTAAATAGAACTTATAGACTTACTTAAACAAAAGAGGAGAATTGAGGGACTGATTTGTAAATTCCAAAAGATTTAAAACTTAACCTAACCTAATTAATCCCTCACTCCGCTCTCTACTTCAGGCTCTCTCTCACCTCGCTCTCTCTTCTCTCCGCCTCGCTCCCTCGTCTCTCGGCTCTCTCTATCTCTCGCATCACCGACCCTCTCCCGGCGATTCGACCACCACCCCACCGGCGGTAAGACTCCGTTCTCCCCTTCACTTTCTTCTCACCCGCACACACACACGAAACCGAGCACACACACACTCGAAAAATCGAACGCACACACACGGTTTCACACACACCCGCTCACACACATACACAATTTCATATGTTGAATTATATGTATATATTGATTTATATAGGAATTAATGTAAGTATATACGTATTTTCTCACATTTTCAGATTTTGGTTTTGTGTTTGATTTCGAATTATACCATAAATTAAGGATTTAATGATGTTATGTGTGTGAGTATTGATGTATGGGAATGTGTATATCATTATGTATGTATAGATTAACCAAGTGGAGGTTCAGATTTGTTAAATATATGAATATGTGTTTTATAAAACTTCAAATTCGAACTTGGTTAAAATTTCGAAATTTAATTAGTTAATTTCAGTTTTTGGTGTATGTATATGTATATATAGGTGTACAATTTTCACAACGGATTTTTTAGATTTCGATAATGGAAGAGTTAGTTCGATGAATTTCAGATTTTTATCAGCTTTTAAATTCGATATATATATATATATATATATATATATATATATATATATATATATATATATATATATAAAATGTGCATATGAGTATGTTTATACTATCATTTGTATGTGTTTACAGATTTTAGGAATAATGGCATAAAGGGCGTGTGTGTTAATTTTCAGATTTTTGTGTGTAAATTTTCAATTTTAAGAGACTATTGGAACTTTAAATCGGAATCGAAAATTTTGGAATTTATTGATTTGGGAAGTTTGGTATTGTATAGACTAAGTAATTTTTTGTTAATTATGATAACGGAAGTTAATTATCAGATTTGGGGAAAAACCTCATGAATGGTTTGAGTTGTTATTTAGTATGTGATTTAAGTTAGATATAATTGTTTGAGCTGTATTTAAAAGGACAAGAAAATTTTCTAGTTCACGTTGAAGTCATATCTTATGTTTAAAATGTGGCATGATAGGTATTTGATTTGACTTAAAACTTCATTTGAGTTAAATTGTAAGTCACATGAGAGTCTCAACCTCATTTAGGAGTTAAACGTGATTTTTGAACTAAAAGTATATTTTATTGAATGAATATACAACTAGGATTTTGGTACATTGACGTCACGAGCAGCCGAGGCTCCTCCACTTGCAAATTCAGAAACGGTAAATTACTAAGGACTGTAGGTAAGTAAACTTCCCCTATTTTCATGAAAGTAGAAAGTTAATATGAAATTAATGTGCGTAAGTGATTTCGTGTTAACTAGTTAATGTTGATGTATTGGATGTGTGATATGCAAGTATGTGTATTTAAGGAAATGTTCAAGCATGCACATTATCATGTCATTGCATCATTAAGCATGCATTGACATCGAAATGGGAAAGTCAAATGTTTTAATGAAAGGAATGTGTCAAAGTGCAATTTTGTCAAAAAAATTATGTATCCCATGTTTTTAAGAATGAATGGGTGTACTTCTAGTTCATGAAAGTTGCGGTGGGAAATTGAATGTTAAACTGCTTTGCGGTGGAAAAGTGAATGTTAAACCGCTTTGCGGTGGAAATGTGAATGTTAATCTGGTTCCAAATAAGAAATTGCCCACTGTTATCTGATTGACAAGAAGTTACATCAAGTGAGCTCACGATATAAATGAAGTGAAAGTTTTGAAATGTTAAGTGAAAGTTTGAAAAGTTTGAATGTTCTGGAAAGTAAAGTAAATGGGGATACATATATGAAATTTTTAAAGCATTCATGTCATAAGCATGCATTCATGCATAAAGTTTACTTACTGGGCTTTAGCTCACCCCAATCCCTCCCCAACATTTCAGGTGATGAAAGTTAGGTGATTCGAGGAGAGCACTTGGCGATAGACTCAGGCTACACCTGCTTTCAATTCTTGAAAATAAAGTTAAATTAGAATTTATTTAAGTCCTAAGTGATTATTTCTTAATTCATTTATTTTGATAATTGTTTCGGTTGAAATTGGTTTAAATGAGTTATGGCGTTTTTAATATGGGTTTATTACTACTTATTTCACATAATTGTAGCTTATTGAGATAAAATGTTGTGTTGAGGAGTTTGGGGATCGAATTTGAAATAGTGTGGTGACGTGAGAGTTTGATGTAGAATTGGAGTCGAATGTTGAATGTTTGGGATTGAATGAGTTGAATGTGTAGTTTAAAATGGTTTTGATGTCCCTCTACAGGTTGGCTAGGTCCAATTTATAGAGGAGATTCTGGCGAATTTTTTGTAAAAAAATTTTATAATAGATAAATGAAAAGTTTAATGTTTAAACGATTTAATTCCGCATATAATGTGAATGGAAGTTAACACGCCTAGTTTTAAGCATTTAAAATTGGGGTGTTACAAGATTGGTAACCCAGACCCAACTTCATCATCATCTTCTTGGCTTCATAGTGAGAATCCACGAGGTTCATGTTTGGAAAGGCGAGCTTCAAAAGGTGTAAAAGATCGTCGAAAGATTTGTTTGTCCACTTGTTCACCACCTTCAGATGCATCAATTTCACTAAAAAGTTTAAAGAAAAGAATGAAGAAACTCCAGGATATAGTTCTGAATGAAGAGCCTCAAATAGTTGGTCATACTGGACATCAGAACCTAAAGCATCACACTCATTCTCGATTATCTCATCCATAACATTTGTCATTTCATCAATCACCTGATCTCTAGAACCCATCCTCTCATCCCTTAGATCCGTATTTTCATGTTGAGTCTCAATCTCACATGGTGAATCCATGTGACATAGCTCGCTGCGAAACCATTACGACGTATATGATATTCAACAGTTTCCAAATCATGGGTATACCCATTTAAACATTTGTTACACAGGCATCTGACCCTCCCCCGGTCGTTTACAAGTGGTTTTGCCATATCTATAAAAGCTTTCAAACCAACTAAGAATTCTTGAGACTTTCGATTTCTAACATTCGTCCAGCTTTTATCAATTTCCATCTCCGATTTCATGCAAGAATAATAATGTAACACCCCAAGTTTCAAAACCTTAAACCTAGGCGTGTTAACTTCCATTCACATTAAATGCGGAATTTAAATCGTTTACACAATTAAAGTATTCATTTAACTATTATAAATTTTTTGCAGAAATTTCGACAGAGTCTCCTCTATAGATTGGACATAGCCAACCTGTAGAGGGACACCAAAACCAATTTAAAAGATTTAAAGCATCAATCACATCTCAACCACATTCATCATTTTCAAAACCAATTCATTCAATCCCCAAACTCCTCAAGCATAGGGTTTTCCAAAAATATCAACGACATTGGCAAATGTAATAAGAGGTAATTTAATCTCTAATACGTCATCCATACTTAATTAAAACCAACTTCAACCGAACAATGATCGATAATAAGACTTTATAATCCAGAATTAGTGAAACTTGACGTCCATACCAAAATATACAGTAGAAATACTAAAACTTTGACAGAATCTTTCTGGAAAGATGTACAAACGAAATCCTTTCTAAACATGCTAACATTTCCTTTAAAATCGAAGGATCAAACTTAAATTCTATAACCCATACTTTTAATAAACATTACTTTCTCACTTCCTCATTTACATAACCAAGATATACTCGTCATAATCACTGACAACATTCTTAACCATTCACTTTCCGACATTACACATTAACATGCAAGAATTTGCAATAATTGTCATATCAATTAAAATTTCATAATTTAAACAAAATTAACTTACCAGATGATCGAGGGAGAAGCACTTGAGGCGTGACTCAGTACCCGAACCATTTTCAAATAAATTTTAAAAGTCTACAGAATCGCTTTTAAAACTCTTACCTCTGATACGAAAAATGTAACACCCCAAGTTTAAAATCTAAAACCTATTCATCACTGATAATATCGAGATAGAAAGTTTCACATTTACTTCAACAAAGCGAAAAGGGTTTCATTTGAAGGTTTAAATACCACCTTAACGTAGCCAGTGATTGAAACTTTATACTGCAATAATCATTTCATTCCTAGTATGACATCAAGTTTATGGGTATTCAGTGTTATGAAATTCATCATCTAATCCTTCCCATTCACCATGGTTGGGGAAATTTCTCAACGCATAACTTTAGTTCAAAAGTTCTCCAAATTGTATTGGAAAGCAAAAGTCGATCTCCAGTTACCGAGGTCGGTAAATCAATTTTCCTATAACTGTTGGACTATCAAATGAGTGGGTAGTCCCGAGATCAACACGATAAGTGCTTAATACTAAGTTTGATGACTTCTCAACTTCTCGTTTGGACATTGTATACTCTCATGCTGATATACCATTCATATCCATTTCTTATTTCACAAAAAGATCTAATAACGGCACCCAAATTTTTTTTAAAAGATTTAAAGCATCAATCACATCTCAACCACATTCATCATTTTCAAAACCAATTAATTCAATCCCCAAACTCCTCAAGCATAGGGTTTTCCAAAAATATCAACGACATTGGCAAATGTAATAAGAGGTAATTTAATCTCTAATACGTCATCCATACTTAATTAAAACCAACTTCAACCGAACAATGATCGATAATAAGACTTTATAATCCAGAATTAGTGAAACTTGACGTCCATACCAAAATATACAGTAGAAATACTAAAAATTTGACAGAATCTTTCTGGAAAGATGTACAAACGAAATCCTTTCTAAACATGCTAACATTTCCTTTAAAATCGAAGGATCAAACTTAAATTCTATAACCCATACTTTTAATAACCATTACTTTCTCACTTCCTCATTTACATAACCAAGATATACTCGTCATAATCACTGACAACATTCTTAAGCTTTCACTTTCCGACATTACACATTAACATGCAAGAATTTGCAATAATTGTCATATCAATTAAAATTTCATAATTTAAACAAAATTAACTTACCAGATGATCGAGGGAGAAGCACTTGAGGCGTGACTCAGTACCCGAACCATTTTCAAATAAATTTTAAAAGTCTACAGAATCGCTTTTAAAACTCTTACCTCTGATACCAAAAATGTAACACCCCAAGTTTAAAATCTAAAACCTAGGCGTGTTAACTTCCATTCACATTAAATGCGGAAATAATCGTTTAAAACATTTAAACTTTTCATTTACTATTATAAAATTTTACAGAAATTTCGACAGAGTCTCCTCTGTAAATTGGACATAGCCAACCTGTAGAAGGACATCAAAACCATTTTTAAAATACACATCGCAACTCAATCAATCCAAAACATCATCCAAACCATTACAATAAGTCCCAAACTCCTCAACAATATAATTTCAAGTAGATAAACTTTAGCAAATGAAATAAGAGGAAATTTAACCTCAATAATACATGAATTAAAGAATAAATAATGAGAAATTGAAATAAATTCTAATTTAACTTTATTTTAAAAGGGTTGAAGCGGGGATAGCCTGAGTCAGCTGCCGAGTGCTCTCTTCGGATCACCTAACTTTCATCACCTGAAATGTTGGAGAGGGATTGGGGTGAGCTAAAGCTCAGTAAGTAAACTTTATGCACGTGATGCATGCTCATGACATGAATTTCCTTAAACCATTCAAAGTAATTCCCCTCATTTACTTTACTTTTCAAGACATTCATACCTTCCAAACTTTCACTAAAACATTTCTAAAAACTTTAACTTCATTTCAAGACTTTCATTTCAAATCTTTCATTTCATTTCAAAACTTTCACTTCATTTCAAGACTTTCATTTCAAGACTTTCACTTCATTTCAAGACCTTCATTTCATTTCAAGACTTTCGTTTCAAGACTTTCACTTCATTTCTATCGTGAACTCAATTAGTGTATCTTCTAGCTAATTACAATGCAGTGGGCAATATCCCTTATTTGGGACCAGATTATCATTTTTCCACCGCATAGCGGTTTAATATTTGCCACCGTCAACCGGTTTAGCAATCGTCACCGAAAAGCGGTTTAATATTTGCCACCGCCAAGCGGTTTAGCAATCGTCACCGCAAAGCGGTTTAATATTTGCCACCGTCAACCGGTTTAGCAATCGTCACCGCAAAGCGGTTTAATATTTGCCACCCCCAAGCGGTTTGGCAATCGTCACTGCAAAGCGGTTTAATATTTGTCACCGTCAACCAGTTTAGCAATCGTCACCGCAAAGCGGTTTAATATTTGCCACCGTCAAGCGGTTTAGCAATCGTCACCGCAAATCGGTTTAATATTAAACCGCTTTGCGGTGACGGTTGCTTAACCGCTCGGCGGTGGCAAATATTAAACCGATTTTCGGTGACGATTGCAAAACCGCTTGATGGTGGCAAATATTAAACCGCTTTGCGGTGACGATTGCTTAACCGCTCGGCGGTGGCAAATATTAAACCGCTTTGCGGTGACGATTGCTAAACCGGTTGACGGTGGCAAATATTAAACCGCTTTGCGGTGACGATTGCTAAACCGCTTGGCGGTGGCAAATATTAAACCGCTTTGCGGTGACGATTGCTAAACCGGTTGACGGTGGCAAATATTAAACCGCTATGCGGTGGAAAAATGATAATATGGTCCCAAAAAAGGAATATTGCCCACTGCATTGTAATTGGCTAGAAGATACACTAATTGAGTTCACGATAGAAATGAAGTGAAAGTCTTGAAACGAAAGTCTTGAAATGAAGTGAAAGTCTTGAAAGAAAGTCTTGAAATGAAGTGAAAGTTTTGAAATGAAATGAAAGATTTGAAATGAAAGTCTTGAAATGAAGTTAAAGTTTTTAGAAATGTTTTAGTGAAAGTTTGGAAGGTATGAATGTCTTGAAAAGTAAAGTAAATGAGGGGAATTACTTTGAATGGTTTAAGGAAATTCATGTCATGAGCATGCATCACGTGCATAAAGTTTACTTACTGAGCTTTAGCTCACCCCAATCCCTCCCCAACATTTCAGGTGATGAAAGTTAGGTTATCCGAAGAGAGCACTCGGCAGCTGACTCAGGCTATCCCCGCTTCAACCCTTTTAAAATAAAGTTAAATTAGAATTTATTTCAATTTCTCATTATTTATTCTTTAATTCATGTATTATTGAGGTTAAATTTCCTCTTATTTCATTTGCTAAAGTTTATCTACTTGAAATTATATTGTTGAGGAGTTTGGGACTTATTGTAATGGTTTGGATGATGTTTTGGATTGATTGAGTTGCGATGTGTATTTTAAAAATGGTTTTGATGTCCCTCTACAGGTTGGCTGTGTCCAATTTACAGAGGAGACTCTGTCGAAATTTCTGTAAAATTTTATAATAGTAAATGAAAAGTTTAAATGTTTTAAACGATTATTTCCGCATTTAATGTGAATGGAAGTTAACACGCCTATGTTTTAGATTTTAAACTTGGGGTGTTACAAATAATGTATATTATGTGATAATTTTGAGTGACGTGAATGTTCTAAGTTCACCTTATTACTTCACGTCTAATAAAAATGTAAGGGCCCTAAACGTTCATCATTGATGCGTGAAATAATAAATTTTGTTCATTTGGGGGGGGGGTGTGTGTGTGTGTGTGTGTGTATTTTCACGTATAAATTTCGGCAACATCTCCCCTAAATTCTCCTAAGTATGTAATCCATTATTGAATATAGTCCACACCGTGAGAACTCAGGGATGTTGCCAAGAATTACATAGAAAAATATGCATGCATCAATAGAAAAATGAACAAAATTCATTATCTCGGATATCAATGAAAAACTCTCCAAAAATGGGAGAATTCTAAAATCAATTTGTAAACTTCAAATTTCCAACAATGTTTGTAGTTTTCTATTTACAAATTGATCTTCAAACAGTTTTCTAAGTTTTTTTATGCAAATGCAGTGTATACACTAAAACTTGTAAAATAACTAATATTTATCAAACACTTAATATATCTAAGAAAATTAAAAGAAACATGTTTCAATGGCTTACCAGAGATCCAAACAGTGCTTGGTTTCGATTTTCTACTTTCAAGTTCGATCGTGCTGATGAGAGGCACGAAAAAGCAAAAATATCGAGGAAAAAAAGTTGAGAGGCACGAAAAAACGACAAATGTCGAGGAGAAAAGTCTGAGGATGAATATAAACAAAACTAGAGCTATAGGGGCGACATATGTCACCCCTATAGATATAACGGGGCCCCTATAAAATAAAAAAGGCACCAAAATTGCGGCTAACACTAGTAGAAAACGCGAAAAAAAAGGGTTTAGGCGTCGGTTCTTGCGTCGGTTCTTCAAGAACCGACAGAACCGACGCCTGAACCGGAGGTTTACGCGTCGGTTATGGTGAACCGACGCGTAAACCTTCGACTTTACGCGTCGGTTCACCGAGAAAAATTTCAGTGTCCTCAACAGCCCGGAGGTTCTGAGTGTGGCTACTACGTCATGAAAAATATGTATGAGATAGACACTGAACACTTTCAGCGTCCGTCGTTGGAAAAGGTATAAGTTATTGAACATGATAATTTTTAATTATTCCTTCATATTTTATTACAAAATAACTGATAATTCATTTTGATTATTTGTAGGCATTTAAAGAGTATTACTCAACGGAGGAAATTGCTGAAATTCAAAACTTATGGGCTAAATACTTCGTCGATAGGTGTGTGTAAATCGACGTGTATTCAAACTTCTATTTACTCAATTACATGTGACATTAACAATCTAGTAAATATAATTATTTCTCATTTATTTAATATTATTTTAATTATGTCGATTATATACATATTTGATGATGTGCATGTGGAAAATGTTCAGTCCACGTTTAGGTGATTGCAGGTCATGATCGACCTGCAGTGATCTGGATCATTGCAGGTGACGTCCAGGTCATTGCAAGTGACATCTAGGTCATTGCAGGCCATGACCTGCAGTGGCCTGGGTCATTGCAGGTGACGTCCAAGCCAATGCAGGCCATGACCTGCAGTGGCCTGGGTCATTGTATTTTACTCTATAGGCAAATGAATTTCGTGAAAAAAAAAAAAAAAAAAAAAAAAAAAAAAAAAAAATTTAGGCGTCGGTTGTAATCCAAAACCGACGGCGTCGGTTTTGGATTACAACCGACGCCTAAAAAAATTTTTTTTTTTTTTTTTTTTTCAACTTTACGCGTCGGTTTATTAACAACCGACGCGTAAAGATAGCATTTACGCGTCGTTTTACAACCGACGCGTAAAGTCTTACTTTACGCGTCTACTTCATACGCGTCGCCACAAAAATCGACGCCTAATCTCTTAAATAACCGACGCAAAAGACTGTTTCAGTACTAGTGTAAAATTTTCTTTCTATAGGGGCGACGTATGTCGTCCCTATAGTATTAAAAAATGCTGGACAATTTCCCACTAAATAATAAAGGTCTATTGGGGCAACATATGTCACCCCAATAGGTGCTTATCCTGTATGTCGCCCCTACAGTACAAGATGGTCGCCTCTAATTTATTAAAAAAATGCGTGGAAAATTCCCGCTAAGAAAAATGTAGCTATAGGGACGACATAGTCACCTATAGGGGGCGAGGTTTTCTTGTCGCCCCTAAAGGCATATTATCTATAGGGGTGACATAATTGTCGTCCCAAAAATGTCGTCCCTATTGCTACGGTTTCTTGTAGTGATAATGCAATAATTATAAAAAGAATAATAATTAATATAAAAAATAGTTTATAGACAATGTTATAGAACATAAATGTTATAACTTAAAACCAATGAGATATTGAGTTTAACAAATATAAAATTTTTTACATTTGATCCTTGATATGATTTTACAAACAATTTGTTTATAGTTTGTTCTCACATGTTACCTTGTATTAAATTTGTCATTGAGATCTTTGATTTGACACCGATATTACATATTTTTTGATTTAAATATAGTAAAAAAATTATCAAGTGATATAATAATTATTAAAAAACAAAAATTAGTTTATACATTAAAATAAATTAAAATCTTGATGTCTTTAATACAATAACCTGAATTCTAATGTTATGTACCATAATAATTGCGAAATATTTGTTACATTATTACTATTATTATTTGCATATTATTATTATTATTATTTTTATTTGTTGCATAAATTTTCAAATTTAGAAAGTTATATTGGGCGGGAAACTATGTATGTGTTATTTTTGACATGTACTTTTTTTTATATATGTATAGATTTGTCACTAAAATTAGGTAACAAAATTAGAACCAAATTAAAACAGACCAAACAAACTGGCTTGGTTCCGGTTAGGTTCTTTATCTTAAAAGAAACCAAATTGTTCGTTTATTAAGAAAATCATTGGTTCATCTTCAATTCGATTCTCATGGAATTAGAACAAAATTGAACCGCGTTCACCACTTGTATGATTCATAAAATTATTTTATTTTTGAGACTCATTATTTAAAAATAATATGTTTTGTAAAAGTAAATTTTGGAGAATGTGTCGTAAAAATAAGTAATTTTTTTGAGTTTATGTGTAAATTATTTTATTAGTTGAATGTGTTATTAAAAATTGATTTTGAAAAAAATAGTTTTTGAATAATGGGTACCGAACAGTGATCTTAAAAAATATGTTTTTCAATCATATATTTTACCTCGAAAACATAATAGAAATATTTTTAAACAAAAAAACTTTTAACAAACATAATGTAAAATTGTATAGAGGCAAAATAAGATAACATAAAAAAAAAAAAAATGAATTAAAAAAAAAAAAAGAAAAAAGGTTGTCAACACTTTTGCTGACAACGTGAAATTGATTGCTTTGTCTCGTGCTCTAAGCCTCAAAGGCCAAAGCGAATACCCTTTTTCATTAAAATTAGGTAACGAAATTTGAATCAAATCAAGCCAAATCAAATCAGATCAGAACCAATTGACTTGGTTACGATTAAGTTCTTTATCTTTGAAAAACCAAATTGTTCTTTTACTAAAAAAAGTCATTGGTTCATGTTCAATTCGATTCTCATGAAATTAGAACCAAATTGAGCCATATCCACCACAAATTATAGTCAAATCTTCGTTTTTGAATTCGTTCTCCATCTTTTGAAGCGCAAGAGAAGAGCATGCTTTTTGCCTATGAGGCAAAGCGCATAAGACAAGACAATTGCCTTGTCAATTTCATGTTGTCAGTAAAAGTGCTGACGACATATTTATTATTTTATTCATTTTTATGTTCTATTTGTTAAAAGTTTAATATTTAAAAATATTTTTTATTATGTTTTTAAAATAAAGTACGTGGTTGAAAAGTAGAAAGTAAATGTGTATAGTAAAAAGTGATTTGATAAATTGTGTTGTTTAAAACTATTTTTTAAACGATTTTCCAAACATAGACTTATATGATTCATAAAATAATTTTATTTTTGAGATCCATTATTTTAAAATAATATGTTTCGTAATAGTAAATTTTGGAGAATGTGTCGTAAAAATAATTAATTTTTTCGAGTTTATGTGTAAATTATTTTATTGGTTGAATGTGTTGTTAAAAATTGATTTTGAAAAAAATAGATTTTGAATAATGGGTATCGAACAGTGATCTTAAAAAATATGTTTTTCAACCATATATTTTATCTCGAAAACATAATAAAAATATTTTTAAACAAAAACTTTTAACAAACATAATGTAAAATTGTATAGAGACAGAGACAAAATAAGATAACATGAATAAAAGTGAATAAAAAAATTAAAAAAATAAAAAATAGTTGTCAACACTTTTGCTGACAACATGAAATTGATTGCTTTGTCTCGTGCTCTTAGAGTCTGTTTGATAATGTAAAAAAAATTGATTTTTGTGATTTTTTTTTAGTTTTTTTTTTTTTGTGGATATGTGGTTTAAAAAAATTTGAAAGATAAAAAATGGTGAGCTTGACTAAGAATGAATGGTTGAGATTGAGTTTGAAAAATTGAAGTAAAATATTCACCATTAGCAAACGGGCTCTTAGCCTCAAAGGCCAAAGCGAATATCCTTTGTCATGAAAATTAGGTAACGGAATTAGAACCAAATCAAATCAAATCACACCAGAACCAACTAATTTGGTTCCAGTTAGGTTCTTTATCTTTGAAGAAACCAAATTGTTCTTTTATCAAAAAAAATCATTGGTTCATGTTCAGTTCGATTCTCATGGAATTAGAACCAAATTGAGCCATGTCCACCACTTATATGATTCATAAAATAATTTTATGTTTGAGACTCATTATTTAAAAAGAATATGTTTTGCAATAGTAAATTTTGTAGAATGTGTCATAAAAATAAGTACTTTTTTCGAGTTTATGTGTAAATTATTTTATTGGTTGAATGTGTTGTTAAAAATTGATTTTGAAAAAAAAAATAGATTTTAAACAATGGGTACCGAACGGTGATCTTAGAAAATATATTTTTCAACCATATATTTTATCTCGAAAACATAATAAAAAATTTTAAACAAAAACTTTTAACAAACATAATATAAAATTATATAGAGACAAAACAAGATAACATAAATAAAAATGAATAAAAAAAATGAAAAGGTACTCGTCAAAAGTTTTGCTGACAGCATGAAATTGATTGCTTTGTCTCGTGCCCTTAGCCTCAAAGGCCAAAGCGAATATCCTTTGTCATTAAAATTAGAATCAAATCAAATCAGAACTAACTGACTTGGTTTCGATTAGGTTCTTTACCTTTGAAGAAACCAAATTGAACTAAAAAAAATCGTTGGTTCATGTTCAATTCGATTCTCATGGAATTAGAACCAAATTGAACCATGTCTATCACAAATTATAATCAAATCTTCTGTTTTGAATTCGTTCTCCTGCACTTGAAGCGCAAGAGAAAAGCATGCCCTTTGCCTTTGAGGCAAAGCGCTTAAGACAAGGCAATTGCCTTTTCATTTTCATGTTGTCAGTAAAAGTGCTGACGACATTTTTATTGTTTTATTTATTTTTATTTGGTTTATTTATTTAATTTTATTTTGTCATTATGCCATTTTTATGTTTTGTATGTTAAAAGTTTTATATTTAAAAATAATTTTATTATGTTTTTAAGGTAAAGTATGTGGTTGAAAAGTAGAAAGTAAATGTGTATAATTAAAAAGTAATTTGATAAATTGTGTTGTCTAAAAATATTTTTTTAAACGATTTTCAAAACATAGACTTATATATGATTCATAAAAGAATTTTATTTTTGAGACCCATTATTTAAAAATAATATGTTTTGTAATAGTAAATTTTGGGAAATGTATCGTAAAAATAAATAATTTTTTCGAGTTTATGTGTAAATTATTTTATTGGTTATATGTATTGTTAAAAATTGATTTTGAAAAAAATAAATTTTGAATAATGGGTACTCAACAGTGATCTTAAAAAATATGTTTTTCAAATATATATTTTACGTAGAAAATATAATAAAAATAAGATAACATAAATAAAAATGAATAAAAAAATTTAAAACATAAAAAATAGTTGTCAACACTTTTGCTGACAACATGAAATTGATTGCTT